>CM075214.1:1883781-2238781 GCA_037577465.1 Liposcelis bostrychophila | reverse complement strand
TTTGGAGAACCGGCCGAAACGGACCCATTGGTTTTGATCTAATAAAAGCATCCCTTCCTACTTACACCACGAAGGCTTATCGCGGTCGGGACTCGATTTGCATGTATTAGCTCTAGAATTGCCACAGTTATCCAAGTCAGCTCGAATGCGGTTGCCCGCACGTGAGTCTATGGTGCCATCTAGTGAACCATAACTGATTTAATGAGCCTTTCGCGGTTTCACTTTGTATGCCTTACAGCTATCCAAGTTTGTACTTAGGCTTGCATGGCTTAACCTTTGAGACGAGCATATGACTACTGGCAGGATCAACCAGATAAATATTTACTTTTTTCTTTGGAAAAAAAGTAACTATAATCCGTTAAGAGTGTAAAATCACTCAAAACGATTATAACACGAGATTTTCAACAACCAGGCACGATTTGATACCGTGAACCCGGTGCCTCTTACAAAACTGACATTCTCGTTTTTACCTCCTCACATTTCTGAACAAAAACGTAGTAATGCACAACCATTACTTTCAGAAACTTACATTCAAACGACAAAAATCAAAAATTGGTGGCTTTCCACATCAATTTTAGATTTTTGAAAAAAATTCTTGGAACTTCCCCGCAAACTTAGCAAAAAAAAAAAATCTGCAAGAGCCCCAAAAATCTTAAGGAGGAAAAAAAAAATATGCCGGACACAGATAAAGTTTCCGGTTGTTGTTCGAGTCTGTTCAATATTCATTTCCGACGGTGGCACGTTTGACACGAGCACCCGTTCACTAGTTTCGGCGTTAAAAAAACCGAACGCTCGGAAAGAGCGGAACATTGCTTTAAAACCGTGGAGTTCGTTCTGTAAGTTTTAACAGAAATTCCGCGGTGTACACGTTCATGCCGAACAGTGACGCACGTTCGATGATTTTTTTTTTTACATGAGCAAAAAGTATTTACTCAATGTAAATTTTTTCTTACTGAGTAAAAAAAAAAAATTACTCAGTTTAAAGAAAAAAAAAAAAAATTACAACGATTGAACATCGTTGATCGATTCCTCATCGATCGATTGCGCCTCGGCTTTATTACGAATTCTAAGAAACGCATTTCGCGTTTCCACGAATACTAAAAGATGAATTCTTTCAGTAGTCAATGCACGATCTGGTTTCAAGCAAACGTATCAATGTATCGATGAGAGAAGTACGATCGATCATCACCTTTTAGTTCTCAAAACAAAATTTCACAAGTTTTTTTTTTTTTTTTTTTTCTATTTTTTTTCCTTTTTACATGAGAAAAAAGTATTTACTTATGTAAATTTTTTCCCACTGAGTAAAAAAAAAAAAAAAAAAAAAAAAAAACTGAGATGCTACTCTAATTTAGGCAGCTTTTTTTACATTTACTCAATTTTTTTTTTTTTTTTTTTTTTTTTTTTTTTTTTTTACATGAGAAAAAAGTATTTACTTTTGTAATTTTTTTCCCACTGAGTAGAAAATAAAAAAAATTACTCAGTGTAAAAGAAAAAAAAACTGAGATGCTACTCTAATTTAGGCAGCTTTTTTTACATTTACTCAATTTTTTTTTTCTTTTTTTTCATTGTAACATTTTTATGTAAATTCTACTCAATTTTTGCGAATTTTAAAGAAAAATCGTCTCAGTGGTGACATCATGTTTTAAAATACTTTAATATTTTTAATATTAATTACATTGAATGTCAAAAACGCCAGAAAACAAAGCAAAGTTCATATTCAACCAAGGTTAAGGTCAAGAAAGTCCTTTGATTTGAGAACTAAACGGTATGTTAAATAATTTTTTTTTTTTTGAAAAAAAAAACGGTAATGAAAAAGCAATAGCGTACAACCGTCGGGTAACATCGATATTGAAAACAGAGCTCTCCATTCGGTAAAAAACTTGATCAAGTCTCCGTACATAGAAACACACTCCTAGTTGTCTCATCGGACTCGAATACAACGAGGAACGAGCTCATTACTCGTCTTGAATCGGTGTTAACGTTCTAATCCAGACGGTACTCCTTCATTTTAATGCGGTATTTGTATTTCCAATTTCCGATAATTATTGACGAGTGATATTTACATTATTCAGTGCTAAAACTTTACATGAAAACCATCGATTCCGATTCAAGTGAGCGTATTGCTCGTTGCATATGCGTCCGATGGGTCAACAAAAACTTGACAAAGTTTTTTAAATTATAGAATTCGTTGCCTCTCAATTAGCAACTAATGCAATTTTTTCAAAATTCTTAATTAATTTTATCATTTTTTTTTTTTTTGTAAATATGTTTAACTTTATGATTACTAGCTTTATGGTAGCCCATCTTAATGATATTCACCTTAATGTTAAATAGCATTTGGTAAACACCTGCCCTGATGTCGAGTTCCAAAAATTTTGATAATCCTTTACAAAGAGCATTTCAAGTAAAAAACGGTGAAAAAAAGGTCAAATAAGGCTGGAAATTCGAATTTAACTGTTCCCATTTTCACTTTCTGGTGTTTGGAAAGTCTTCTTATTGCTTGAAAGCAGCACTGGTGTTCCTCCTAACCTGTAAAAATGAATAAATTAATTAGTCTGATGCAAAAATTATACTCAAAAAGTTTTATACTCTTATAATTTTTTTCAAAAACAACCGAAAAAAAAATTGTTCAACCATTGCAGACTAATAGACATAGCAGACAGATATAGACCCTTTTTTTCTAAAATATTTCTTACAAAAAAACTTTAAAAAAAAATTTTTTTAAACATCTACCAGTTTAGTCCTTTCCTAAAGAAAATAAATTATTTTATTTATGCTTTTATAGAAGCATATTTATAGAAGTTTTTATAAAACCATATTTATAGAAGGTTTAATAGAAGCTTTTATCATATAATAAAAAAATAAAAAAAAAAAAAAGAATAAGAAAAAAAAATTTACATTCTGCTATCGCTGCAATAGTAAAATTAATAGAGGAACTTTATTTTTCCCCAAAAAAATTTTCATATCTATCATTCCCCGTAAAACTTCTTTCTGATTATCGAATTTCTTAAATCCTCACAAACTCAACTTGCGCATTTTTTGTACAGCAAAAATGTATGATCTTATACTCTCATTTTAACTATAAAAGACAATAATAATACCTGATATTTACTCTAATATGAACAACCCTTAGAGATCTGTTGTGTAGAAAAATTTGTTCTTCCCTTTACAAAGAGCATTTAGGGCGAAAAACTTGGAATGCAAAGCCAATGCGTGATGACTGATGAAGCAAAATATTACAGCTCAATTGATTCAGTTTTCACAGTTCGGTTGTCTGAATGTCTTCTTAATCCATTCCATCAGGATTGATATTATTGATAAAACCTGTAATTATAAACATAATTAACATTAGCCTGAGACAAATCATGCATTAGCACTATAGGCTTTTATTCTGCTCATGATTTTTGCGAATTTTATAGAAAAACTGTCTCAAATGCGGACGTAATGCTTTGAAATATTTTACTAAATTTAACATGAATTACATCGAATGTGGAAAATTATAAAAAAACCAAACAAAGTTCATATCGAACCAAGATTAAGGTCAAGAAAGCGCTTCATAATTTTTTTTCGGTAAAAAAAAAAAAAAAAAAAGCATTTTAATAGCAACAGAACCAAGCGATCCAATTCCGCGAAAAAAATTGGATCGAGTCTCCGTATATCGAGGCACCTCTAAAGGTCTCCTAGCTATCTCATCATACGCAAACGCAACGAATAACGAGCTCGTTACTCGTCTTGAACCGGTGTTAACGTTCTAACGTGCACGGTAATTTTTCATTCTAATATTTATATTTCCGACAATTATTGCCGATTGAACTCAGATTGATTGCTAAAACTTTAAGTAAAAAAACTAGACCGATTCCAATTTAAGATGAATACGATAAGCGTAATGCTCGTGCCATATGCGTTCGATGAATTTCAACATAAAAAGTTTAAGTTTTTAAAATTACAGAATTCGTTGTCATTCTAAACTATTTTTCGGAATTTTGAATTTAAATTTCTGATTTTGTTTTTTTAAGTTTAACTTTATGATTACCATACTAATGATATATACCTTAATATTAAAAGTACATTTTCTATAAACTCTTTGCAAAAAGGATTTGATGTAAAAAACGATCAATGAAAGTCCAATAAGGCAGAAAATTCGAACTTAGCTGCTTCCATTTTCAGTCTCTGGATCAGAAAGTCTGCTTAATCCTTTGAATCAGCATTGGTATTCTTCGTGCCCTGGAATAGTAAAAAAAAACATTAAGCCGATGCAAAAACTATCAATTTTCTTTATCTATACAAGTTTTTTTTAAAACAAAAAAAAAAAAAAATTAAATCTTTGCAGAATAATAGACATAATCTTAATCCCTTTTTTTCTAATGCAGCATTACTTATAAAATATATTTTTTAAAATGATCATTTTAACGCTCCTTCCTAAAAAAAGTACTCACATCAATGTTTATTTCCTCAAGATAATTCGATGCGCACCAATCTTTCATCATATATTTAAAGGAATAAAAAATACATCTACTTTATGCTATTACTCCAATAGCAAAATTAATACAGGAAATTTTATTTTTCCCCGTAATAACTTTGCTCGTCCATTTTTTTTTTTTTTTACTTTATCATCTCAAATTCAACTTTCTTTTTTTTTTTTTTTGTACTACAACAGGCATCGAACTCATTTAACCCATCAAAATTAGTGACCTTAGGGACCAAAAATGGCTAAAATAATTACTTTTTAGTGACCTGATGGAAGGAATTTAGTGACGTGTATCCAAAATTTTTTTAACGTTTAATAGGCGTGAATGATTACAGTCGTTATCATTTTCAATCATTTTGTTTGTAATTTAATTAATAAAAAAACCTTGAATCATACTTTTTTATATGAAGTCAAAAATGTAATTATTAATCATTCTACACCTGACATCGAAAGTTTCACAACTTTACATAAAACTATTTTTAAAGAATTAACCAAAAAAAGCTAATACAATTTTCTAACTCGTTTGGTAAACTATTAAGATGTAGCTGACATTTAACTAAAGCAAAATTGAAAATAATTAAAAAATTTTAAGGATTAAAGAAAAATTTAAGTGTAACTTAATAATCTTAAAAACTTTATACTTTAAAAGAAGTAAAAAATCCACCAATTAATCAAAAAAAGTAACTTTTAGTGGTTTTCCTTTAAAAAAGAAACTTTTAGTGACCTTACACAAAAAAAAGTGACTAGTTCGATGCCTGTACGAAAATGTACACCGTTTATTGTCATTCTAACTACAAAAGATAATTATACCTGGTGATGTTAACTCTGATATGAACAGTCTACATTGATCATATGATGCAAGCAAAAAGATCATCCGTTTACACAAAGCATGCAGCATGATGAAGCAGAATATACAATTTGGTTGTTTCCGTTTTTATTCTCTGGTTGTCTAAACTCCTTATTCCTTTAAATCTGGATTGGTATATTTGATAACCTATAATTACAAACAATAAACATTAGCCTAACAATATACATACAAATAACACTAGGCTATGACAAACAGTATAATTTTTTTTTTTTTGATTTCGCTTTTATAAACTCATGAAGAAACATTTAACTATAAACATAAATCATCCTAAGGAATCTTAAAAAAGCAGATAATCATTCATCTGCTGAATGTATAACAATGGCAAGTTCATTATTCCTCCAAATAACAACATTCAAATTACCATCGAACCATGACATCTGGCCTTCTGGTCTGGGATTGGCACAACCAGCCTTTTAAAATTTTGAATTTTTTTCAAAATGTTTCTTGTTGAGTAGACTTTGTTTCAGCAAATTAACTTGTACTATGGAAAAAATTTATTATAAGAATAATCAAAAATTATTTTAAAACTTGCTTTTAGCTATACAAAACCTTAAGAAGATAATATGTCATGACTCTAGCCATAACCAAAACCAAGGCTATTTACATAAAAAATATCCACCTTGTTCCATTATAAAAACAAATAGTAAAAGGCCCCTGACCACATAGTCGCAACAGCCATTTGCCAGTGGCATCGCCAGGCATTAAATATTGGTGGGGAGTAAAAGTAAAAAAAATTTTAAAGAAACATGGTCTAAAACAATTTTTACTGCCCTTTTGCACTGAAAATGAAGCATATGAAAAATTATTGGGGTGGCAAAATCCAACATTGGAGGGGCAATCAATGCCCCCCCCAAAAAGAGCCTAGCGACGCCAGTGGCATTTCTACAGAGGACTAGTACAGCTTATAGTATAACAATTTGCTTTGCCATCAAGTTTTAGCAACCACTTTCAACTAAATAAGCAGCAAAGTCAATAATAAACTACTAAGGAAAAATTAATATTTTTCAAGAATTTTTGAAGGCTAAAGATAATAATAAATGACTTACCTCAGGTGATAAAATAAATCAAAGTTAACTGAATGTCTGGACAACAAAGCAAGCATTGGTTTTACAGCATCCAAAACAGTATTGGTCTTGCCTCAAAATCTCAGGATAGAGAAGTTACTAATCCTTGAAGAAAGAAGTAATTTAGCTTGCTGTCTGATTTTTCAATCCTCCACTCTCGAAAGAATCTATTCCGTTTGAATCCGTTCCCGTAATAAACATGGCGTTCAACAAATGCAAATGCGAATTAATTGCGAGTACTGTCGCAGCATTGCCAACTTAAAAAATTTATTTTTCCCTATTGAATCGATCGCAGCGCTCTACTAAGAATTTTTTTTCCGTCCCGCTCCCAAGATTTATTTTAATTATTTTATTTCTTGAATATACGAATCTATTTTAAAAAGAAAAAACTGTCACAACTATTTTTTTTAAAACTCAGTTATTCCCTTAAAAATGATATTTCAGGAAAACTGATAAAGAGTTGGATCTTCGAAAAGTCTAAATGTAATGTATTTAGGTTAAAATGGAGACCCTATAATTAAAGAAAAATTACTAATCACCCTAATTAAGAAAATTAAGAACAAATATTGAACTTTATTGTAAAAAATGTACAGCACACTTGCGGTTGAATATTAAAACAACGGTATAAATCTAGCTTTAAAAGAAAAATAAACATTTAAAAATAAATTACACTTGAGAGCTTGCAAAGATCAATAAATCTAAATATTTGGAATCCCCATTGGAGCCCAACCCCATTTGGAACTTTGAGATTTTTAAAACGAAATTTAAGTTCTAATTAAGTTTAAAGCACCTATTTAAATACTGTTAAAAAATTTGCTGATATTATTGTTCATTCCTATCACTCACAAAAAATAAGGACCTAATTTTGAAAATTTATACAATTAAAAAATTCAGAATCCGAAGTATTTAAGATTCATTTCCATACGCACATTACTGACGGCGTACGTAATGAATAATAAATTCCGGGATGCACTGGTATCGATCAAAAACAATAAATTCCTGATGGCGCTCACTCTTAGCATGTTGAGCCCCTTTTCGTGAAGAGACGGCAATCACGGAATCATACAGTTTTGTAGGTTTTTTCGGATTGGTTGGCGGTGGTCTACGGTCGGAATAATTGGTTGTTGTTTTGTATGGATTCCCTAAAGTAACTCGAGCGAGGAACATAAAACGTTCTTGGGTCGGGCCTGAAGGAGTGGTGTACTGATCCGACTTGTCGGCATTTTCCGCAAAGTAGATTCCTGCCCCGTACAGTCCAACGTTGGCTACACGTTCATCGAACCCACTTTCCGCAATAATTTCAACAATTTCCGGCTTAGTGCCATGGAACAAAAATAATTCGTTGGCGTTGTTGGTCAGTTCTGGAATCATCCAGTCGGCTTTTGAATCGACTTTAAAGTCAAGCCGCGGCGGTTTGTTCCTTTCAATTATTTTACGGTGGTGAAGGTACACGAGATGTGCTTCTTTATTAAATATTCTTCTCACCTTAATGACCTTAAAACCCCGATATTTTTCTCCGTCGCAGTCCCTTCCAACGCCCAAATCGCGTTTATTCAAAACCGAGTGGTTCATCAGATTTTCCATTTTTTCCCTGAACTCCTCAGTGACATTATGAATCCCAGGCTTTAGTTGAGGAAGTTCCTCTGCAAGCTGATTATGGATTTCGATCTTCATGTTTTCATTTTCGAGTTTCAACTTCTTAAAAAACATTGCAAAATCGTTCGGGTGTTCGAATGAAAGCTCTCTTGTAGGAAATTTGAAACAAAGCTCGTGGCCGAGCTTCCCTTTCTCTCTGAAATATTCTACAACATTTGTCCAGGTAGGATGAGACTGAAATAAGCTGCTACAACCAAAAACGTACAGTCCTACCCGAGCTCTAGAAAGAGCGACACATGCCCGATTTTCAGAGGCTAAAAAACCCAGAGAAGGTTGACCCTCCGCCTTTTCGTTAACGCTCCTAGTCAACGAAAGAAATATAAAATCGTTCTCATCACCTTGATACCTATCAATTGTACAAACACTCACCCCTTCGATTTCGTCCTGAGCTAAAAGTTGTTTAATTTTTTTCGCCTGTCCCAGATAGCCCGTGATGACACTTATGCGAGAAGCTTCAGCACCTCCCAGCAAAATCAATACATGAATTGCTCCAACAACCATTAAGGCTTCGAATTCATTTTCGAATGAAGTACCGTTAGGAGAAGGCTGAGCAGGTGCTTGGTGACTCCACCAGTACATTAATCCTATGCTTGACAAAGCCTCCGGAAGCTTCGGGTCTTCCTTCGTGGCGATTATCTCTTGCTGATAAAATCTAGAGAAGAGAGGACAAAGTAATTTTGGACCTCGTCGATGAAATCGCAGTTGCGAAATCGGGTATCCATTTTTTGCAAGTCTTTCAAATATGCTGACCCCTAAATTGTATTGATGTTTCAGACGGAAATGTTGTACTTGGGGGGGAAGCTGCTGATGATCCCCGAGTAACACGACGTGCTGAACGCTCGAAGGAAGCGCCGCAATCAACTGAGATTCGAGGATCTCGGCTCCTTCTTCGACAATAACAATGGAAGGAGCCACCCGAGCAATTACTTCCATTTTCAAGCAGCATCCTGTTATGGTGCAGGCAATTAGATCTCTATCTCCTAAAAACTCCACATTTCTTTCCTGCTCAAAAGACTTCATATGCTCGTAGAAACCATTATATTCCTCCAAAGCTTCCGATAAGTTATTCTCCATCTGTTTCCTCCATTCCCTAAGCCAGTGGGATAACAGCACATAACGCCCTTCGGGTGTTAAACGCCAAACGTCTTCTTCTTTACAAACGTTCTGTTCGCGGCCGTCAGGCTCAAGATTTGCCATTCTCCTCTGCAGCGCTTCATATATCTTTTTCTTTTTATTTGAAATGTCGTAAAATGTTAATTTAGACTCAGGGCCAACGAATCGTTCCGCGACTACGTCCTCCCATTCCTCTTCAATCTTCTCGTCCTCCTCAACAGTCTCGGCCTCCTCGTTATTGTTGGTACATACTTTTGCAGGTCGGTAAGTGTCAAAGAAAAGTGAAGACCGGGGCTTAGGTAGGAATTTTTCCGACTCAGATTCTGATAACCATTCTTTAAGAGCATACTTGAGGAGTTTTACAGCCGTTCCCGGGCTATTTCTCAAAATGTCCGATATTGCTCCTGCCACATCACTTGGCGAACATTCGTAATTTTGCTTGATAACTCTCCCATAAATTCTTTCAAAGTTTCTTGCAAGCAAAGAATGGAGCTGTCGCTTTCCGATGGCTCCTTGTTCTCGTGATAGGAAGCGAAATAGCGCCGAAGGTGTAAAATTGTTTAAGCAATCCTCGGTTGCATATTCTACTTCCGTTGCGAATCCCTGAAGCTGCGCACGAATTTCCTGCAATCTAAGAAATCTTTCTCGCGAACAATAACCTTTCATTTGCTCCGTTTGACTGTGTAAGTCGAATTTGGATATAATTTCAGATGTAGATCGCCCACCTATGCGGGTCAAGGATTTCGTGAATTTTAAGCAGCTTTCCAGGAAGCTATCAAGTGCGTGATTTTTGTAAGAAATGATAAGGATTGGCCCTTTGTATTTTTTTTTATTCTTAAGCATGACTTTAACAATTTCCGAACCAATAAACGTCTTGCCGCAGCCTGGCGGTCCTTGTATTAAGCTAAAACGACTGCTTAGTGACGCTTCGGCTGCAACCTTTTGACTTTCATCCAGTCTACGCAAATCGTTACCCAAATTGAAGTTTATCGGCGAGGGTTGTGGCTCAGTCGATTTCAGCAATATTTCCGATGCAAATGGAAAATCAGACGAACGCAGATTTTGCAGACGGGCGAGGACCGGCCGAAAAGCGTTATAATAAATAAAACTTTCCACCATCACCCCTGAATCGCAGCCAATCAACCGCTGAAGGGCGGGCACAATCACTCTCGAAGATGACGAATCATACATTTTGCTTTTAAAATTGTCGAAGATATAATCGTTCCCCATTCCCACAATGCTAATTGAAATTTCTTTCCTTTTCATCTCTGACGACTTGACCGTTGCCCAAATTGGGTTCGAGAAGCAAGTGTCCAAATCTATGCAGAGCAAATTCCCGTACATCAAATTCGCTCGAGTTTTATGCGGCTCGAATCGGATTTTGACGACGATGGAACCCTCGCCAACCGCAAACGAAACGACTTTTACGCCCCTATGCACCAGTTGGTTGTTATGCGGTTCTGATCGAACCCTTGCGATCAGATCCCGAATCGAAGAAAAGCATTCTTCCCTCAATAAACGAAAATGTACGTTTAAAAATTGCTCGGGAGAGTCCCATGGGCAGTCTATCCGATTCGGCACGAGATGCGACTCCAGCTTCAGCAGACTCTGCACAGTCGGATCCGTTGCGACTCTTGAGACTTTCGAAGAGATGACTCCCTTTAGTTCTTCCATAACAGGTATGAGAGGAAGTTGCCGATAATCTTTAGCCGCTAGTGAAAACACTGAAGGATCGAATCCATCGCAACATTTTTCGATTAAGTGGACGAGGCCTTTTAAGTCTCCCTCGTAGTAGGGCAAAAGCAGATGACAAACGGAATCTAACCTGTTGTTGGTGGTAGCCACCAACTCGATCATCTCTTTGATGAGTTTTCCGCGGCCTTCGAAACCGAATTGACCTAATCGTAAAAGAAAACTGCTTTTTCGAGAACTAAAGAGTTTAATAATTTCTTCAAATCGAGACTTGTGACTTATATCCTCAGTCACGCGATGACCTCTTTCAGAAGGAAGAATCCAAGTGAGCACTTTAGCCAAAGCCTCTTCATCAAACTCGTGGGCTTGGCTCAGCAGAGAAGTAAGAAAAGGCCTCCATGCAAAGTAAAACTTATGGACTATCTCCTCGTGGGTTATATCTCCCGGCATTAATTTGAAAGCGTTAAGGACGTCCGAAGATTTAAGTTTAATATACTCTAGCGGGGTCACCCAAAGGACTCGTACTTCTTCAGACGACGACCGTTGACCATGACCGTCGCCAAGCCTGACTCCCAAGTGAAACTTGGTTTTATAAACGATAAGAGGCACCGAATGATCGGAAAGATGTCGAAAATAACATCTTAATCTTTTATCCGCAAGGGGCCACTCAAGAACCTTAACCAAAAACCATTTATCTTTAACATTCTTATCACTTATCTGGCAAAGGAGGCCAGTAACCGTGAAAGAATCACGTTCCTGCTCCTTTTTTCCCTTTTGTTCCTTTCCACGTTGTCCCTCCTTTCCCGCTTGGTTGCTGCCTTCATTCCTTCCACCTCCACGATCTTTGTGGTCTTTATCAGCCTTAGTTTTCTGACGGTCAGGATTCAAAGATTTTTGTTCTTGATTTTCTTTTCCAGAGCTTTTCTTAATTTTCTGACGTTTCTTTTGTCGTCGCGGACATTTACTATTCTCTGCGGCTGGTGGGGGTCCATTGGTTGGTGCAACCGCTACAGGCTCTGAGGAAGCAGAGGGCACCCTAATGTTGGAGACATCGAGAGGCTGGATATCTGGAGTCAATTTATCATCCGAGGGAGGAGCAGTTTTTGGCACTGGCTTGGTTAATAACTCGTCGATAAGATCCAATGTTTTCGGACAAAATTTTACAGAATCCGTGTCTGACATTTTTTAACAGGAATCTGGTCACAATCTCTAACGAAATCCGATGGAAAGTAGCCTTCGTTGAACCTGAAAGCGTTAAGGATGTCTTTAATTTTTATTTAATTAATTCTTCTCGGAACCATTAGGTCATTCAAATATTATGCTACCATTTCAAGCGAGGGAAGAAGTCTGCAACACTGACAAAATAAATCTCCGTAAGAGAAGGTTATGCTAATTACCGCGGGAGTAGGGTACAAAATCATCAAAATTAAGCTAGCAAATATTTGAATGCTCCCAATGAAAAATTAGTAGAGTAGAAAAGTCTCTGTATCATTTTTCTGGGGAGGAAAAAACAGAATACTGAAGGGTTCGAAGGGTCTGGAGTTGGGGAAAAAATAAAAAAGGAGAAAAAATACTAAATAATTTAGAAAAAATCTAAACGCAAAAAAACAAACAAAAAAAAAAAAACCCCATACTATGTAAAAACCTGCATAAGAATATAACAATAGGTCCCATATAAAAACCATACTTAACCGAAACCTATTTTGGTGTGCGGTGTTCTTTAAATATTTATAGAATTATGGCCAGTGTAGGAGCCCAAAAAACAATGTTACATTTTTGAGCAAAGTTGTTAAGAAAAAGACTTTATTACTCAAAAAGTATGACACATCACATTTTTGAAGGAGGAAGTCCAATTCGACTAATCTAATTAAATAATAATTCAAATATAAAATGATCATGAGAATTGAGAATACCCTATTTTTTGATGTCTAAAAAAATGATGTAATATCAGAAAAATCTCAATAGATCCATTCAAGCATTTTATAAGCAGCTTAGAAGAAAAGTCTTCAAAATCTTTCTCCAACGATCTTCAATTTTGAAAGATCCTTCAATGTTTCTTCAACGATAAATATACTAAAAACCTTTATTCCTTACTAAATATGAAACAGATGCAAAATTGTTTTATGTATAAAAAAAAATAAAAAAAAATATACATCTCTATATAGAGATTTTAGCTGATCAAGCCTTTAACCTAATCAGTTCAAAACCAAAATTAAAATATAAAATACACAATATAGTAATTTTGAAATTCATTTAAACTTAAGTACTTACATAAAATATAACTTTTCCAACTTCAATATTGCAGAAAGCATTCAAAGAATGAATACTGATTAACTGGAGAAGTAGGATCCACTACACCACATATGACTTTCCAAGATAAACAAAAGTTCTAATTTCTTTAATTGGCACTGCTGATTCTTAAGCATTTGATGACACACTGAAAAATAAGAAAGTAAAAAGAAGAGAAAATTAAAATCAAAATAATGTTGGTCTTTTTTTCAAAGTTTGAAGAAATCAATTGATATTTGTAAACGTTAAAGTATTGCAAGATAATTTGCAAATAAACAAGTCTGAAAAATTATAAAATGTGCAGCTTTGATATTCCTGCTCATTTTACAATCTCTAAAGTCAATTAACAAGCTATCGAAAACATTCCAAAATATGCAGTTAATGATCATTTTAACTGATATTTATTTCTGTATTTATCCCAAAATGTGGTTAAAATTTGCTACCAGCCAAGTTAACGAGAGCTTAAATAGCTTTATGTCAAGAAAATGTGGTAAGATCCCTGCTATAGCTTACCTGACTCCTGTGATGATAATTATATAAGTCCTGTAGTAAAATTTAACAGCCTTGCAGATGTTTTTTGAACAACTGACATTTGTTTTATTTTTTATTAAAATATTTGGAGCATATTATTTTAAAATGATGTAAAAACAGGATTACATTTTTTGATTGCATTTTGAAAATACCGACTATCTAAAAATCTTGCCATACTCTGCTGCATGTTGTTAAATTCAGATGAAAGTAGAACGTTGATTTTCCACGTTTTATTGACAATGGAAGCTTAACCATTTGATGTCTGGCACTGAAAATAAAGTAAACAAAAAAAAAAATGTCAAAATATTATTGTTTTCCTTAACGTGCTTAAAAGAAACCTAATACCACCAACTGAATTTTTATAAAAGTAGATCATTTGTGCATATTGACAAATTTATTATGAAGCAGCATGAATACTCCAGCATTTTTTAATAATTCTATAAGAGCAAAAAGGTATCACAAGGTCACAATTCTTTTCAAACCAACATCTGAGGATAAAATTAGAGATAAGTATATGTTGTTTATAAATATTTTAGGAGTTGTGTTACCATAGATGATTAAACACAGCCTGAATTTTTAGCTTAGATATGTACCGAAAATGTTCTATTTTATTCCCAGATCCACTTTTAAAAACAAAGAACGTTCCTCGAAAGAGTTTTCAAGATTAAAGCATTGTGATAGAAAACAAATATCTGTCATCATTAAAATTCCTTAACGGAAAATTTAAGCTGCTATAAAGCATACCGATATTGAATGTAAGATGGTATGTTGATATGTAAACGCGAATAACAGATTCGAATCCCAAATTGCAATGGAAATGTTTTTCAAAGCCGTGTAGTATTTTCAGTGATTATTGGAGTTGTCTAACCTTAAAAAAAGTTTTTCTTCTTACCTCATTTAACCAAACGGTTGTATTCCAGCGTATAATCGCTTAAAAGACGCTATGTCTACAATCACAAAGCCCAGTACGGTGTTTTTTTCTTGCTCGACAATATTACCGTCCGTTGCAGCATTGCCAACATAAAAAATTTCCCTGTCCTTGTTGAGTCGATCGCAGCGCTCTGCTAAGAATTTTTTTTTTTTCATCCCGCTCTATTTATTTTAATTGTTAACTGTCAAACGTCAAGACAACTTTTTTTTTTCCAACTTTTTATGTCCTTAAAAATCATATCTCCGGAAAACTGTTAGAGTTGGATCTTTTAAAAGCCTATACGCATTTAGGTTAAAGAAATTGCAGCTGATAGAACTGATAGCTATAAAAGAAGCCTTGGAATATTTATTTATTATATTTACGGAACGACAGCAGTACATACGGACCCATAATAGCTTTCTCTGTCAAGCATATGACTAAATCAGTATGTAAATAGAGGAAAAATAAATAAATAAATAAATAAAAGAGAAAATGAAATGAATTAATAAATTAATATCACCATATATATTTTAACGAAAATGGATATAATGTAACAAACATATTCACCGACTGCACTCAAATAGCATTAGAAAATCCATTATACTCAACAATTACAAATCCGTTTGTCATTTAAATCAAGAAAATATTAAATGAAAAATTCTCAACCTGACAATTAAAAATAATATAGATTTCCTCCCATAGTAACTTAAAAGAAAAAGAAATTGCCGATCAACTCGGCAAAACAGCCAGCATAATAGGAAAAGACCATCAATATAAAATTCCAAAATTAAAATCAGATGAGATCATGAGACACCGGGATTTTACTGATTTTACCCTTCAAGGCTATTATTGACGGCAATAATGAATTATGAATTCGGGAAGGCACTGGTACCGATCGAAAATGATGAATTCCTGATGTCGATGAACTGCAGCAGCAACACCACTTTTTATGGTAGAAACCGCAATCACAGAGTCATGTAGTTTGGCAGGTTTTTCCGGATCGATTGGTGGTGGTCGCCGAAGGTCATAATCCCTGTCAAATATTTCCTTGGCATTTCCCAAAGTGACTCGTGCAAGAAACATAAAACGTTCTTCGGAATCATCAGTGTAACGATCAGATTCTTCTGCGTTTTCTGCAAAATAAATCCCAGTTCCGAAGTATGCGCCTTTACTGGAAACCCGTTCATCAAAGCCACCTTCAGCAATGATGTCAACTTTATCCCGTTTTGTTCCATGGAATAGGAAGACTTCGTTGGCACTTTCGTTCAGTTTCAAATCTAAAACCATCCAGTCAGCCTTGGTATCGACCTCAAACCATAGCGGAGGTGGTTTTTTATCTTCAATTATCTTCACGTGGTGAAGGTATGTCAGATACATATTCTTATTGAATATTCGCCGTACCTTCGTCACTTTAAATCTGCTGTACTTTTTTTTATTACTATACCACCCTACTCCTAGGTCTTGTTTATCCAAAATAGTGTTGTTCATAAGATTTTCCATCTTCAATCCGAATTCGGCAGTAACATCACGGATGCCAGGATTTAGTTTAGGAAGCTTTTTCGAGAGCTGGTTATAGAGTTTAAGCTTCATCGTTTGGTCTTTAAGTTGTAACTTTTTAAAAAACAATGAGAAGTCATTCGGGTGTTCAAACGGAAAAAGTTTTCCAGAGACGTTAAAAGGAAGCTCGCGACGAAGCTTATTTCTTTGCCGGAAGTACTCGACGATTTCGTACCACGTAGGATGTTGCTGAAATAAACTACTGCAACCAAACACGTAGAGACCCATCCTGGCTCGGGAGAGGGCGACACAGGTGCGATTCGGAGAGGCTAAGAAACCGAGTGAAGGTTTGCAATTAGTCCTTTCGCTAACGCTTCGGGTAAGACTCAGAAATATAAAGTCATTTTCGTCTCCCTGAAACCGATCAACGGTGTAAACTTTAACACATGGAATCTCGTCCTTTTCCAGCATTTGTTTGATTTTCTTGGCTTGTCCAAAATATCCGGTAATTATGGTAATCTTGGAAGCGTCAATACCTTTCATTCTAATTAATAAATGGACGGCTCCTACCAACATCGCCGCTTCGAATTCATTTTCAAATGATGTTCCATCCGGGGACTTCCGAGCAGGGGCTTCGTGAGTCCACCAATAGAATAGTCCCATGTGCGCCAGAATGGGCGGAGGCAAAGGGTGTTCCTTAATAGGTACAATTTCCTGCTTATAAAACCTCGCGAAGAGAGGACAAAGAGACGGAGGACCGCGTCGATGGAACCTCAATTGCGAAACTGGGTAGCCGTTGTTGGCAAGTCTTTCAAAAATACTGATCCCCAAATTAAATTTCGTCTTGAGACGATAATGATGAACTTGAGGAGGGAGTTGTTGATGATCTCCGACTAGAACAACATGCTTAACACTTGAGGGGAGCGCCGCAATTAACTGAGATTCCAGGATCTCAGCTGCTTCTTCGACTATAACAATGGAAGGAGCCACCCGAGCGAGGATCCCCATTTTCAAGCAGCACCCTGTGATTGTGCACGCTATCAAATCCCTACTCTTCAAAAACTCCACATTTCGCTCCTGCTCAAGGACTTGCACCTGTTGGTAAAAATTATTATATTCGTCTAAAGCTTCAGCAAGATCATCGTCCACCTCTTTTCTCCATTCGCGAAGCCAGTACGACAGTAGCACATATCGCTCTTCACCCGATAAAGACCAAACATCACCTACTCGACAAACCGTTTGTTCCCGTTCGTCAGGCTCAAGATTTTTCAATCTCTTTTGGAGCATTTGATACATTCTGACTTTATTACGTGAAATTTCGTTAAATTTTAGTCTGGATTCGGAGCCGACGAATCGTTCAGCGACTTCTTTTTCCCATTCGTCCTCTTCAATCTCCTCGTCGTCCTCAGCGTCATCATCCTCATATTTTACGCTTTTAGGTTTATTGATGAAAAGTGATGTTTGAGGTTTGGGCAAGAACGTTATAGACTTCTCTTCAGACAGCCACTGATCGAGAGCCAATTTCAGGATCTTTTCGGCTGTTTCCGGGTGATCACTTAAAATGTCCGCAACTGCTTCTTCAGGTGAGTCACATTCGTAATTTTTTTGTCCAATTATTTTTCTATAATTTTTTGTGAAGTTTCTGACCATCAATGAATATAATTGTTGCTTTCCATTGGCTCCTTGCTCTCGCAATAAAAAATTAATCAGAGCTGAAGGTGTACAACTAATTAAGGATTTGGCAGCCGTTTTTTCTACCTTCTCCGCAAAATTACAGAGCTGTTGACGAGCAACTTTCAATTTCTTTAATTTTCCTTTTGAAAAATAATCTTTCTTTTCTTCAATCTGATTGTGCAGATCAAATTTTTTTATAGCTTCCGATGTAGATCGTCCACCGATACGCGATAATGATAAAGGATTAGAATTATCCTTTGTGAGTTTTAGGCAGTTTTCAAGGAAGCTATCAAGTGCATGGTTTTTATATGAAATCACCAAGATAGGCCTTTTGTGTACCTTAACGAAGAATTTCGATTTTAATTTTAAATTTCCAAATTCAAATCCAAATTCGTCTTCGTCTTCGTCTTCGTCTTCATATTCCTCTTCGTCTTCGTCTTCATATTCCTCCTCATCCTCCTCCTCCTCCTCCTCCTCCTCCTCCTCCTCCTCTTCCTCTTCTTCCTCCTCCACCTCCTCCTCCTCAACGTGAACAGCATTTAGCATGGTTCTGACGATTTCATTGCCAACGAACGTCTTTCCACAGCCAGGAGGTCCTTGAATCAAGGAAAATCGATTCTTCAATGCCGCTTCGGCTGCTACCCTTTGACTGCCGTCTAGACGAGGGAAATTGTCGGTCCTCCTAATGAACTTTATTGGAGACGGTTGTGGCTCCTTTGACTGCACCAAAATTTCAGACGCGAATGGAAAGTCAGACGAAGTGAGAGTTTGAAGACGGGCGAGGACAGGTCGAAATGCGTGATAATAGGTCGGACTTTCGACCATTACACTGGATTGAGTTGCAATTAAACGCTGAAGTGATGATATTTCTACCCTCGCAGAAAGTGAGCCACTCAAATTGTCTATGTAATTACCAGAGATATAATAATTCCCTACTCCAACCAAACCGATCGTTATTTCGCTCTCTCTATCTGCAGACTTCACTGTGGCCCAGATTGGATTGGAAAAATCGGTATCGACATCCAAACAGAGCAAATTCCCGAACATCAATTTGGCTCGAATTTTACTGGGTTTGAATTTGATTTTCACGAAAATGGACCCGTCCCCAATTGCGTAAGAAACGACCTTTACATTCCTATGGACCAGCTGGTCGTTCGTCGGTTCCGAACGAACCCTGGCGATCCGATCCCGAATAGAAGCAAAGCATTCCTCCCGCAATAACCTGAAATGCACGTCTAAAAATTCTTCAGGAGATTCCCACGGGCCGACAGTCCGATTCGGAAGGAGGTGTGACTCCAGTTGCAGGAGATTCTGCACCGCAGGATTTAAAGAGACACCGAAAACTTTGGCAGAAATAACTCCTTTCAGCTCTTCCATAACCGGGATGAGAGGAAGTTCTCGGTAATTTTGAGCAGCAAGTGAAAGCAATGACGTATCGAATCCTTTGCAGCATTTTTCGATCAGGTTTAGGAGCCCTTCAATATCCTTGCCGTAGTAACGCCTAAGTAGATGACAAACAGGGTCCAGGCAATAATTAGCTGTAGCCACCAACTCGATCAGCTCTCTGACAAGTTCTTCTTTGCCTCTAAAAGCGAACTGGTTTAATTGTAGTAGGAAATTGCTCCCCTGTGAGCTAAAGAGTTTAATAATCTGTTGGAATCTACAATGGTGTCCTTGAGTTTGAACCACCTCAACCCCGAACCGCCCACATCTGTGGAAGAGAACATAATATAGGATTTCAGTCAACGCCTCTTCGTTAAATCGATGGGCTTGGCTCAGGAGGGCCTTAAAAAACGGTCTCCATGAGAAGTAGAACTTTTGGATAATCTCCTCGTGAGTCATGAGTAAAGGCAACTTATTGAACACTTCAAGAACGTCGGAAGATGTAAGTTTAATGTACTCCAACGGGTTCACCCTAAGGACTTTTATATTTTGTATCGTTGGTGGCTGCTGATCATAATCGCTAATAAATTCGACGTCCAAAAGAAATTTCGTTTTATATTCAATGAGAGGCACAGAATAGTCCGAAAGAGATCCAAAATAACATTTCAGTCGTTTACCAGTTAAAGGTTTATCCAAGACTTGAACGTAAAACCCCTTATCACTTCCTTCACAGCAGACCTGGCAAAGGAGGCCAGTAACCGTGAATGAATCACGTTGTTGCTTCTTATGTGGTTGATTCTTAATAGCTGAAGGATTTTGGAGGTCACTGTTTGTTTTGGTTGTCTTCCAGTTATGATCCGAAGGTCTTTCTTCCTTAATTTTTTTTCCACACGTATTACATACCCTACAGTTGCCATTGGAGGTTTCTCCGGAAACGATCCTTTGGTTACAGTCCACAGTTCTTTCCTCCTGGCTTTCCTTTGCAGATTTGTCACTAGCTTGGTTTTGAAGAGGTAGTTTAACCAGAGACTGTAGCCGTGAAAGTTCCTTATTTTTATTTTTTGTTGCTGTCGCTCTATTTCCTGGCTCTCCCGCTGCAGACATCGTGGAAGTGAAAGGCATCATAATACCATTCGAACGTAAAACCCCTTATCACTTCCTTCACAGCAGACCTGGCAAAGGAGGCCAGTAACCGTGAATGAATCACATTGTTGCCTTTGTTCCTGATTTTTAATTCCAAAATTGTCATAAACTTTGTTTAGAACAAATGGCTTAGGCGGAAGAGCTAATTTTAAAAGTTCCTAATTTTTATTTGCTGACGCCGGTATCGTTGCATTTCTTGGCTCACCAACTACAGTCCCTGAAGAATTAAAAGACACCCTAGTAGTGCCCGAGTCGACATGCTGGACTTTTGAGGCCAATCGGTCATTCGATAGAGACGTAGCTAATCTAGAAGCTCTTTTAAATAATGCATCCAATTTATCCAGAGGGAAAGCGTCTAATTGCCAAGTGTTAGAAAATTTTGGAGTAGCTGTCGTCGGGGCACAATCTTTTGTCAACTCCGAAGAAAGGCCATTATTACTTTACCTTAAAAAAAAAAAACAAAAAAAAAATTAATAAACAGCAAGAACATTAAAAGAAAATTCCTGTTGCTTTTTAATCACTAGAACATTCCCTTTCTTAACCAATTACTATGGGGGGTTGTTTAGGAACCTTATGGTTTTTAGGTCTCGAGTAATAAAAGAGGCCTATTAATTAAATAATTTATTTTCAGAAAAAACTTTAAAGCCTCAAAAAGGCTCAAGAAACTCCATGCAGCTCAAAAAATTCTTCAAGTTTGTATATTACAAATCTAAACTCTGACAAAAATATTTTTTCTGAGGACTAATATTTACTTTAAAGCTTTGTCGATCCTTTTTTACCTGTTGCTGTCAATAAAAACTTGTGAAATTCTGTATAAAGTTTTCCATGTTACTTTCATGAATTTACTCACAGCTGAAAATGTATCACAACATATGTAAGGGATTCCAGTTGACATTAAAATAAAATTGCAATTGAAAAAAAATCAAATATCCAATTTCAAAGCCTAAAGGCTCTCCATCCACTAGGCAATTAATTGTGTGAAACAAAGATAAAGAATTTTTTATCATGGACAAAGAAACTCCTTTTAACTCGTAACTTAGGACCCAAAAAAAATCCCTTGCTTCAAAAAAAAAAAAAAATAAAAAAATAAAAAAAATTCTAGGACTTACACAACTCAATTATTTCCAATCTCCAATTCATTGCCTTGTAGAGAGAAAGCCCAAAAAAAGCTTTCTACCCCCTGAACAACACACTTGCCACTATGTGCACCTTTCATTAAGTAATTCTGCACCTAACAAACCTTATTCAGGATCTTGATACAAAAACTGATACTGCTTCCTCATTTTGCCCCAATTAGTTAAACAATTTGAAAACCATTAACCTACCTTTCACATGTTTCGGAGCCTGCTCCATATTCTTAAATAAGCCAAAACAGCTTCTTTCAACTTTCCTAAACCTTTCAAGTGTTCTGCATAATTCTACCAAACAGCAGCCAAGCTATAGTTTCTCCTTTAAACTACTAGCTTCAGCAATTTCAAAGCTTTGATATGAATCCATTCTGACATGAATGCTTCAACAATATCAATATAAAAACTCCACTTCCTTCCACGTTTTCTTCTTCTGAAACAGAATCAATAAAAAATTTAACAAATGATTTGATTTTACATGTATAAAAAAGATGATAAATGTAAGATGGATATTTTCTTCAGCTTCCTAAAGTCCCAATATTAGCAATCATTTCTAAAGCTTTCATAACATCTTTAAAAGGACATTAAAAATTCCACATATATGTGACATTCAAATGAAACCTGTCGGGGGACATTTAAGAGCATGAATTCCATTACTTCCATACCTCTTTGATTATCATTGTCCTCATCATATAAAGGCAGCTGTTACTTTTTTCCATATCCCAAGATTTCAATCCAATCTTCCAGTTTGACACATCCTACCAATTAATGACAAACTTTAAAGGCTCCATTCTGCTCTGCTATCTGGCAATGAATGATGTTATGTATTACAGTTGTACTGAACTGCTTCTGTGTTATTTATTGGGGCTAGGAAAAGTCATTCAACCGTTTTTCCCCCAACTTCATCATCCTCCAAAGACAATGTTTGCAATGAAGTTTTTTCCTTTCGCATTCCTATAAATAAATAATTTCTTCTTAACACTAAATTGAAAAATAAATAATAATAAAATTACATTGACCTTACCTATTTTAACAAATGATCACACCGGCATTTAAACAAATATGCCTCAACCGGTCGCATTTAAAGAAAAAAGTCCTATTCAACGTCAACCATATTCCAAACAAAACAATGCCTTTGACTGAAAAAAAAAAATACCTTTGACAGATGCAATCTATAATCTATACTTCTACATTAGCACTTTTCTCTTTGTTCTCTTTCAAAAATTCCCTCTAAAGATTGTTCACCGCTAATAGTATGTAAGCTATCGTACCGGTTCTCTGAACTAGTTTTATTCTCATTTTCTTGCAAACAATTGCGATTTCGGTTTTTTGGTTCGCAAACGTCCGGTGATCACACATCTGGTTTCATTTTATTGGACTCGAACATTATGTATTAGTGAACCAATCAGCATTTTTTTTTTCTTAAAGTTTTTATAAAAGTCATAAACATGAGCCGAAAACATTACTAATCTCTGAATTGAAGAAAGTATAACACTTCCTTCTTTGTTTTCACTGTAGGTAATTAACCAGAAATTTTCAAAGCGCTACGTTTTTATAAATTTTCAAGGAGGACGAAATAATTTTTTCACATCACAAGATCGTTAACTTCTTGTGTTTCAACATAAGATCGACACTGAAGGAGCGAGGAATGCAGCTTAATTGGTTGAAAGATTAAGCAAGTTCTACCAAATCAAGAGGCCGAGTGCTAACTTGAGAGTTTGTGATCGTTTTCTCTTCACACGTTCCGAAAAGCAACTAGGAAAAAAAAAAAAAATGAATTTCCAATTAAAAATTTTAAAGCACAAAGAGTCAATCAAAGAAATTACATTCCGAACCTTTCCGTTTTCCTGAATTCATAAATCTCCTCCACGACTGGCAAGTGGTACTCGTGAATTCGAAATAAGCAAAAACCGTGATGCTGCCATAAAGTATCTATGTCTTGTAACTAAACGCTTTTTGGCAAGTTCCATAAAAATAAAACAATGAAAGAAACCGTGCGATCAACGAAACTTTTGGCTGAAGTTATCCGTTCTGTAGAAGATACAGAAAAATTAAATATTTTAAATGTAATTCGTTTTTAGCCTAAGCATACATTTAGAAGTGTCAATAACCGTAGCTCATCTAAAACTCATTCACTTTTGAAGGCGACTCTTGCTTTTTTCTGACAGGTTTTCAATTCGTGCGTCGGAGATCAACTAACGTATCTCCCATTTAAAACTAAAGGAGATACTTTGGTTGATCTCCGACACATGGAATTGGTCTTCCTCATTGTTTTCCTGAAAAAAAAAAAAAAAAAATTAATACTTTTTTGAAGGCAGAGACGAATTCTTTTTGTACCTTTTAATTCCTCATAAAATCCATATCTGGTCTCAGAAAATCATCAGTTGCTGGCTCTGCTCCCTTAAATAATCTGCAAAAAAATGAACAGGATCTTGCATAGAAATAAAAAATATCAATAAAAACGAAAGGGGCCATCCAAGTAATATGCTTAAAGCATTAGGGGGAGGGGCGAAGGTACTCCGTTCCACATGTTCCAAAAGCTTAACCATGGTGGAGAAGGTGCTGAGAGTTCTGCTCAATGTAGAGGAAATTGTTGCGCCGAAGAATATATCGCTACATTTCAAGGCAAAGAAAAATTTCACTACATCTGTCATAAATCTAAAAAAAAAAAAAAACGTTAGCAAGAAGTAATCTTGCCTTATAGTTGTTGACGTCGACTAAAACCGTTGACCAGACGTTGTTGCCCTATATTCTAAAATTAAAAAACATTAAGAAATAAAACTTCGTTTCTAAGCAACCCAAATACTTAATTTATAGAGAGAAATTAAGCAGAATGCGGTGCGAATCAAAAAAACTTTCCATGCGTGGAATCAGGCATCCACGTCTGGGAAGTCCGGAGTTTCTAATCTGGTTAAATTTTTAACACAAGCAAAGTTTTAAATGTCCAGATTTTAAAATAAGAACATGTTCTTTTGGTACTTCATCGGAAAACTTCCAGTTTCGAGGTTGCGGGACACTCGAAGACCTCAAATGTTCCCCTTATTGCCTTAACTTTAGAGGAGACGAATTGCTTCTCAAATGGTTGAAGTGGCGTCCTCCATATTGTTAAACGACAAGTCTTCTTCACCGTGGACGCTGTCACTTTTGAGCTTTCAGTCAAGATGTTTGCCTCGGTTTCCACGTAAATCAGGATGACATTATCAAAATCCAAGGTAAATCCATCGTAATTTTAGTGTTACTCAACTAACAATGTCTCATGTACAAGAAAGTTTCGTCAATCCTGTATAATCCTTATCGTCCAGCCCACTTGTTTTAACCTCTTTCTTCCATCGATTTGTTGCTTCATTAAAATACGGTCTGATTCCCTATCTTCCATCACCCACTGGCTCATGATGTGTTTAAATTCTCCGATTTTCCTTAAGTTAGTCAACTCTAGAAATATCAATTTTCTTCCGATTTTCGTCTAACGTTCTCGATTCTTCCGCTGTTTGTTTTTCCGTCAGGAATCGGTATCATGGTTTCAATGTCCTTCCTCCAATACAATGCAGGTTCTGATTTTTTTCTCTAAACCATGAAGATCAGAGTCTTAAGAAGAATGGGAGCTGAAGGTTGATTTTTTGTAAAGACTTCCGAAGTTGCTAACATTTACCCTGCAAGACAAAAAAACAATGTTAAAATTTTATTGGTCAGTGTTTTAAACATTTTCATAATTTTTTTTTTTTCTTTTTTTTTAAAGAGAAAGCGACTCGATGAAATTTCAATTCACAAACCTTTATTATCTCCTCGAAAGCTGTCAAGTCTTCGCTCTTAAAAAAAAAAAAAAAAAAAAAAAACTCAGGCCTATTAATTAAAAAAAAAATTATCTGTCCCTTGTCTTGTAATGTCTTTTGGCAATCTGAACTTAATTGTCTTTCATTACGCAGTCATTGAGTTAATACTGAATTTTTGTGGTAAATGTACTGTCTCTTGCAATAATGAAAGGGCAATAAAATGCCTTTTCTAATTTTTTTCCCCCTTAAAAACATTCAAGTTGGTACAGGAGGACAAGTTTATTTTTTCCTCTTAATACCCTTTCTCTATTCGTATTCTCAAAAAATGGGGCAAAAAAACAGTTCAGAAATTAGAATGTTGTTCTACCTCATAGGAAACAAGTAACAATTTCTTCTTTATACTAGTTTATGACTTATTTAAAGAAGAAAAAATTGTTTAATTTTGTTTAAAAAAATCATAGGTTTCAGTCAAACAAAAAATTAAAAAAGGGAATTAATCTTACAGTATCTTTCTTCCGCAGACAATTCTGAACTTCCTGAACACGTAAGCCATATTATGTTCACGATACCTCTTCATATTATTTTTAAGGTATTCTTGTCACAGCAGGAAAGACGCCTAGGATGTGACCGTAATCTCTGTCGTTGCCTGGTAGCAGTCTGAAAATATTTGAAAAAGAAAAAATATATTACAGCACAAGGGCTGCAAAAGAAAAAAATTTTGGCCGTTGAGACCGATTTCGAAAAGGTCTCCACGGGCAATTCTTTTGCAGTTCTTGTGCTGTGAACTACCTTTTATCACAAAGGACAGCGTATAAAAGGTTTCTTAAAACGACCGCGGGATGAAAAAATAGGTTTTGGAAATATTTTACAACAGAAAAATCACCTCACCTATTACGGTATCCATGAAAATCCCGTGTGTGACATCCTAATGGAAGCGGTTTGCCTTTCTCTGAAGAATCATACTGCTCCCTCTTACAGGATTATATAATCCGGCGATGAGACAGACCTGAAATCCAGTTTAAAAAAAAAATAAAAGTAAAATTTAGAGTGAAAGCATTGAAAAAAATTTCACTATGCGGTAAAATCTCAATAAAATTTCTTTTGTTTGGCTTATGAACGGTCGTTGCTAGGAAAATTTATCATGACCTGACCGAACAATTAAATATGAACAAATTATTAATATCTTATCAGTACTTAAAAATGAGAGGAAAAATTAGTCTTCAACTTATGGTTTACCTTACCTGTAACATATATATACCTTGCCACCGTAATAGGATCCAATCCGTTCCCAAAGGAATACGCTATTAAAATTTTCGATATTTTCTACGTTGCTAGAGATAATGCAATGGATCGGCCAAAACAAAATCCCGCAGGGACCTCCATTTCAAAAAGTATTCCTGAAATCGAATTTTTCTAAAACCAATTATTAAAAAGAAGATATCGGTATGCATATAGAAAGTAAAAAAAAAAAGACTTTGGCATAAGTTTAAAGAAATTTTAATGGTTGGTAAATCCGACGACATGCTTGATTAAACTTTTTTAAACATCGGCCTTCCTTGAGCAACAGAGGAAATTCCTGCGATGGAGGTCAACTGACGCATCTCCATCATAAATACGATTGGAGATAGTATGTTTTGATCGCTGTTGAAATCATTTGACTACAGACAAATCGTGTCACAAAACAGAGTACCTCCTATCGTATTTATGATGAAGGTCCGTCAGTGGCACAGAACTAACTGCAGAAATTATATATGAACGTTGTCTTTGAACCCTGGAAGAAAAAAAAAAAGAGATTGATTACATAGTAAGAATTTTTGAGAACGAAAAGCAGTATTCCTGTTGGGAAAGATAAGATTAAACATGAACATAAAAACATGGACAAGACTAAATCAAAAAATTTGAATATTTTTCTTTAATTTTCATAAAAATTATTATTTTTTCAAAAATAGTAAGCATTACAAGATTTTCGCTCTAATTTCTGGATTCAGTGTCGAAAATTGCTCAGAAAAGACGTATTATAGGACCAGGATATCACCTTTAAAATTTTTCAAGAATTAAATTAATGTTTAGCTGAGCAAAATTTTGGCCAAAAAATTAGAACTTGAATAAATCAAAAACGGTAAAAGCTATTAAAATTTCGATTGCAGATTTGAGTTCCTCAGATCAAAATACATAAGGAACAATATTTTCGTTAATTTTAGAAAACGGGCAATGCAAGGACCCGACCAGTGGAACTTGGCCCTATTTAAGTTATATGGTTAAAACGGGGGGGTTCGTGCGGCACGGTTTAGACTTATCGTAGAGCGCTAAAATTTTACAGGTTTTCTTTTTAAGCCAAAAGGAAAAAAATTAGGGGGTGCGTCCGAAAGAATTCCAAAGTTTGCAAAATAAGGGATGGCCTACTTCCCATCCTTCCAACCCCATCCCAAACCCCAACTTCCCACTTCCCCACCCCACCCCCCTTCCCCAACCCAAAAACCCCCTACTTGTCCCCTACCGTTCGAAAACGACTGAAAGGTTCCCCGCCACGACGCCGGACACCTTCCTTCCTGGTTCCAAGATGTTCGAACCCTTGCGGCCTCTATGGTGGGATTTAGGATCGAAAGACGAACTTATATGAATATCCTAAAATTTCTGGAGAAGCAATCCGCAGGAAAAAGGAAGGGGTAGAAAAGGAAGAGGAAAAAAGGAGGAGGTAAAAAAGAAAGAAGTAAAAAAGGAAAAGATAAAAAAGGAAAAGTAAAACCAGGAAGAGGAAAAAAGGAAGAGGAAAAACAGGAACAGGAAAAAAGGAAAAGGAAAAATAAGGAAGAGGAAAAACAGGAACAGGAAAAAAGGAAGAAGTAGAAAAGGAAGAGAAAAACAGGAAAAGGAAAAAAAAGGAAGAGGTAAAACAGGAACAGGAAAAAAAGGAAGGGGAAAAAAGGAAAAGGAAAAAAGGAAAAGGAAAAAAGGAAGAGGAAAAAAAGGAGAGGAAACACAGGAGGAAAAAAGGATCGTGGGATAAAAGGAAGGGGCAAAAAAGGGAGATGGAGGAAAGGAAGGTGGGAAAAAGGAGGAGGAAAAACAGGAACAGGAAAAAAAAAAATTAAAAAGGAAAAGGAAAAACAGGACGAGGAAAAAAGGTAGAGGTAGAAAAGGAAGATACAAAACAGGGAAAACAGGAACAGGAAAAAAGGAAAAATAAGGAAGAGAAAAAACAGGAACAGGAAAAATAAGGAAGAGGAAAAAAGGAAGAGAAAAAACAGGAACAGGAAAAAAAGGAAAAGGAAAAAAGGAAGAGGAAAAACAGGAAGAGGAAAAAAGGAAGAGGAACAAAAGGAAGAGGAAAAACAGGAAAAAAGGAAAAGGAAAAATAAGGAAGAGGAAAAACAGGTACAGGAAAATAGGAAGAGGAAAAACAGGAGCAGGAAAAAAGGAAAAGGAAAAAAGGAAGAGGGAAAACAGGAACAGGAAAAACAGGAAGAGGAAAAAAGGACGAGAAACAAAAGGAAGAGGAAAAACAGGAAAAAAGGAAAAGGAAAAATAAGGAAGAGGAAAAACAGGAACAGGAAAAAAAAGGAAGAGGAAAAACAGGAACAGGAAAAAAGGAAAAGGAAAAAAGGAAGAGGAAAAACAGGAACAGGAAAAAAGGAAAAGGAAAAAAGGAAGAGGAAAAACAGGAACAGGAAAAAAGGAAGAGGAAAAAAGGAAAAGGAAAAAAAAGGAAAAAAGGAAAAGGAAAAAAGGAAAAGGAAAAAAGGAAAAGGAAAAAAGGAAAAGGAAAAAAGGAAAAGGAAAAAAAGAAAAGGAAAAAAAGGAAGAGGGAAAACAGGAACAGGAAAAGAGGAACAGGAAAAACAGGAACAGGAAAAAAGGAAGAAAGAAAACAGGAATAGGAAAAGAGGAAAAGGAAAAATAAGGAAGAGGAAAAAAGGAAAAGGAAAAATAAGGAAGAGGAAAAAAGAAAAAGGAAAAATAAGAGGAAAAACAGGAACAGGAAAAAAAGAACAGGAAAAACAGGAACAGGAAAAAAGGAAGAGGAAAAACAGGAACAGGAACAAAGGAAAAGGAAAAAAGGAAGAGGAACAGAAGGAAGAGGGAAACCAGGAACAGGAAAAAAGGAAGAGGAAAAAAAGAAGAGGAAAAAAAGAAGAGGAAAAAAGAAGAGGAAAAACATTAACATAAAAACATTAACATAAAAAATTAAAAATTAAAATTAAAAAATTAAAATTAAAAATAATTAATATTAAAAAATTAAAATTAAAAAAAAAATTAAAAAATTAAAATTAAAATTAAAATTAAAAATAATTAATATTAAAAACATTAAAAAATTAATTAAAAATAATTAATATTAAAACCATTAACATTAAAAAATTAATATTAAAAAAATAATATTAAAAACATAACATTAAAAACATCAACATTATAAAATTAATATTAACAAAATTATTATTAAAAACATTAACAGGAAAAAATTAAAATTAAAAAAGGAAAATTAAAAAATTAAAAGGAAAAAAAATTAAAATTAAAAGGAAAATTAAAAATTAAAAGGAAAAAAGGAAAATTAAAAAAATAAAATTAAAAAATAAAATTAAAAATTAAAAAATAAAAATTAAAATTAAAATTAAAATTAAAAAAAAAATTAAAAAATAAAATTAAAATAAAAAATTAAAATTAAAAAATTAAAATTAAAAATAATTAACATTAAAAACATAACATTCAAAAATGAAAATTAAAAATAATTAATATTAAAAAATTAAAAATAATTAATATTAAAAACATAACATTAAAAAATAATATTAAAAAACTAAAATTAAAAAATTAAAATTAAAAAATTAAAATTAAAAATTAAAAATTAAAAATTAAAATTAAAAAAAAAATTAAAAAATTAAAATTAAAAAAATTAATTAAAAAATTAAAATTAAAATTAAAAAATTAAAATTAAAAAATTAAAATTAAAATTAAAAAATTAAAATTAAAAATAATTAACATAAAAACATTAACATTCAAAAATTAAAATTAAAAATAATTAATATTAAAAAATTAAAATTAAAATTAAAAATTAAAAATAATTAATATTAAAAACATTAACATTAAAAAATTAATATTAAAAAACTAAAATTAAAAATTAAAAGTAAAAAATTAAAATTAAAAAATTAAAATTAAAATTAAAAAATTAATATTAAAAAATTAAAATTAAAATTAAAAAAATTAATTTTTTATAAAATTAATTTTTTATAAAATTAATTATTTAAAAATTAATTATTTAAAAATTAATTTTTTATAAAATTAATATTAAAAAATTAAAAGGAAAAAAGGAAGGGGAAAAAAGGAGTGTGGGAAACGAAGGATAGAAAGAATTCTCATCCTTTCTATCCTTTGTTTCCCAGGGAAAAAAGGAAATGCGGACCCGCCCAACCCACCCGCTTAGTCCAGAAATTTTTGGGATATTCAACTGTTCGTCGTTCGAACCTGTCCAACCAATGGGCAGCAATAAAAAAAAGTTCGAACGATCTGGAACCAGAGATGGTGACTGGCGCCGTGATAGAACCGATCAATCGTTCTCGACCGGCGGGGTCGGGGGTTTTGGGCTGGGGAAGACCCCAATTCACACATCCCCTCACTTCTCGCCCCCCAACTCCCCCCTTCTCACCCCCCCTCGAACGGATCCGAGTCATGAAGTCGGCCATTTGCTCACTGGCTCGAAGATGCTCGGACCACAGCGACCATCTGTCGTAGGATTTGGTATCGAAAGACGAACTTTATCCTCAAAATTTCTGGAGAAGCAATCCGCAGGAAAAAAGGATATGGAGAAACAGGAAGGTGGGAATAAAGGAAGGTGGAAAAAAGGAAGGGGAAAAAAAGAGGAAAAAAAGGAAGGTGAGAGAAGGAAGGTAGAAAAAAGGAAGAGGAAAAGAGGAACGTGGGATAAAAGGAAGGTGGAAAAAAGGAAGTGGGAAAAAGGAAGGGGGGAAAAAAGGAAGGTGGAAAGAAAGGAATGTGGAGAGAAGGAAGGTAGAAAAAAGGAAGAGGAAAAAAAAGGAGGAAAAACGGGAAGAGGAAAAGAGGAAGGTCGGATAAAAGGAAGGTGGAAAAAAGGAAGAGGGAAAAATGGAGAGGAAAAACAGGAAGAGGAAAAAAGGAAGGTGGGATAAAAGGAAGGGGGGAAAAAAAGGGACGTGGAAAGAAGGAAAGTGGCAAAAAGGAAGAGGAAAAAAGGAAAAGGAAAAAAGGAGGAAAAACAGGAACAGGAAAAAAGGAAAAGGAAAAATAGGAAAAGGAAAAAAGGAAGAGGTAAAAATGGAGAGGAAAAACAGGAAGAGGAAAAAAGGAAGGTGGGATAAAAGAAGGGGGAAAAAAGGAAGGTGGAGAGAAGGAAGGTAGAAAAAAGGAAGAGGGAGAAAGGAAGAGGAAAAAAAGGAGGAAAAACAGGAAGAGGAAAAGAGGAAGGTGGGATAAAAGGAAGGGGGAAGAAAAGGGACGTGGAAAGAAGGAAAGTGGGAAAAAGAAGTGGGAAAAAAGGAAGGTGGAAAAAAGGAAGAGGTAAAAAAGGAAGGTGGGATAAAAGGAAGAGGAACAACCGGAAGAAGAAAAAAGGAAAAGGAAAAAAGAAAGAGGAAAAAAGAAAGAGGAAAAAAGGAAAAGGAAAAAAGGAAAATGAAAAAAGGAAAAGGAAAAACAGGAAGAAGTAAAAAAAGGAAGAGGAAAAAAAGGAAGAGCGAAAAAGGAAGAGGAAAGAAGGAAGGTGGGAATAAAGGAATTTGGGAATAAGGGAAGGTGGAGAAAAGGAAGGTGGGGAAAAGGAAGGTGGGGAAAAGGAAGGTGGGGAAAAGGAAGGTGGGGAAAAGGAACGGAAAAAAAGGAAGGTGGGAATAAAGGAAGGTGGGAATAAAGGAAGGTGGAGAAAAGGAAGGTGGGGAAAAGGAAGGGAAAAAAAGGAACGGAAAAAAAGGAAGGTGGGAATAAAGGAAGGTGGAGAAAAAAAAGGAAGATGGAAAAAAGGACGGAAAAAAAAGGAAGGGGAAAAAGGAAATGCGGACCCTCCCAACCCGCCCGCTTAGTCCAGAAATTTCGAGAATGTTCGTCGTTCGAACCTATCCTACGGGATGGCTGCAATGTGGATTCGAACACCAACAAGCCAGTGAGCAAGGCAGGCTTCTTGAATCGGATCCGTTCGATCGTTTTTCAACGTTCGAGGAGGCGGGGAGACCAAGTTGAGGAACGTGAAGTGGGGGAATGTGCAAATTGGGGTGATATTTTCCCCTCCTTCCCCTACTTGAATCGTTAACTTGAAAACAGGGACATGCCTTGTTTCCTTCACAAGACATGTCTCCTTTTTCAAATTAACGATTCACTTGATGACCGCAATTTACTTTGAACAGCATGGCTCTGTAAATTGTGGTCACCCGGTAAGTGAAGGTTAAATGTTGAGAAATATCCCCACGATGAAATGATGACCCCTAAATCCTATGTTGGGCTATGGCTTTATGCACCCCTTAAAATTAGTTTTAACTGCATTCAATTGAAGTAAATAAATAAATAAATAAATAAAAATAAATAAATAAATAAATGACCATCAGATTACAATTTATTACCGTCCGCTTAGCTTGTAGTTTATTTTATTAGCTTGAAAAATCGAAATTGGAATTATAATTGAATAATAAAAATTTAAAGAAAAAACTCGCCATCAAAAAAGATGATAAAAAAAGTTAATGGGGAAAAAATGAAACACGGTTTTTTTTTGTTCTTTTTTTGGGGGACAAGGAAAACAATTTTTGATGAAGCTGAGAACTGATAAATATGAATGATGAATCTAGAACTGGATAAAGCAAAAATAAAACGAAATGAAAATGAAAATATTTTTTGTATTATACACTTTTATTTTCGATTATCTTTAACTTTGACGGCGAGTTATTTATTTATTTTTTTATTAAATTTGATTATTATCAATTTAGAAATTTCAAAAATCCGATATCAATTTTTCTCTATATAACTACTAAGCAAATAAAAAAAAAAATAAAAATACATGGGCTACTTAAAAAAAGTGAGGTAGTCTAGCTACGCAAACTCACTGAAGAAGAGAAGTGAAACTTCTACACGGCCTAACATTGTGGCGCACTTTCTGGCCTAACATTGTGTCCCAAAAAATTTACTCTCAGCGATTCTAAAGAAGTTGCCGAAAATCTTCACTTTCTGGTCTAACATTGTGCCCCTAAATTGTTGCGCACTTTCTGGACTAACACTGTGCCCCAAAAAATTTACTCTCAGCGATTCTAAAGAAGTTTCACTTCAAAAAATATTTCCATTGGGATTTTTATTTTCAAAATTCAAGGTTTTCTATGTTTAATTTCAAATTCAAAATTATAAAGGTTTTCAAGGTAGACACCCTGTAATCCAACTAGTGTTGAAAAATAATAAAAAAGCGGTAGCAGAAAAAAAAAAACTTTAATTAACTCTTACTTTTTAATTAATTGATAAAGGGAGACAAGGTTAACAATATCAAGAAGACTCGATTGCAAGCACAGTACTTTTTTGGTGCCTTTTTTCTACAAAAATGCCTTAAAATTAGAATTTACATTTCAGCTTTTAAAACTCATACATATTGCTTCAAATCAAATAAACCAAAAATTAATGACCTTGATAAGCTTGATAAACAAAAGAATAATTTCTACCAGTAATTTTAGTCAAAAATTATTTCAGTTTTATGCTGTATCGCAGGATAATACTTTTTAAAAAATTTTTAAAAATTTTAAATGTTCCGAAAAATTCATGCAAATCATTTTAAGCTGACTGGTTCGCATAAGCTAACCGTAAGAGAAACCTGATGCCAAACACACTCACTAGGCTATAAAAGAAAAAGCAACGACTATTCGCTATATAAATATACACGGCGGAACAATTTTTATGGCGGTGTTTCCTATGTTTACCTTAATAAAATCACACCACAAAAATTGTTCCACAGTGTGTATTGGCAACTGTTCGCAATGCAAGTAGCATAAGCTGGCTGTTAAGTCGGCATTTAACATTATAGCTTTGTCCAGGCAAAAAATAAAAAAAATTAAAGATATTATATTTTCGGCTCAGACAGTTATCACTTTTGGAAATAGATGTCAGAGAAAAACATCTATTTCCATATTTATTTTTATAGACATATTTGCAAAAAAAGATAGAAAAAAAGGATAGAAAAATATTATTACAAATTTTGACGTGCAGCATCCACGCCTCAAGCATTAAAAGTAAAAAGTTTAGTTCTCGTATGACAAAAAAAAAAAAAAAAAAAAAAAAAAAAAAAAAAAAAAGGCTTTTGATTTTTTTTAAAACGAATTTTAGATCATCAACAAAAGAGACCCTTTATACTCATAGTGTTGAATTGTTAAATCAAAAGTGGTATTCCAAAATATCGGCCCGACAGGACCGATGATCATTTTGAAGCCCATGTACTGGAATTTATGCTCAAAAGAGCAAATGCCTAAAACGTAATGCATTTCTTTTTAAATTTCTCGCTTATATGTATCCACATTTAACATTAATATTCATGCTGAACACAAGTTGAATAAATGAATTATATAGCAGCGCGCAGCAAAAAAAAAAAAAAAAAAAAAAAAAAAAAAAAAAAGTAGCTTAGTGGTAGAGCAATTGTCATGAAAACGAGAGATCGATGGTTCGATTCCATCTTTCGCCACTTCGATTTAACTTTTCAACTGATTTCGCATGTTTATCTTATACAGTTCACGATCATATAATCGTGATTTTGAGATCCATATCCCGAATAAAATAATAAAATAATTTAAAAAAAAAGTTTTTAACAATAAAGCACAGCCTTCATTCTGTAAATTTTAGCTTTCTTAAAATTTTATTTACATGTTGGAAAGGCTGAATTTTACAGTCATGTTAAACGAATACTTATACAGGGTGTCTACTGATTCATAAAAGTTAAAATATAGGACTTTTATAGGACTTTATAGGTCCATTTTTTCAAAAAATATAGGACCCAAAACAAGCCATTTTTAAGAGAAAAAAATTTAGGCACACAAAATTCTAGAGGTAAATTCTATCCTCCAAAATTTAGAAATAAAGAAGGAAGAAGAAAAAAGGTAAAACTTGTAAAACGGGTAATTACTAAAAAAGGTAAAAAAAAATTCTACAAAAACATTTTTATAAAAAATCTTGGGATCAAAAAATCCCGATCAAAAAAAACGTTCTAGCCTCTGCAAGTGTTTTTCAGAAGTCCCCAGGGTTATATGAGTAGTTCAGAAAATCCGCCCCAAGCTAAGAGCTAAAAAATTTAAAATTTTCTAAACGTAAAAAATTTTTAGACTACACGTAAAAATTTTTGAATCCTCTATAAAATTCTTAAAAATTATTTGAACTGGAATTAGTTTAAAATTAATTGCCTAATGGAACCCCGCCGTTAAGATTTAAAGAAAAAATTTCCTGAAACATTGATCTTTCTTTGAAAATTTCCCCAAAGTGCTTTTTCAATTATCAAAGCATAAACTATGAATCGTTCGTAGCCCAAAATGATTGGTTTTCCTCGCTTTTCGGAATCTTTAAAAATCTAAATTATGGTAATCTGCATAAATCGAGCGAGGCCGAAGGCCGAGCGAGAAAATTTGTTGGAAAAATTGAGTGAAAATATGAAAAATTAGCTCACTTTGAACTAGGAATATAGGACCAGTAGTGCCCCAGCTCAAAATCACTTTTTTCGGTTAAATTATAGGACTTTATAGGATTTTATAGGTATATAGGACCAAAAAGAAAAATATAGGACTTTTATAGGACTTTATAGGAATATAGGACCAGTAGACACCCTGTTATAAAGAAAAGAATTAAAGAGGTCGATGGAAAATTAGGCTCTCTCTTGATTTTTATGTAAATTATATTTATATTGAAAAGCCCCACAACTGAGGGTAAATTATTCAAGTTTTATATGAATATATATTTTGCCCATCTTTGACCATCTTATGAGAAAATGGAAATATGCTGTTTTGTTTTTAAAATATGTAAATTAAAACATTGCTAAAAAAAAAGAGTAGTGAGTCTAGCTACGCAAACTCACTGATGAAGGGAAGTGAAACTTCTATACACTACTCGAGGTGAATTTTTATTTTGACAAACTTTTGACCTAATTTGTTGCGCACATTTTGTGTCGCAAAAAAAATTTACTCCCAACGATTGCGCCCATTAATCACAAAATTATGAAATCTAAAAATGATTAAAATGATCCCAAAAAAGATTCACTTAAAAACTGATTTGTTGCGCACATTTTGCTGAAAAAATTTACTCCCAACGATTGCGTCCATTTAGTATTGTAATTCAAATGCTATTGACCTAATTTGTTGCGCACATTTCGCGTTGCTCAAAAAATTTACTCCCAATGATTCTAAGGAAGTTTAATAAAATTTTGACTACGGTATTTCAAGTTTTGACCTAAATTGTTGCGCACTTTTTGTACATTAAATGCTGCGCAAAAAATTTAATTTCAACGATTCTAAAGAAGTTTCACATCAACAAGAAAATACTTTCATTTGAGGAAAGGTGGACTAGTGCTCATTTCAAAATAAGTGACTTAATTACTGATATGAACTACTACTTGCTTATTACTAAAATGAAATATTAGTAATAAGCAATGCAATTAGAAATATCCCTGGTAAAAATTTGACCAAACTAGCCGATAATGGAAAGTCTGACTGGAATGTAACAGTTATCAACCTGTTTTCAAGCTGGATTTGGTTGGAAATTGGATCCAATACTGATCCAAGATTGATATTGTTGATCTAGATTGGATCAATAATGAATCAAGATTGATAACCGTTACATTTCAGTCAGGTTTTTCAACTTGAATCAAAGCCGGATCAGTAATGTTAGGCAATAAATTTTTGGCAGAGATGCAGAGTTTCCTCCATATCCTTAAAATTAATATTTTAAACTAATTAATTAATTAATTAATTAACTAATTGCGGAAAATTCTTGAAACATTTTCGAATATTCTCCAAGCTGACTCAGCTAAAACCGCCTTATTGTTAGTTTCAAGACTAAAATCGAGACCCTTCATCTTAACAAAGAAAAACTTTGTTCTGCCAAGATTTTTGGTAAAATCTACCAATCCTTTTTTTTTTTTTTAGTTCGCTGAAGTCTAGTTTTGGACCTACTTTTGTTACACAACTCACTACTGTCTTTAATTTCTTTTCAAAACGGTCATGCTGCATCAAATTAATTTATTAATTTATTAATATTTTTGCTCTGACGGTTCCTCTACTTTCGGCAGTTTTCATTTTTACAAAATTTTTAATTTACAATTTTTTCCTGTGCTTGCATCTGGCACGTATAAACTATTCCCACAATGAGGTTAAGATGATTCTGTTCATAGTTTTTACAACCCCCGCCAGGAGGGGGGAAGAAGTATCGGCGGTCACCCGTTCAGTATAGCTGATCGCTCTCAATGCTGCTTAACTTCAATGATTACGAGCCGCTTAACAAAACGAGTCACCACTCCAACCTTGCATTTATTTAAATATTTAACTTTTCAATTTTTTTGTAGGCAGCACGGAAATCGAATGAGAATTTTACTTCGTGTAAAATCAAGAATATTTTATCATTAATTTTTTTTCATGCCGAAGAAAGCAAATGACTCATGTTCAGAGCAAATTTTTTAACATTTTATTCGAAAACAAATTTGAAAGCCGCTTTTTAAGGGCTGCAGTAGGCCACAAATGCTACGAAGAAAAATATAATGATTTGATACGAAATTCATTTTTTTTTTTTTTAAATTTTATAGATTCCAGGCAGCATGAAAGCACGACCTCAGCAATTTCTAACAATTTTTTTTTTTTTTTCCTATGTTGGATTGGTAGATTTCGGGATCCCAGGAGTCCCGGGATTAAAAAAAAAGAAAATCTCGGAATTTTTATTCTTAAGTGGAGGCATTATTACGAGTTATTACTCTTAAATTTGCAAAATTTAAATAAAAGCAAGAAGATAATGAAAATTTGATTCCATATTTTTCGGAAACTCCAAGAAAGTAGAAAAAAGAATTTAAGTCCGTTAGACTTGGTAAATTTATCAAGTATAGTTGCTGCTTTATAAGGACAAAATTCACCGAAATGACGATTTTAACCCAAGTCGCAAAAATTGTTAACAGCAGTATTAATATTCCAACAAGAAAAGGAAACATAATTTGATTTTTTTTTAAAGTTAAAAATTTAATCAAACCCCAAATTCCCGGGATCAAAAAAATGGTCCGGCATTGCAATTTCTACACAGTAATAGTATTTTTCTTTACAGGTGTCGAAGGTAAATATTTCAAGTACGAGACCAAGTTTACGGCTCGAGGCGAAGCCGAGGGCCGTAATTGGTCGAGTCTTGAAATTTACCTTCGATACCTGCAAAGAAAAATATTTTTTATTCCGAGGAAAACACATTTTATGGTCTACTTTTCAGTCCAAGGAATGAAAAAAATATTATGTAAATATGTTCTAAGAGGTCCACATAAATTTTTTATGTTGTTTCTCCCATAAGGCAAACATAAAACAAAAACAACATAAAAATTATGTGGACCTGCTTATGTTGATTTATGTTGATTTTGACATAAAATTTTTTACTGTGTAACCGGAACAAATGGAGGAATATTGCTTAGCGTGAAGTACCCAATATCCCAGACATTTGATAGAAGTGTTATTTCACATCGGCCACGATGCTGGAGAGAGTTGGCCAGCCCTGCTCAGAACTGTTAGAAAAATGTTAAAAGTCTCAGAGACGAAAAAAAAAAAAAAAAAAAAAAATCCAATAACGAAAACTGTGTTTAAAAAAAACTTAGGTTCTAGGTCTCCAAGTATTCTATGGAATATTGAGTCATAAAGCAATCAAAATGAAATGATCCATTTATTTATCATTTCGATTAGTTTTACTCAAAAGCCCCACAATTCAGTGTCAATGTTCAATAAAATGAAACAAACTTTTTTTTTTTTTTAAATGGGAAATCTCTGCTGATTTATTGCAAGCAACTAATGCTGAACATTCCTTTACTTCTTAACCCTTTGACGCTCTTATGCATATTGACCCATCAGTTTAGCAACATTGCAAAGCTTTAAATTCCTTAGGAAATTATAAAAGCCATACAGCTAGAAGCAGTATGAACTGCTAATTCTGAATCTGAAGTCGAAATTTTGAAAAAATTGAAATTAAAGATGGCGGACTATTAACTTTTAAAATTTTCGGTTTTCCTAGTCGGCGTCAGAAAGAAAATGATTAACCATTAAAACGCCGGTTTGACTTATAACGGCAAGCGATCCTTGTTGTCTCCCATAACAAGGAACAAGGTAATATTTATTCATGATAATTATCAATTTTGTAAAAATATTCCACATCAACATCATTAATAGCTTTTTTATGATTATTTTTCTGTCTTAATTTATTTTAATTTTTTTTCTAGTCTTATCTAGCCCTCGAAATATTAATAAATAATATGTTGATGTTGATTTCATTTTTATCAATTTGGCTCATATGCAATTATTTTTCCCCCTATTTTATTTGATATTAACTGAAATTTTAAGAGTCATTAGGTAGGCCTAACAAAAAGGAAAAATAAATAAAGGCTACCACAGGATTGTGCCCCAAAATTAAATTATTTTCGGACTTTCACCCATCGATAGGACCTAGTGAGGGGGTAAATTAGGCCAAATATTACGGTCGAAATGAAAGCCGTTTCTGAGGCGGGGATGGAAGTGCTAATTCAGTTTTTATTTTTTTGGCAGAGAATGGGTTGTCCGATTGAAAAATCCAAAAAACGAAAAAAAAAGCTCTTTCAAAGGGCTATCTAAAGGCATAATTGTTATTTTTTTAAAAAATGGCCCATTGGCCAAAATGGCCGATTAAAGGGGAAAAAAAATTATTTTCACATGTTAGCTTCGCCGGACCAAAATTTCGCTATGACAGCCAAAAAATACATCAAAAATTGGCCTAAGTACATGTGCTTCAAAATTTTTCTTTCAACAAGAAGGTGGCCGAAAAAATGGCCAAAAGTTAAAAAAATTTTTTTCGCTGAGAAGATGACGCCGCACACAAATCTCGCTATCACCACGTGAGAGTACGCAAAAACTGGTCTAGATACGTATTTTTTTGGTTTTTTTCCCCAACGGCCAAAGTGGCCATAAAATGGCCAAAATCTCAAAAAATTTGTTTCGCCACGAAGACCACGCTGGACCAAAATTGCGCCTTTACCATGTGAAAGTACGCAAAATTGGCACGTATTTCGCCTCGTTGGATTGTAGCGCCTATGTTTTACCTATGTAACGTTACTTCATTAGTATTTTTCTAATTACTCGGCGAAAAAAAGGTCATTTAATTTGAACAAAGGCTTGAAATAATCAGTGAAAGGTACTCATTCCGGGAATTCCTCTCTTGTTTTGAAAAATGAAATAATAAAGAAGTATCAGAAATTCCACATTTTGTTAAAAAATCCATTTGGCGTTGTTGCCAACTCGACTCTGAATCCATGATTCTTATCAGTATACATACAAAGGAATCACCGTGCTGTTTTATTGACAGTTGACTTTTTACACGTGCTTTTTTCTCTTTTAAAAAAAAAAAATGTCTAAAATTTTAGAAACCGCTGAAGTTGTGGAGCGAATAATAAAATATCCACAGTTCTACCGTCAGCCAACGTGCACGGATATATTTGACAAAGCTATTCAGGAGGGAGGGATTTTAGGAAAAAAAAAAGGCAGGAAATTTTTAAAAAAATTTCATCGTCTTGTATACCACTTTTCATTTTAAAAAAGAAAGCATTAGACAGCACCTTACTCCTAAAGCTTTTAGTATTCTCCAGTTCCTGAATGAGAATCCAAACAAAGAAGTTATGTAAGCGTGTGCTGTTGAAAATTGCATGAATTCATTTATTTTTAATTTATTTTATATTAAACGCCGAGTAATTAGAAAAATACTAATCAAGTACCGTTACATAGGTAAAACATAGGCGCTACAATTCAACGGTTTAGTACCAAAACGGCATACCTCCACTGCAGCATACTCTTAATAAAAAAAATTTTAAAAAAATTTGTCCCTTCAAAATTTTTATCCAAATCTACACGTATTTCTCTTATACAATTCATTAAAACCTGATATATCATTGATGATTAGTATTTTTTCAAAAAAAGATCTCCTCTGGTTAGCTTATAATGCATTTATTTAAGAAAAACGCTATAAAATATGCTGCTATGCTTAGCTTATGACCGAAAAAAAATTATTTTAATTTTGAAAAGAATACATTCTGATATTTTATTACAATTCATCAGAAATTCTTAGTTTTTTTTAAAGCTCCGTAAGTTAAGCATAGGATAGCATGACTTTCATAATACATCAAGAATTTCAAAGTTCAAAGTACCTTCGTCATCATTTTTATATAAACGAAAAAACTAAGCAAGAAAACCGCGGAAAATAACAACGAAGGTATCTCAACTTGGAAATTCTTTATTTATTTTTAATTTCAATTAATTTTCTCCGCCCTAAATTTAAAATTAAAAAAAAAAAAAAAATGCAAAAGCTCAAACTAAGATGACACACTGACACAGTCATCGATTCCAAGGATACACCATTAAAACTGAATAATTTTTTTGCTTTTCAGCGCCCTCTGGCTGCTTATATTAGATAAATAAAAAAACTTATATAACCTAAACATCCCTGGTGGAAATTTTGTGATCATCAATGTCGATGCAGCATCAATCCAACCTCAGACGTCCATTTAGAAAGTTAACGCTTTTCAATATCGGTCAAATGAGAATTTAACATATTTTCAATATTGGCCGTTATTGGAGATCGGATCGATCTTGGCCAAGATTGGCCCGATTGCGATCCGAGGTCGACAAGCGTTAATTTTCAATATCGATACGACATTCCAAAATTTCCACCAGGGATGAAATTTTGATTTTTTTTTACATCCAAAATAAGTTAAAAACTTAATTTTAAGTTCAATCGAGTCTATCATAATATCTTTAGTTGTCCCCCTTAACATTAATTGGAAATAAAAATATTTAAATAGGGCCCATTCATTATTTTTGTCTTAATGTAAAAAATGAATTATTATCAGATTAGCCTAAGGTTATTTATTCATTTATTTATTTATTTTTATTAAAATAAAATATGAAAGCATTATTTCAATACAACCAAACAAATGCCATATCCAATCCTTGACTATTAAAGTCATTTTAATTAATCCCCATAACTTCTTCTGATGAAAACCGATTTGATTTTTTTTCATATGAAATTGATTGTGACAAAAATTAAATCCCATGCTGGCAGGGTTTCCAGCAGTATTTCAAATGACATTTTAAGGGAGCCATTAGCCTTTAGGGGTGCAAAGCTTCCAGGGAAAAAAATTCCAAATTAAATATAGTCCTTTAAGGCAAAGTTTCTAAAAATAGGCTACACATGTACGTATTCTTGTACAAAATTTTAAAATTTGGGACATGGTGACCAAAGTATTTTCACTACTGCTCTACGGGTAAAATCTTATTTAAACATATATTTTTCTGAAGCGAGACCTTTGAAAAATTGGTATTCTTAGAAAAAAAATTAATTCAAAGAGATTATTTACCAATTCGATTTAGGAATTTGAAATGTTAACTCGTTATCTGGGGTTAACGAGATTTTGGGGACTTGGGTCAAAACTGACAAAAACCCTGCATTTTGTTCCAGTCCTTCTAAAGACCCTTCACCAAGATAAATTGGAAGAGACTTACCACCCTGCATTTATTGGCCCTTATCATCTCCGCAGTCCAATTCTTCCCATGCCATCTCAAGTCACCAAAGCAGCTCCTCCAGAAAGTTCCAGCTCTTGAGACTGACCTGAAGAAAAAAATTAAAAATACAGAAATTAAGAACGTTTATCTCCTAAAAAAAATCATAAAATGAGAATTTCTTAAGGAAAAAAAAAAAAAAACACAACTTAAGTCCGTTGGATTTAGTAAATTTATCTGAAGTACAGTTGCTGCTTTATAGGGGCAAAATTAATTTAACTCGTATATTTAGGTTGAAAAAATTGTTAACGGCAGTATTAATGTGCCAACATGAAAAGGAAACATACAAATCCCGAAATTAGGTTAAAAAAAAAAAAATCTGTCCTACGAGAGACCACTTGGATTTTATGGCTAAAGAAAAAAAAAAAAAAAAAAAAAAAATCCCTTCGTTTTCCTAATTTACTCAAATAAAGTTTTCCTCAACTCCCTTCCTAAAGGGAGAAAATCCAAAAAAAGTCAAAAAAATAAACGACTGCGAATTTACCTTAAAAAAAAAAAATGAATAAAAAAATTCCTCTGCCAAAAACGATGTTAAAAAAACAAGTACCGCTCTAACTGAATTAACCCACGCCACTGAACAAAATGGCGGGGAACCATCATCCGAGCGAGCCTTTCCCGCTGAAAACGGACATAGCCGAAGTTAAGAGATAAAACTTAAAATGTTTCGCTCAAGCGCTTATGGCCTCGTCATATTTTTAATAAAAAAAGATGTATGAATAAAAAAATATATAAAAATAATTTTTAAAAAAAAATTGCCTCCAATTCGTTAAAATTCTAGGAAAAACGTCTGCATTTTTATAAGTACAAGGGTGATCTGATTTTTTTTTTTTTTTTTTTTTTTTTACATGGACAATTTCAAAATAAATGACCTTGAGGCCCTATAAGATATTCTAGAAAGAGTTTAATAGCGATTTTACGTTGTTCATGCTTAGCTTATGAACAGAAGTATTTTTTAGATTACTTTCAAAATGCAGAGTTAACAACGATTTTTCTTGGCAAACTGATATCAAAAAGTTTTTTTTCATCACTCAGTACTAGAAAGTCCACTTTTCAGTACTGCTGAGTTTAGTAAAATGCGTTATCTTCGTGATAAAAAGTATATTTCATCACGGGAATCGAAGGTAAGTTTCAAAACTCGACCAATTACGGCCCTCGCCTTCGGCTCGAGCCGTAAACTTGGCCTCGTTTTGAAATTTCTTACCTTCGACTCCCGTAATGAAAAATACTATTTTTTTTTTTTTTTTTTTTTTTTTCACCTGCTGGAGATTTTACGAACCCAAGCAGGGAGGAGAATTTCGGAAACCACCGATTTTCTCTCTCCGTGCGGTTTAGGTGGCGTTCCTTTGATTTATAAAATATGGCAGAAGAATACATATTTGATTTTTTTTTTTTTTTTTTTTTTTTTTTTTGCCTCTCATGGCGGGATGAAAATTTAATTTTTAATTAAATGAAAATTTAATCAAATCAATTAATTAGATGAAAATTTTAATCAAATCCGGAAATTAGGTTAAAAAAAAACTGTCCTAAAAGAGATTACTTGCATTGAAAAAAAAAAAAAAAAATTACACAAAAAAGTGGGGTTTTCAATTTTTCAATTCAATCAAAGTTTCCCTCAAATCTACTGTACCAACAACCTCAATCAACTTCCTTCTTCAAGGGAGAAAATCGATATAAAAAGTCAAAAAAAGAAACAACAGCGACTTTACCTAAAAATGATTGAAGAAAAAATTCCTTTGCCAAAAATAAAACGATGCTAAAAAAACAAGTACCACTCTAATTGAATGAACCCAAGCTACTGAACAAAATGCGCGCGGAGAATCATCATCCGAGCGAGCCTTTCCCGCTTAAAACGGAAATGGCCGAAGTTAAACTAAGAGATGGAAGTTAAGATGTTTCGCTTTTGGCCTCGTCATATTTTTTTTTTTAAAAATATATAGGTATGAATAAAAAACTATATAAAAATAATAAAATAAAATTCGCTCCAAATTCCGAGAAAACCGTCTACATTTTTAAGTACAAGTGTACTCTGATTTTTTTTTTTTTTTACATGACCAACTGCAAAATATACAACACAAAATACATGACCTTGAAGCCACATAAGATGTTCTACAAAGTGTTTACCAAATTCTTGATTGCTTATGTTTAGCTTATGAACAAGAGTATTTTTTAGATTAGTTTCAAAATGCAGATTTAACAATTATTCTTCTTGATCAAAAAATATCATTTATTTCTTTTTTTTCCCTTTATTTACATCTGCTGGAAGATTTTACGAAACCAAGGTGGGAGGAGAATTTCGGAAACTATCGATTTTCTCTCTCTCCGGACGGTTTACATGGCGTTCCTTTGATTTATAAAATATGGCAGAAAAATAATAGTCTGAATTTTTTTCTTTATATGCCTCTCCTGGCGGGATGTAAATTTAATTTCTCGCACGTTTTAGCAGAAATAATTGATAAAATATGATGACTGAATTTTTCATCAAACTGCTGTCGTCTTAGGAAAAAAAATTAAAGACAATTAAGATTTTCTTCGCCATTTTTTTTCCTATTTATGTACAGAAAACGTTGTGAAAAAACAATCTAACCAGGTGTTCCGCATTTCATTTACCATATAGGATCAATAAATTTGACAATAATATAAAAAAAAAATTAAAAAACGAAAATGGAAAATTTTAATCAAATCCAGAAATCCATGGATTGAAAAAATGCCGAAACAAAGAGAGACATGGTTTTTCAGCCCTGCTCAAAACTTAGGCAAATGCTAAAAGCCCCAGGAGAAAGAATGTATCGAACAACCAAAACTGTGTTATGTTTATATGCGACTTTGCTAAGAACCAGCTACCAACAAAATTAGGTCTTAGGCCTCCAAGTAAACCGCTTACATCAAATATTGAGTCTCATAAAGCAATCAAATTAAAATCATCCATTTATTTATCATTTCGATTAGTTTTACTCAAAAGCCCCACAACTCAGCATCAATATTTAATAAAATAAAACCAACTTTTTCTTTTTTTTTTAATAGGGAAATCTCTGCTGATATATTGCAAGCAGCTGTAATGCTGCACATGCCTTTACTTCTTAACCGGTTTTAACAACGATTTTATAAAACTCAATAAAAATGGATAAAATGCATTATTAGAAACTTCAGCATTACATATTTGCCTAAGTCTTCCGAGGAAAGTTTTAATTATTTCTACAAAATTTTTCTAAATTATTACATTCTGAAGAAAGTTTTTAAAAAAAAAATTCCTAGTTTTGGAATCACAATTGATAGGCAAAATTTAATGCCATATATTAAGTAAAAACTGCTACTTGTTGTAAAATTTTGGCATAAAGAAACGCTTGAAAACAAAATATACTATTAACATTTTGGGAGAAAAAGATTGATTATAGAAATGATGGTAAATGAGGGAATTTATACTGCTATATTTTGGGTAACCTATCTAAATAAATAAAATCATCAAAACTTCAATAATCATAAAAATTAAGAAAATTAATCTTATTCAAATATCATTAGCTGGTACTAGTCTCCTTTAAAACTATTAGCCCTACTTATAACTTCACATATATTTTGAAAAAAAAGAAAATGGGTTATTTTACAAAAATGATGAGCTCTGTCATACTAACAAAAAACTAGGTGTTTGCAATCAATTCCAATAAAATTAAGGTACTCTAAAATCTTTCTTCTTTGTATTTTCCTAATACTTTAGAGTCCTTAATGTAAAATAATACCCACATTGGGTATGCCATTACTCCAATAGAAATAAGACTCTTCAAAACAAACATTTCTGCTTTGCTCCATTCTCCAAAGGTAATGAAGCTTGAAAATGCTTGTGACCTCTTACTGCTGTTTTCCTGACCTACTTATTAACAACTATACCCTTATTAAACTACTTCAGCTTCTTCCCCCTTTAAAAAAAAAAAAAAACCTACCTGCAAGATTAAAGCAGCATACGATGATTTGATCTTATTTCTAACTCAGTGTTTCGAGTGGTTACTTCTTGGGCATTTTGTGTTACACTTCTTTGGGCTCTTTTTGTCCATAATCAGATCTTCTCAGTTTTCGACTGATTTGATTCATCTGCAAAAACGTTATTCAGATTATAACATTTGTTTCCTGGTGTCTTGAGGTCAAAATCTTCATCTAAGAAAAGATTAATTAATCATTTTGAAACATAGAAATGGAAATTTTTATTATTCTTTTTTTTTGCATCCAATTTTTTAAACTTACTTGTATTAACAGCAAATCCTAAAGAATCTTCTTCTGCCTGAAGCATGGATGATTGCAGTCATGGGAATTCAATGTCTACATGATGATGTCTCTCAATCTAGTGATACATCAACAGCTACTACATTATTTCGAGTCGAGGCAGCAGCTGCTTTGTCTTTCTCAGCTTTGCATTTTTCTAATAAAAAACAAGGGTTGTGTTAATTGAATATTTTTAAAATATCTTCCTGAACAAAGAAGCAAAAAAAATCCTGCCTCCTGTTTCTTTGGGAACTTGAGTTTTCTCGTATTAATTTCATTTTTTTTAAGATCAGTTATTTCAAGTTAGCCAAAAAATCCACTAACTTAATTCATTAAATTCTCCAGATAATACTTAAAAATTTATCAAAAAATCTAAAAATTCACAAAGATTTCGTGAATGCAGCATAAATTGCTAGACGCTCAAAAGCTGTGTTTTTACTCACCTGCTTCTAATTTCCTCCTTATAAACAAAACCTTCCTTTATGAATAATGACCTTAAAAGTTCTTGAGAGAAATGACTCGATATTTTCAAAATTACAGCTGCATCACTAGAAATTACGTACGAAAAAGCTTGAATATGTTCTTAAATGACATTGAGAGGCAAACACAAGTTTCGCGGACGAAAAACAGAATGGCAACCTTCGAAAGAAAAAAATCGTAGCTTTAGAATTGACTCAGGGGCGGCATCTGGCGGATATTGAATGAATTATTGGCCGCTTTTAGGAATTTCAGTTTTTTTAAAATAATGATTACTTATGACTTCAGTTTTTGTATTGGGTGCTAAATTTTAAGAATAAGGGCTGGCAAAACACTGGGAAATTAAAAGGTATCAGCTTAGAGTGGGCAGGAGTTGGATTTTTCTATACATTAAAAAAAAAGTTAGAAAATTTATAAGTACAATATTTAATTTTTATTTCTTTGAAACGATGAGTTAACAGAATTAAGCAATCAAGACGATAACTGACTGCAAAATTTTAAAGCCACATATTTTCTCACAAAGAAAAAAAGTAATAAAGAATGATGATAATAAAAATAAAAAATGATAAAATAAAATCTTTTTTTAAAGAGAGAAAAAGAAATACTAAACTAACCTAATTTTATTTTAAAATATATACAAACTATTATTTATAAATTACCGAAACTCAATAATTATCTTGAACAGCAAGCTATGACTAATAAGGCACATGGATCCCTTTTCGCATAATTTTTTTTTTTTTTCCTAAGTGGCAAATTGGATTAAAATCCTTTAAAAATAATAAAATAAATAAGTAAACTTATAAAAGGAGGAAAGTCTTTTTTACAAAGAAAAATTTAGTGAAGTTAATCTTTTCGACTTAACGGTCAAAAAAAAATTAACGCCAGAGAATTTTTTTCTTTTTTTGGATGAGACTAAGTTCCTTTTTCTTTCATAATTTTACACTAAACCCCCGTTTAAAGTAGCAAAAAAACAGGAGTAGGCCATATTTAGCTCTCAAAACTAATTATGTATACGTTTTTTTTAAAAAAATCAGTCTGTTAGCTAAAGACAAAAAAATATTATTGACAGTTAATCGGAAGAGAACTATTTTTCCAAAAAGGATACCATATTGAAAATTCATCATCAAAACGGATACAGGCTACGAAACTAACACAAAAAAAATGGCACAAAAACAGAATTTCAAAGGAAAATTCTGCACAAAAAAAAATTTCCCACAACATTCCTAATTTTCAGGGGAAAAAAAATTCGGAATGTTGCTTGCTGGACTATTACTTTGGAATGTTTCGCTCAAGAAACAACAAAAAAAAAAAAAAAAAAAAAAAGAAAACGTAATCGTTTTTAATACTTTTAAAAGCTAAATTGGACAGCGGACGACTAGATAATTTTTTTAGAAAAAAAAATATATATGTATATTTTCAATTTGATCTCGAATTTTTAAAGCGATACCGGTATTCCTCGTTAAATTGTATCTGGGACGAAGAAAAAATTGAAAATGAAAACTTAATAAAAAATTAAAAATAAATTTAGACGTCGACTTTGAGCGAGGAGCCGCGGATGTGATCGTCTCTCCACTTGACGATGACAATGTAATCGCCTCTTTCTCGTACATAATTTACTTGGTAATTGTTCCTTCCCATGTGTTTGATAAAGCCTTTTCGCCTGGTCCTTTGGTCAGTACACTCCGACGTAGAGGATATTGTTTCCTGAAAATAATTTAAAATTAGAAAAAAAAATTGGAAAAGTATACATTGATTTAATGACTGGATGAAATTGATTTCAAAAAATTGAATGAAATTAAATTAAAATTGAATCGTTTACCATTGAGAATTTAATTTTTTGGAAGAATAATGAGGACCCATTTTAATTGAGCGCTTGTGCCGAGATATTTCTTGAAAAATCCATGCGCACAGCATTGAAGTTAGTATTACATAGTTCTAAAATGATTAAGCTAAGATCATGAAAACTTTTTCGAAATGAAATCCTCTTGGGTTGATTTCCATTTACATAGAGCATATATTATATTTTGAAAATGATGACTACAATATCGACTAGATCATTTAGTTTTAAAAATTTACATTTACACAAACAAACACTTGTAATTGATTCGATTCCATATCGGTGGATAACTTTTTACACGCTTTATTAAAAAAAAAAAAAATGCGTGTTGAATTTTCAACCAGGTAAAGTCGGTAAAAAATAATTAAACCAATGAAACATTCAAGAAAAAAAAACTTATGAATTTTGTATTATGACGATAGATCCAAATATTTTTACCAACTTTTCCGGCATTATTTTCTCATGATCATATTTTCACTTCGGAAAATTTTTGTTTTTATTTTTTTTAACTTTTCGGAACATTCATTAATTTAAAACAGAATTAAAGCGTCTCTGAATTCGCCTTGTGCTAAACGTTTTTTTTTTTTTTTAATTATCACCAGAGTTGAGTATTTTTTTTCCTTAGTATCTAGTGGTCGTGTTGTCTCCTAGCCAAGAGTCAGGACTCGGAGGAAATTCTGGGTAACCTTGTGCTGAACTAGCGTCGCTCACGTCCGACGGCGGACCGGCAGGGCCGGGACCCATCATTCCTCCGGCGTGGCCTTGACCTTTTGCAAAGAAATTTGGGAAATTAATATGATTCATCTCTAAGTTCGGACCTTCCCCTAGGGAGACGTTTCCCCTTACCTAAGCTCGTATATACGGAAAGTCCTTCTGAGTGGTACGGAAATTGATGACCTGCGGGATGCCCAGAAGGTGGAGAATGACTAGAAGAAAGGAAAGGAGGTGTCGAAGCTCCGCCGTGAAGATAATGCCCGTGTCGAGGCGACGATCCGTCGACGGTTAATCCCATGTCGACGACGGTTCCGTAACTGTCGTTACTTCCGAGATCTTTTAAAATGATAAATAGAAAAAAAATTTAATGAATATTAACGGGGAACGGTCCGATTTCAACGAAAAATTTACAAAACACGTAGAGAAACAAAGGAAAAAGACATTTATTAAAATAGCTTACCGTGGGAATGACTGAAACTAGAATCTAAATCGACTTTGAGATCGTCTTTATCGTCTAAAAGTTTATCTCTGGGCGAAGATCCTCCCTTCATGGACCGGAAATATTGACTCCATCTCGTTCGTCCTGCGTCTTTTTTCAGCCTCTTTTCTTTAGCTCTCCTAAAAAATTTAAAGTTACAAAATTATTACATTTAAAAAAATTTTTTTTTTTTGTTTTCTGATGATAATTTTTTTGGTTATTCCTTTGAAATCCTGAATTCAAGGATCATTCTAAAATTACGTCAGCACCTCAAGAGGGCAGAGGTCTAAAAAATGCTGATGCTAAGGTTGAATATGCATAAAATATGCCATAATTTGGCAACCTAACGAGGAGGTGATCAAAAAATTACAAAAGCTCTGATGACTTAATATTTGAACAGTTCTTATTAGAAGCAAAAATTTCCCTTAAAATATTACCCCAAATTTTTTTCTTAAATCCCTAGGGTGACTTTAAACAAATCTTCAGGTGATTACTTCAGCTCTTTCTTTCTAAAACCAAGAAAGAGGTCTCCCTCTCCCCGTTCTAGAGTGGCTGTTATTTTACGAATTTTTGAATTTCGGTGAATGCACCCCGTAATTCCTTTATAGTAACCAAAACAAAATTCCTGAATTCTTTTTTAGATTTTTTTTTTATATCGATTAGCGTGTCCACATGAACCTTAAAATTTCGAAATTCCTGTATTGACGGAAAAATCTGTATTTTTATGTAAAAATAATCGTTTCCTATTCAAATTTTTGTACAGATCACGAAAATAAAATCAGAACTTATTTATGTCAAAATAACGTGCAAAAATTAAGAATTTTGCAAAAAAATTGAACATTTTGCTAATTCTTTACTTATTTTGGCCTCTTCATCATGAAAACCGGATGAGATATTTATAATTTACGACAGAATTTTCGTGGTCGGCATAAAATCTGAATAGCAATTACCGGTAGCAAACGAAAATTTTTACATGAAAACAAAATTTTGATTTTTCCGTTTTTACGAGAATTTTAAAATTTTTGGTTTCCGTGGAGAAGGCAAAACGATGTCCATAAAATCCGAAAAAATTCAGGCTATCTTTTTGCAGTTACCATAAAATGATTGGAAGGTGCATAGCCAGAAATTCTAATATTAGTAAAATAAGGGCTTTCCTACCTCCCGCACAGTGGGCCAGAAGAAAAAATTTTGGGACAAAATTTAGGCACAAAGAGGCGCAAAAGTTGTAAGAGGTTTTTGATTTAGAACCTTTAGGCTTGATAATGAGACCATATTTTGAAGGATTTTAAATAAACCGTCTAAAAGCTTAGTTAAAAAATAATTTTTATAAAATTTTTTAGTTAATTGACTTTAAAAATTATTTGGCGCCAGAAAAATTTTTTTTGAGGGGAAATACTTTACACTCCATGATCGCTGACAATCAGTAAATCATATTCGATTACTTCTGATTTCTTTAAACATGCCTATGGCGTTAACAAATTTTAAGTATCATTATTAACAAAAGGTGGGTTAAAAACAATACGAAAAAGCAAAATATGCTCTTAACAATTTTTTCGTTTATATAAAGAACCGAAACAACCTAAAAATTGTGTTGTCCGATTAATTATGTAAAATTTTGAAAATTGTTAATCGAATTTTGTCCAAAAATATTTTTTTTTGGCCCACTGCGGCTCTCCTCTCCCCCATAGTCATTAAAAACTAGATTTTCTTCTATGGAGATTTGATAATAACAAAACCTTACTCCAATATAAAAAGCTATATAAGCACTGGCCATTTTTGCTAACCAAAAGGGAGAGCGTAAAAAATATGCCAAGCCAAGCTTATGTAATACACAAATGATTTTTGTTATAATTTTAATCATAAAAATCGTAGTTCGCTAACTTTAACTTAAAGATTTTTTTCTAAAATCTTGCTTTTTTGTAAGTATAATATTTAATTCTATTACAAAATTCGGTAATTAATTAGTTCCTTACTCAGAACCTAAAAGACGATTACACGTTTGAATTAATTTATGAATTTACTAGATTTTATACCAGAAGGTCCTTATTTTATGAGTCCACTGGTAGACTTATTGAATTACATGTTTCCGATTGCCTTAAAAAGCTTATTTTTAGATTATAGGCTTTGTAATTCTGTGCTAACAATTTTATTTTTAAACGCACCTATTTTGAAACCAAACTTGAACTACACGCATATCCAACCCCGTATCTTGACTTAATTGCTCTCGGACGTGCCTCGCAGGTTTTGGACTATTATTATAAGCGCTTTTTAATGTTTCTAACTGTTTAGCCGTTATTGTAGTTCTAGGTCTTTTGTTCGGTTGATCTCCGTCAAGGCACACTCCATCTGAAAAAATTAGAGCAAAATTAAATAAATATTCTAGCAGTTCCCGAATCCCGAGTTGCAGAATAAATTAAAATATTTTGAAAATTCCTGGAGTGGCATCGGTAAGCCTTTTTTTAAGTAAAGCATTCCCCGGAATTTCTTCTTCAATACCGGCGACGCCACTCCATTCCAATTTAAAGAAATCCAATCAAAACGTTACCTTTTGTTTTGGCTGCTTCGTAATCAGGTTTACAAACGAGTTTCCTATCCTCCATGAGGTAAAATTCATCCCCCGTATTGAGCTGCCTGGCGCACATAGCGCAAGCAAAGCATTGTAAATGGTAAACGTTGTCTTGTGCTCTTCGCACTACTTGAGTGGGCGGAATGCCCTGATCACAGCCGGCGCATTTGGTTCCGAATCGCCTGTATGGACAACAACAGCAAATATGCCCATTATTACATCATCACTTAAAAGGGGCTCACCGCTTAAAAAGGGGGGACACCGGGGTGAGGTTCCGCCGAATAAATACTTACTTGAAGAAGTCGTCTTTACAAAAGACTTGTCCGTTTCTAGCAAAACATTTATCGGTGAGCGGTCCACCGCAATCGCTGCAGTTTAGACACTTGGCGTGCCAAGTTCTGTCGAGGACTTTTAATATAAACCTGTCCAGGATTAGCTCTTGACACCCTCCGCATTTTGGTATGCTAGCTGCAATCATAAAAAGAGAAAAAAAATAAGATTATTAAAACGCCTGGAAAATAACACATAGGCAATAGCGTGAGCTTCAAATAGAAAAAGAAGTATATCGCTAAATTGAAAGGCGTCACAGACGATGTTTTAAAATTTGTTGATATTTCTGGTTATTGTTCTTAGGCGTTGATTCCATTTAAATGAACAAAATCATGGTTCGTCCATAAATTAGGTAAGCGATTTTAAATATCCATAAGGGAATATTAATTATTTTTTAATGACAGGGAAGTCCCAGTCAGCCGAAATTCGGATTAATAAAGACACGACTTCAAAGAGCATGAGTCTATCTCGGAAACGCCTGAAAAAAGGTATATAGGTGTCTCAAAGCTTCTAAATCCAGTAAAAAATCTACCCTTATAGGCGGAGCAAAAAAATAAAAAAAAATTGTAGAAGCGCAACCCATTTGCCGGTAGAGCTCTTTTTTTCCCGTTTGCTTTCGGATTTGGGGCTTAAAACGTTCGTTTACAAAATAAAGACCAAGAACCCATAAATTCAGGCCTTAGAAATTTAAATTTACAGCCCATCTAGGTTATAACGTGATCGTCGGTACCGGATCTTTCTATAAGTTTCAAAGTCTGATTTTTTAAGGAAAAAACGTTGTTTTCGATCCAAAAAAATTTATTACAGTAGATTTCGTTTAATAAAATTAAGTTGGCGCGGCTCATTTTTGATCACAAAAAGCGGAAATTACAATATCAGAATTTCTCTTTTTATTATAATGTGGAATTTTGGACAATTTGATTATAATACAAGAAATTTTTCCATTTTTTAATAATGTCTGAATATCTTTAAAAAATGATCCAAATCATGTTTCATGAAGTCATTGCTTTTGTAGGGGAACGTTTAAGTATTACGTAAGACTTTTTTTTCGGGTTTTTGGACCCCCCCTATTATATTACGTAAGATTTTCGTGGAGCGCTAATTTTAAATTGGAGTAATATTTTTCTTAAATATAGATTTAAAGTTCATATTCATATCCCTGAAAATGACTACAATTGGCGCTAAATCTCATCAAAAAATAAATTTTAAAATTTTTTGAAAAAAATTTTCAATTTTTCTACTTTAGACAATCGAAAAAAAATTAAAACAACTTAATTTTTTGAAATTAAAAAAAAAATCCTGAACAATAAGTTATAATGAAAATTCTTACGTAAGATTTACCGAACTCCCCCTCCCTCCCCTCCTCCCCCAAGTAAGAAATCGTAAAAATTTCGAGTACCCCCTGCCCCCCCTTTTGATCTTACGGAATACTTGAACGCTCCCTAGTAGCTGGAAAAATGAGTTCCTAAGCCTAATGTGCAATCAGTCAACGAACAAATTAAGAAAAAATGCCTTATTTTCGGAAAAAAAAGCACTGCCACAAATTTTTTGATTGCATTTTTATTGCACTTTTTATTGAACTGTCATTTGCAAAACTAATGCGAATGATCATATGCCTCCAAAATTTCCCGCTTATTTCTCCTGTCGGATCTCCTCTAATCAAGGGTTTTTAGCCCTTATGAGACTTTGAAAAATTCTAGGCCTCTGGTGGCAGCAGAAATCGGCCTTCAAAAAATCTTTAAAAAAATTAGTGTTAATATGGAGGCTAAAATGCAACTTTTCCGCGCTTTGGCATTTCCAAATTCAAAAGGAGGGAGTTACCAAGGAACTGCTTGTTCTGTTTGGTTCCTGCTACTTTTTTAAAGATTATCTCAATCTTATGAGGAAACCGACCTTCAGGCTCATAAGGGATGACACACGCGTCATCACCGAGCGTCATCACCTGAGATAAGTTCCTTTGCTCACGGGTTCCCGACAACAAAACTATCTCCAATCCAGGGGTGTAACAACAAAAATGCGCACTTTCGTTGTTACACCCCTGCTCCAATCTGCTGATGGCCGTATGCTATTGGTGACTTCAGATCCACCAAAATAAAAGTAAAACCAAGACGAACTTGAATATGATTATTAAGATATTTATATATTTTAAAACAGAATTTGCATATGCTGAATTATATCGACCTCCGCCGCCCAAATTTTTCCCCCGATATCACGGACCCGGATTCCATCGACCCCAGCGCTATGGTTGGCACTAAATTTCGATTTAAAAATCGATCGATAAAAAAATCGATAAAATTTCGATCAAAAATCGAAGGAGGAAGAATTGATACCTCTTTTATATAATCCACAAATTAATTCAAAATAATTTATGTAGAAAAAGGGAATAAAGATAGCATTTGTACAGAATTATCTTTTTTGTTTTTCTCATTATCGACTATTTAAATAATTCTCAAAAAAATGATTAGTTTTTCGATCAGGGGTCTACCAATTTTTTATGGCAGCGTATCTTGATGAATATCTACTACAGTACGAAAATTGGCCTCAATCGGTAGCTGCGTTCGCGATTTATAGTCCAAAATTACTTAACGTTGAACACTATAAAAAAGATGGCGGAAACGGATTTGAAATAAGTGGATGTCAGCAATCCTGCGAATCTGTCTGTTGACACTTATACCTGTCTGGCACAGAAAACACATGCATAAGTTGTTTCTAAAAGCCTAGTTCTATTATGTCCAGCAGAAGGGAAATTCAGTGTTGTTTGGCAAACGATTTCGCCTGGGCTGAAAAAAATAGCTGATTGTCCTTAGAAACTACATCTCCCCCTTCTCCCCCTGCTTTCAAACCTTGCGATTTAAAATTGGTAACGCAAGCAAGGACATAAGCTTAGTTCATAAAGTCATTTTTCGGAATTTTTCCATAAGACCCTATAAACTTTTATAGGCGTCAAAAATCATTTTAAAGATTGAGGAATTGGGGATCGAGGATGGGAGACCCCTGAACATCGCTCCTAATTCTGGAAAACTAAGAGAAAATCTGATCTTAGTCCAAGATCATACGTGGACCTCCACATGAAAAGGTCCCACCTGGCAGATGGGAACATGGAAGGCTGTGGAAATTTAACTCATAAGAAAACCCTTTGTTTACAAACAAAAAATTCTAAGCATCAACTCCCAAGTGGTACCTTTTCATGTGGAGGTACTCATATGTTCCAAAAACTTCTATTTCAATTTCAAATTCCATGCGTAGACCTACTCTACATCTACCAATAATTCTCCATACAAACTGACCAGTTTTTTTAAAAAATGTCCTCACTTTGGAAAGAAAATTATTCCAGTCGATTTATTAAATCAACACCTTAAAAAAAAAAAAGAGAATTTCCCGGCCAATAACAACACCAGCCCAAGAAATTAAAAAAAAAATTCTCTCCAAACTGGCAAACTCTCTCCCCCGCAGATCGAACAAGAAAAATAAAATAAACAAGAATGTTTAAATAAACGGAAAGACTTTCAACATGACTCTTAGAAAACTTTCCTTTACAAAAACGAGAAGAAAATCTCTAAAAAATTAAAAACTTTTTTGAAATATCGAGTTTTTCCGAGAAACTGAAGTTTAATTACAAAACTTTTCATCTCAAATAATAAAAAAAAAGAAGAGATTCCTACCAATTTACGATCAATCTTTTCCGCTTTGATTCAAAAGAAAAAAAAAATTCAGGACGACTTACATAAAATTTTTTCCGGTACAGGAAAACGAAGATCCGGTTCGAATCCGTTTAAAAAAGTCATTGAACTATCCGGACTAGAATGAGGAGGAGTTAAAGGTAATCTAGTAGCATATAACATTATATAATCACAAAAAAAAAAAAAACACAAAAAAAAATATATATAAACTTTTTTCTTTATCAACAAAAATTTTTATAACGAAACATATTTTTATACGTAAAGGAAAAGAATTTTTCTTTTTTTCTTTTTTTTTTCTCGAACAAGTTGTTATTTTATATCGGGAATATTCGAGACACCACTGGCAAGCACCCCGTTTCATCCCTGGAGTTCACCACCCAATGAAAATCCCCCACCCTGTTTGGTGTACAACTCCCCCGCCCTTTTTTAATCTCCCCGCTCCCTTATCCGAGTCGTGGCCCTTGCTGCACTTTTATCCATTGAGGGTTTTTATTTTGTTTCCGAGGTATATTTCGAAACACGACTATGTTGAATATAACCTTTTCCTTTACGTATGATTTAACTTTTTATAAAAAAAAAAAAAAAATTCTCTTTGAGAAAAAAAAAAAAAAAAAAAAAAATCCTTTCGTTTTCTTCTTTTTTTTCCCTTTCTCACAAAAATTTCTGCAGCTTCCCTGGGAGAACAGAAAAAAAAATCAACCGTTTCACCCTCCTCCCTCCATTTTTTTTTCTTAAATAAAAATCGATTTCAAGACGGAATTTTCCTGTTTTTTGCTTTGGAGAAAAAAATTGAAATCAAGAATAAAAAAAAAAAAAAGTCGTTGAAAAGGCAGATGGTATGTTATGAGATTTCGCTCCCATTTGGGAAGGGTGTAACACACAAAGGAAAAGATGTAGTGATCCATAATGACTGGAGTTCATCAAGTCTATCATTGGACGAGGAAAGCCGAGTCGAATTCAAACCGTCCCTCCCGTTTCGATTCCTATTTTGATTTTATATCCTTTTTAAATGTGATGACATCTTTTTTTTTCTTTTTCCTCCCAAATCCTTTAACATTTTCCTTTCGGATCGGAGGGATTATGTCGTGATATTCAAAAGTTTTTTTCCGGGATTTAATCTTTCATCATCCGGCAGCCTCAAGATTTTTTTTTCTCCCTTTTATGTATGGCACATGTTACAGACTTTTCCCGAAGTCGGGAATTCTGGGAAGTAAAAATTTTACTTTTCAAATGAGGTATAGTTTATTACAAAATAGAGATGGGGGTGGCTTATTTATCACAGTTCAAAATTTTTGAAACCTTTCGGTTTCACGGCACGTCTAAACCTTTCTGATTTCATCTGGAAGGCAAAAAAGTTCAAACGAGCTCAAAAAATTTCACTTGCGATAGAAAAGTTTCATTCGAAATCAAAATGGCTTCAACTTGAAATTGTTTTTGGTGCAACCTTTTTTGGACTCAGAATAAATACCTTTTTTTGAACTGTGTATGCACGTCGAGACTGGAGTTTACGGTATAACGTCGATTATTACGAGTCGTGACTTGTTACGGTCCGAATCAACCAGTCGAGACGTGCAAGCCATCCCCATGCCAGATTTGAAAGAGATTTTTCTTTATATATATATACGAAGAAAGTACCATTTTAACCATCTGTTTTCGAACGAGAAAGTTGTATTTTTCTTGCTCATTTTAAAACTGACAGGAAAAATTGAAACCGTGAAGCAAAAATACTTTTCCTCACACTTGCGGTTTCCGGTGATCGGTTTCGAATGATTTCTGAACGCACACTCGCATTTTTGAACAAACGGCGGCCATCTTTATTTTTTTCCCGTAACCGTTGTCGCTTAAAAGCTTAAAAAATTTTTAAGCTTTTTAAAACATTTTTTAATAAAAAACAGTTTAAAACGTTTTATATTATTTTCCCATGTTTTAAAACGTTTTAAAACGTCTTTTATTCGGTCTGGTTTTAAAACGTTTTAAAACATGTTTTAAAACACGTTCAAAATGTTTTAAATTCGTTTCTATTTTTATTCAAATCTTTAAAACGGGGTTTTTTATTCAAATGTTTTAAAACGTTTTAAAACACCGTGTTTTAAACCAATTTGTTTTAAAACCATCATCCCTGCGATTAAGCAACCATTATGAATATGAGCGGCTCATACAATCTATGGTATGGTCCATACCATAGATGTATAAAATGAGTCGTGCGCGACAAATTGCGGGCTCGGGCCTCTTAAAAATGCATTTTAAAACGTATTTTATTCACTTAATAAAATACGGTGTTTAAAACAGTTTTTTAAAACGTTAGTGTTTTAAAACGGTGTTTTTTATTCAAATGTTTTAAAACGTTTTAAAACACCGTGTTTTAAACCAATTTGTTTTAAAACCATCATCCCTGCGATTAAGCAACCATTATGAATATGAGCGGCTCATACAATCTATGGTATGGTCCATACCATAGATTGTATAAAATGAGTCGTGCGCGACAAATTGCGGGCTCGGGCCTCTTAAAAATGCATTTTAAAACGTATTTTATTCACTTAATAAAATACGGTGTTTAAAACAGTTTTTTAAAACGTTAGTGTTTTAAAACGGTGTTTTTTATTCAAATGTTTTAAAACGTTTTAAAACACCGTGTTTTAAACCAATTTGTTTTAAAACAATCATCCCTGTTAAAAATGCAGGAAGCATCCGATGTGCCAGATGAAATTTTAAAAGGAGCCGAGGAAGCCAGAGCTGCCTTGGTGCCTTTAAAATCAAAAAAGCGTTACGAAAATTCTTATAAAGCCTTCAAAAAATGGGCTGCATTAGAAAATATTAAGGAGGGTAATTACACAGAAGATGTCGTTTTGTGCTATTTTAAAGATTTGTTCAAAAAGTCCTCATGGATGAACTACTCAATGTTAAAAAAAATGCTCAAGATTCATGAAAAAATAAATATAAAAAATTTTAATGACGTAACAAGTTTTATTAGAGCGAAATGTGTAGGTTATCAACCGGACAAGGCAATAGGGTTTTTACCGATCAAGAGATAGACAAATTCTCAAAGGATGCTCCAGACATAACCTATTTAGCAGATAAGGCATGATAAATTAAAATTTTTTCTTCAGAAATGAATTCTTCTAATCCTCGTTTCTTTCCTCCTATAGGTTATATTAATATTCGGCTTGTAGGTGCGATGAAATAGTCCATGTAAAAATCCAGGATGTTAAAAGGATGATTTCTCCAACAGGAAACGATGAAATATTTCTTGTTAATATTCCGGATTCGAAGAATCATCAACCGAGATCTTTTACAATATCCGACATTTTTTTTTATACTGTATAGTCAACCGGTACATGAATCTCAGACCCAAAAATGTAACTACGGATAGATTTTTTATAAACTTTCAAAAGGGAAAACGTACAGTTCAACCAATAGGTTATAATAAAATTTCCAAAAATCCATCTCGGGCAGCAGAGTATTTAAAGATTAATCAAGAACACGGTCGTATAGACAGGTCCGGAAACTTCCTATGCCGATTATGTCCCGCTTAACTACGCCAAAATTAGTTCTAAAATTGGCCACTGGCGGCGCTACAATCTAGAGAGCAGCAACATGTCTAATGTTCAAGTTGGGACTCCCACTGGGACTCTCGTTTCGAACAACAAGAGAAAGTAGCCGCCATCGTTGTTTACATTACCAACGACCAATCAAAAAGCGTCTCTCTAACAAGTAGCGCTCACGATGGTAGAAAGGAGGAACTAATTTATGCGTAGTTAAGCGGGACATGGTCTCCAATGTACACGGTGGCAGAATTTATATTGTGTTTACACACAATGTTTTCTTTATGGGTAACAATGGCAACCTGTGCAGTATAAATTCTGCCACCGTGTATAAGGGATAGGAGTTTCCGGACCTGTCTATACGACCGTGATCAAGAAAATAAGCGTTTCACCGGACCAATGGTATGCGTCGACCACCAGCCTCGATAGCAGCCGACAACAGGGCTGATATGCCAAGACTTCAAACTTTGGGGGGTTGGCAATCTGAAAAAGTTGCAAAAGCATACACTAGAAAATAGCATTACTTAGAAACAAGAGACTGAAAAAATTTTATCTAAACGGTTTACACAATAAACACAACCCAAACTCAAGTCATCTACAAGCACCAACAATTTTTTCATTAATGAAGAAACGGAATCTTGCAATAATAACACTGACAGATCGAATGAAAATGATTCCTTCAACGATGAAATGGCACATCCAGAAGATTTAAATGAAGGAAATTTGCAAAATATCATTTATTTGCAGGAAAATGAAGTTGGTCTAGATTTACCTGTAATACATGAACCGCTTAAACAATCCTACAAACCGCTTTTAAAAGCTCCTCTTAAAAGAAAAAATGAAGAAAGAGCTAAAGAATTCTTCAAGCGCATTACTTTTAGCAATAGCTCGAATATAACTATTAATTTTGAATAATGAAGCCATCTTCCAAATGAAGTCAATTCGCGATGGATCTGCTCAAGGGCCCATCAGCCGCGGCGAAAAATGTCCTCAAAAGACATCCGATTCGACTATTTTCCGTAAAATTTTAATTTCTCTTGTTCATTTTTTATTTTTTTTTATAATTAAATTAGGAAATAAATAAATTAATTAAATTTTCTTACCTCTTTTTTTCCAATAAGTAAATTCGAAATTTTTTAAATATAAATATTTTATTTCTAATACTTTAGAGCTGAATGAAGCTGCAATAAGTTCCGGCTCTTAAAGAAAACGTCTAGAAAAAATGAAAATCTAGTCCTTATTCTGAATATCTAATCTAGTCTAATTTGTCACTAGCCAATGATATCTATGAGACGGCTGATAAAAAAATAAGGTAGATCTTCTTTTCTTAACTTTTATCAAGAATTTTAGATTTTTAATAAATGTCTATTAGTTTTCTTTAGCTATCTTTTTATTGTCTAATGGACATTCACATGGCTGGCAAAGAATGCTATTAGACATCTAACCGATAGGGTTTTGCTGAGTGGGCGAGTATAAATAGTATATTACAACCAAGGGGTTGCAAAAGAAAAAATTGGCAGTCGAAGTTGATTCGACGAGGGCTTTAAAAAGGTCTCGACGGACAGTTCTTTCAAGAAAAAAAGTTCGGTTCCAGTTACTAAATGTTGAGTTGGATCTTGTGACGTCTAAACATTTGAGTTGATAATACTAAAAATTAGGTAATTATTATTAAGCGTTATTAAATATTACTAAAGCTAAATTACTACTAAAATTAAACATAGCTCTCTTGAAAAATCCCACGCCTTAATTCAGAGCTGTCACTTATGATCGTCGCGGAAAAGCTGCCGCTTAAAAGAAGATAGAACTTTCCCGCCCCGTCCGACAATTTACAGAACAAGACGGAATTTTGTTGAATACGGTGATCCTTGCTCTTAAAACTTCAGATCACGATGAATCAGCCAGGGAAAACCTTCGAGGGAAAAAAAGCTCAGCACTCGATAACCGTGAGGTTTTCACGAGGCGACCTTTCTCACGTCATTTGATAGCCCATCATGAAGGATACTCTCTCAGGGAATCATAAGTTAAAAAATCAAAAGGCAGAAAAACTCTAGAGCGATGAAATTAACAGATGGTTCCTGTTTTACGAAATAAGAGGGGTAAATGCACCCCATAACCATATTACACGATTCATCTGCATTTCGCGTTCCTTTTTTTTTATTTTTATTTCCTCCTTTTTTTTTGTGTGCGTTAAAGATCGCGGTGACAGTTTCGCAATAATTCAATTGTAAAAATCAAATGAGATGTATATTTATATCCATTACCCAATATGGCAAGTGAATGGAACCATTATTTTTATTGACTCCAACAAAAAAGGAAAAAAAAAAAAAAAAAAGGAATATAAAAATTTTCCGCTGCATCTAAAAATTTATTTATTTCTGTCGAATAAATTACGCTCAGGCGGGAATAATCAAAATTTCCTTTTTCTTTTTTTGAGGGGAAGTTGAAGGTGATAATAAAATCAGATGGGCCAGAGCGTAAATTCTTAAAATGAAAATTTTTCTTACGGAAAAATGGAAATTTGTTACGGGGAGACGGGGTTTCATCCACGAAACTTCACACTGGGTGAAAAATGATAGCTGCAAAGTTGATTTATGGAGGGGAGCAGGGGAAAAAGGAAGAAAAAAACTTTTTTTACAACCCCCCGCGCAGACTGCAGGTCTGAAACAAAAAAAAGTAAAATCGTGTTTTGGAACTCAACAAGGTCAGCCTTTATTACTTATTTATTTTTTAAAGGGAAAACCATCGCAGGGAAGAAAAACAAATAAAAGAGGGGGGAAAAAAATTTAATATGCATATCAGTCGATGATGAAATAAGAATTCAGATAGAGACGGGGAAAATGCGTTTTAAAAAAAAAAAAAAAAAATTTGGGGAGCGGCATCAAGCAAGTCAGCCTTTAGTCGAATGCGGAAAAGCAAAAGAGCAAAAAGGAAATCGTGGTCGAAATGAAATTCTGACTCCCTGAGGATTTGTGGGACTGGAATTTACGGGCACGAATTCTCTCTCATGAACTCCTCGAAAAGAAAAATCAAGAAAGACTTTTAAAAGTGAAGTAAATGAGATTTCCTCCTTTTTTTTTCCTCTTCCTCGATCGAGGGAAGGGAAGAAAAAAAGAAATCTATCGAAAGCTGAAAGACTAGATAAGGAGAAAGAAAAATCCAAATGTATGTTTCTTTTTTTTTTTTTTTTAATATTCTAATGTCTTGTCTCCGCTTGCGGATTAATCCGGCGGTGGGATTAATCCGAAGATAGGGTACAATATTTTCAAAGCAGCAATTAATTTTTTAGCTCGATAGAAGCCTAAAGAAGTTCCCAGAAACAGCGAAAAAATTTCATTTTTAAATTTTATTTTGGGTATTTAGACGTATATAATTAGTAGAGTGTAACAAAATTTGGAAATTTTCGAATTCGAACATGGCACTATGCGGAAAAGTTGTGTTAAAGGGTCAATAGTAACCTGGGATTTTTTCAAATTTTTAGGTCAGCACTTTCGACCGTCTCGATTGGATCAAAGTTTTTCATGTTAAAGGATAGGTAATTTTGGCAATTTTTAAAAATATAGTTAAAAAATTGTCTAGAAAGCTCAATTACTGTAAAAGTTTATCTGTCTGGCGTTTTTGAGGTCGATAAATCCAAACGTAACCGAATTTTTTTTCTAGGGATTAGGCAAGAAAGCAAAACATGATTTCAAATATTTTGGTCTCAAAAGTCGAATTCGAATTATAAACTCCTTTTTGTTCATGTTGCGAACTCTTAATTGATACCTACTTTTTAAAATGTAACTTGAAGTTACATTTCAGATTCAATAAAGTAATGGAATAGTACTAACTAATTTTTAAATAGCGGTAGAATATAATGGAAAAGATTTTTTTTAAGCCACAAAATTAAAATGGCGTTTCGCAATTTCGCCAAATTTCTAGAAAAAAAAACTATCATATTGAGATTTGTTGACCTCAAAAAAGTCAAAGAGATATAATTTTAGTGTAATTGAGGCTTTTAGACAATTTTTTGACACGATTTTTAAAATTTGCCAAAATCACCTATCCTTTTAACTTTCGTTAAACTATACAATTAACTATATTAACATTATTAAAATTATATATACGACGTCCCGGCAAAAGAAGCCAGGAGGATAATGAACGATCTTGTCATGGATCGTCTAGACGAACGGTTCGACTATATTTTTTTCCTTGCAACTCCGGAAAAATTGAGTTTAATCAAAAACATGGTAGCTTTTGTGTCGGCCACGGATCGTTTGAATTTAGCGGCGATAGGCGAGGCACATTTCATGTGCGGCATATCCCGGGGCTTTCGGGAAGATGCGAGGGTGATTCGCGAGATAGGAGACATGTAAAACTTAAAACCAAGCGAAACGGTCGAAAGTGCTGGCCAAAAAATTTGAAAAAATTCTAGGTTAACTATTGACCCAAAGTCACAACTTTTTCACATAGTGCCATGCTCGAATTCAAAAATTTCCAAACTTCGATACGCCCTAATAATTAGGACTGTAAGACAGCGCCCGGGAATTTTTTTTGATAAGTAAATAATTTTAGCGCTCTTAAAAAGTTACTGGGCCCTCTTAAGCAATACAACGGCTGATCACGAAATTCAACAAAAGCCAACTTGATTTTGGAATAAGAAAAGAGAACAGCAGAAATTGGAAAGAAGAGCAGATAACATAAATAAAATAACTAATACGGAGCCGGCCGGTTAATTTGCCACCACAATTATTTTTTTTCTTAAATTCCAACAAATACCATAAACAAATAAACAATCACGGTTTAGCTTGTTTAAAGTCAACCGTTTCGACTATCATTAGCAAATTAAACGAACCCAAAAGAAAAAAAAAACACTTTAAAGCGAAATAATTATATTCATCGAGAGATAGGATTTATTGTCCTCTTCCCCATCCCCATTCGATCAACAAACCTTTTTATTCTATCAAGATATTTACGAATTGGGGTGCGAACCGACTTTTATTCAATATCATTTGCACTTAATCCTTTAATCCTTGTTAACTATCGAGTCCCTTCTCCCATTTTAACCGATCGAGATGAATGAATATCTAATGTCAATTTCCCTAAATAGGGCGAATACAAATCACTTACGTCCAAAGATACAAAGAAAAATAAATATAAAAAAAGATTCTTTTTTTTTTCCGTTCCCTTAATATCGATTGTAGGAAAAGAATGGAAGAAGATCATTAATAATAGCCATAACTCGTCGGGAGCATTGGCAACGATTCCATTTTCCTGGCTGACCAAGCTTATAAAACCCAAAGAAAATAGTCGGGGTTTATTTTTCCCGGTGGTTTCCTATCCTTAATCGTCCCGTAAGGGATGTTTGCATCCTCTTTTTTTTTTTTTTTCAGGAAAAAAAAAAAAAATCCCAGATTTTATCGGAAAATAAACAAGATGACCCCAAAATGAAACGCAATATCTCGCACACGTTTTTTCAAAACATCCAGTCCATGTTATTACTGTATTATTATTATTATTTTTTTTAAGTTACCCATCCCAACTCATTCGAAAGTATTTAACTGAGTTAGAGGCGTGGTGGCGTGCACGCGTCGCGACGCTTCGTAAGAGAGTCGGCGCGTGTAACTCAAAAAGTTGAAATCTCCGAAAAAGTTTTCATAAAAACCTTTTGTTACAACAATCAACATGGGAAGGAGGGGAAGGAGAAAAACAAATTCTCCTAACGTGAGACTGGTTCTATCCCAAGGATCAGGTTTCAAACATGATACAAAAACAGCATACATACTTTTTTTTTTTCCTTTTTCTTATCGATTTTCCTCCTTGTTATTGACGTGGGATATCTCTTTTGTCAACTTTCTCTTCAAATAAGTATAACTAGATTCGGTTTTAATCTTTCCGATGGGAATTAGTACAAGACTCGAGAGGGGCGGGGAAACAAAATTTAAAAATTAAAACCTGGTTCTCATTATTTTTCCACGTACAAAGATAAGAGATCAGGGAAAAATAAATCCAGAAAGGGAACATAGCTTTGAAAGATAAAATAAGTAGGAAGAAACAAATTTAGCAGCAAAATCTTATTTGTTCCATTTAGCACACGGCATTTTGCATAAATATTTCCAGTTTAAAAAAAGTTAAACATGTAACGGGCGTTACTAGTAGTCCGATTGTAAAGAAGAAGCATCAGAAATACAAGGAACATCCTTCAGAAATAAAAAGAAAAAGAAAAAGAAAAGAATCAGCAGTTTGACCACTGTTTGTGAACTTGCCCTCTCTCAATTTGAACTAGTCTCGAAGAAAGAGGAGGAGTTAAGGACCCTGAGGAAAGAAGTGTCTTCCCTCAGGGTCAAGCTCGCAAAGCTGCGGCTCAAATCCGTAATTATTTAATTTTGTATTTATTATGTATTGAAATTAATTTTTTTTTTAATTTTCAGAGATTGCAGAGTAAGCTCCGCCTCCAAAAATCTATCATGCTTTTAATATACAAATCTTATGTAATTGCCGTACACAGCAAAAAATTTTATGTCAAAATCAACATAAATCAACATAAGCAGGTCCACATAATTATTATGTTGTTTTTGTTTTATGTTTGCCTTATGGGAGAAACAACATAAAAAATTTATGTGGACCTCTTAGAACATATTTACATAATATTTTTTACCGTGTAGTAATTTCTTTTAAAATGTAAAAAATAATCCAAATTATTTATAATTATGGCCACCTCATCTATTATTTTTAGCTACATACAGGCGGGATCATAACTTTTAAGATTCTGGCAGCAGTGAGGCAAAGGATTCGCCTCTTATTCCCGTCGCCGCGTCCGTTGCCTGAAATTCAAACTTCGGAAGGAAGTTCTTTAGCCGCTACAACCCTCTGAACTATAGGAGAATAGGAATTGTTGCAACGTCAGTTTGTTCTCGTCTTAAACAACTTCTACAACTTTTTCATCAAAAACTTTTACATGTTCTGCATCTTCATCGTTAAACTCTCTTCTAAATGTGGGAAATTATTTTTCGAAAAGAATCCGGCTCGAAGAACCCTGATCGATTTGGTGATTAATATCACCTTTGAATAAGAAAAACATTGATTTTTTAGACTTTGAAACTTTTATAATAAAAAGCCGTTTTCTCATTTCTTAATAACAAAAGATAACTAACTTTCATTTTTTTTATTTTGAATTTGGAACTTCCTGAACAACGAACCTCCCATTTGTAGAGTCGGGTTTGAAATAAGAAGTTGCAGTCCTTGAATGGACTTGGTGCAGTTCTGCACTGAGTACAGATAGATATCTACCCAAAAATAATTAATTGGCCAGCAAAAAATGTAACGACCGTGACATACAGTGTGGCCAATAATTCGTGCCCAAAATTCAAAAATGTTTAAGACATTCACTTTACTTCACTGATACAAGTTCATCAAAATTCAACGATGTCAACCGGTCATTACGTTGGTCAGATGACGCCTTTATGACGTCATCTGTAAAATATTAAAGAGAAGAGAGAAGAGAGAGGAAAACCCTTAAGGATCTACATTTCAAAATTACGATACTGTAGCGAATGTTAATAACTCCTTTCGAAGTGAGCGATTGCACGAGTAAAAGGATCGGGACCCAACAGCCCGTGAAATTTAATTTTTTTTTTCAGAAAGAAATTTTAAACTGTTTTCGAAAAATTCGAAGGAGGTATTTAGCAGAAAAAGTAACTTTTGTCAATGCGGTTTTGTTACAGCGGGTCCAAAACATTTTAAGTTTTAGAGATATCTTAAGTCCCCTTAAAATATCTTAAAACTTTCCAAAATGATATTCTTTGACAATAAATTTTTCAAATCTCCTTATCAAATTTCGAAAATTAGTTGCTGCTCTGGCTGTTGGGGATGCCACATACGGGGATTGGCTGAAGAAGAACGACGAAGCACTTGCGATAATTGTTTTAGGACTCTTACAAAGCCAATTGGGGATGTTTTTCAAATTTGTTGCATAAACCAAAACGAACGAACTAAGCATGCGTTATCTCGCAAACCTGACAAAAGCGGGAATTTTCGGATTCTGGAACAAGAATGAATTTTTGGATTCTACGATCCGAAAAGCACTGAGGAAAGCCATTTTGGGAACCATTAACAATATAATCAATAAAAAAGTTACGCCGAACGGAATAACACTAGCTAGCGCAGCATTTGATATCCATTTTAAGGTCATAAATCTTTGCTTTAACAGCATCAGGAATAAATATTTACATTTTTCCGAATTTTTATTGGTTGATCCACTACTGTTGCTTCACCTTAATCTATTTAATTTGCACTGCTCCATTAGCATCGAAAAAAAAAGGAAGACACTATCTCAGGACCAACACGCTCAATTTAATTAATTACCATCGTTAATGGAAAAGGTATCAAAAGAAATAAATGAAATAAACGGAGCAAAAAATGTAACAGTTGTTGACTGGAAGGAATTAGGAAGTATTAAGAGAATACAGTGGAAGGCTTAGAGCTATAAGGGGACGGGGCGTAAAAGAGAGAGAGAGAGAGGAAAAGTGTGTGTGTATGTTTCCCTATCCCCCTTTCCCAAATGACATCCAAAGTATTAAAGGTTTCTTCCGGTCGAGTGGCCACACAATTTCGTTGTCATTGTCCGACGGTCAACATTTCCTGTTTAATCCGAAAGGTTGCCAATTTAATTCTTATTTGTGCAAGTCAATAGAGATTATCAGTCCGGGGGAAAAGGGTGATAAATACGTTGAGGAGGCAACAAACGACGAACACCCGTTCCGGATTTACAACATTTCCCGATGATTTTTTTTTCTCCCGTGTTAAAAAAAAAAAAAATTGAGGTATATTTATAGATGCCTCAGCAACAAAGTAGGAATAACTAATGAGTTTGTTTGTATTTGAATCTTGGTTTTAGTGACAACGCAAAGTGCGGGAAACCAATATGAATAAGTAATAATAACAATGTTAGCCGTGTTGTTGTCATCAAGTGAGTGACATCTGATTATCAAGTGATCAGTAACCGCCGAGCTTCATTCCCCTCTGAATTATTTAGCTTTCCATATTTCGTAAATGCATGCCAGTGACAGGAATATCATCCAAGATAATCTCTCTTGCATATATGCTATGAGGTTGCCGGAAATTCTCGATGAGAGGATAATCAAACGATTATGAGGAAATTACGTTTTCAGCGTACGAGTCACAAACTTTTTGATTTTTACTTCGTTTTTTTATTTTTTTTTTTAGAAGGATTATAAACAGGAAGCGGACGGTCATCCGATGCCCTTTCCAGCTGTTATACCAGTTTACCATATGACGCTTTCGAACTCCACGCGAACGGCTATAAGTCTATCGCGTGCCGTTCGACCAACCGTGAAGGTAAACAGCCCCTTCTTTTCGGTGCACTTATCTCAAATCAATGCCGGATGTTACGGATGGAGATGAGTATCGGGTTTTGGAATGTGTCAAGTTGGTGCACCGGACCGTCTGGACGATTTTTATTTATGGTACCTGACCCATTGGATTTCCAGACGTAACAGCGCCATGCTAATCGGTTGAAAAAGAGAGATTTTTGTTTGGATCCTTTTTATTTTTACTTTCTAGTCCGAAACTGCGATTGACGTCTATGACAGGCAACGATGACGATGATAATGATGAAGATTGAATTACTCGATTTCGTACATTTGGCTGGAAAAGAATTTTAGGTCGGACGGTGGCGAAATTTGAGGTAATTGCGGAAGCTGGCGAAGAAACCAGGATCTGTCGTCTGATTGACCGTGTACACCCATGGGTTTTTCGCTAATTTGAACAGAGGAAAGTACCATTTTCAATCCTTTAATGGCTTTTGAGATGTGAGTATACCGTCGAATGCTTAAAATTTCGTAGACTGACAGGGTGAGAAATACTGACGTCTTGGCAGTATGAAGAAAAAAGTAGAAGTTCTGTACGAGATCAAGCGTAGGAAGCTCGATTATTTCGGCCACGTAATGCGAAATGAAAAATATCGCCTCCTTCAGCTTGTGATGGAGGGTAAGATCGAGGGTAAGCGCGGTCAGGGTCGTAGGAAAACCTCGTGGCTCAAAAATCTTAGAGACTGGTTTGGTGTCGATTCCTTGGGTCTTTTTCGAGCAGCGGTCGATAAGGTAAAAATAGTCCAGATGATAGCCAATCTTCGTCGCGGAGCTGGCACTTGAAAGAAGAAGAAGAATGGCTTTTTGCAAGGCTTTTTGCAGCCCCTGGAGCCAACCCGAAGTGTTTAGCAGTTGGCTATTGGCTAAATACTTAGGGGTGGCCAATAAGTATAGAGGACAATTGGCCACAGGCGGCAAAACAATACTTACCACTACAGCACAGTCTCAAAATTAAACAGAGTTGTCTAAAAGAATTATACCGCCACCCAAAAGTCATTTACTTCTAAGGAAAATATTAGAATGGACAAGGGATACCTCAAAGAAGGATTCGGAGAATATACATCATGGTACGAAGATGGAAAATTGGTATCCCAATTCGGCTACAGAGCGCAAGCAACACTTTCACCTACGGGTTACACCATCATTATAAAAATACCTCGATCAAATCTCAACATTCTAATCAATGATACTTGACTTGTCATTGAAAACGCAAGAAGACTTTGAAGGACTATAAAGAAAACGCCCAATAATATTTTCGGTTACACCACTGACTTGTAGTGGTGAAATAATTAAGAAATGGTTGGAAAAAGGGAAACCGTCACAAACAAGAAACTTCCCTTTCTCCATCCACAACTTTATGTATATCAGGTTCATTTAGGTCTAATAGTCGCCATGATATTCATGAGACTACGGGAAAGTACAAGCGATTTTGGCACCAAAAAAGGACAGTTTAAAAAAAAAAAAAAAAGTTAATGACAGACAAGATTGCAGAAGAAGGTCAAGAATTTTAAAAATTTTAAAGCTTTATAAGTAGTAGATGATTAGTTCGCAGCCAAAAAACTATTATTCTTTTTTGACGGCTGGGCAGGGCAATTTAAGCAAAAATTTAATTTTTCCAACTTTACTTTTAAAAAAAACAATAAATCAAAACTCTTTTAGACTAAAAATGACAGAACCAAATCATGTTTAGTTCCAAATCAATTTTAGTCAAAAAGAGCTACTGTACAATCCTGGGTCTGATTCAAAGGATAATACATACGCAACGAATCAAAGCATAATCTTACTGGACTCATTGCTTTCAGCGATTGTACATTATCCATTTGACACCAGAGATGCTAAAAGAGCATTTGTGATTTCTTAAGAATAAGGAAACAATTCCCCTTACGAACAGGAACTAATTCGGAGATGATTTCAACACGTCTAAACTGAAAAAGCACTTTTCTTTGAAGGTGTGATTTAAGGTAGATTTGACAAGATGCGATTCATTTTGGTCGAAACGTCCATTATTTGTTTTTCTTTTAATTGATTTTTCGCTAATTCAGCACCAAAAATTTAAAAAATTTTTCAAAAAAGAATAGAAACAACCACAGCTTATGGATGAACTATAATCAACTTTTTAATTCTACTGTTCTGAATCATAATGGAGAAACAGTCAAGTGAGCCTAAAACGATTTCGTATTTTTCTGTAAATTTTTGACTGTTTAAATATTAAAAAATGTTCTGAGATATATATAGACATCACTTAAAACTTATGTGACTTCTCGAAATTTCGATAATCAAATGAAATTGATAGTACGCAACCCAAACATAAGTTGTAAGTGATGATGCAGCTATTTAAATGATTTGGCTCCGAAGACGAATTTTTTTTTGTATTATCTGGGTCCTCGTGGACTTTGTATCTTCCTCTTTTCCCTCTTTTCTTATTTTCTTTTGATCCGTTCATTTTCACAATACGAAGAAAAGCGCAGGCAAATGCGGAGTAAATTTAAGAAAGAAACGATCTGGGCCGATCCCACCAAACCGAGTTAAAGAGGAAATAGGAAATAGGCTTTTTTTTTGTTTAAAGATAACTGGCCAGATTTGATCAGTTAACTTAAGACAAAAATTACTTGGTGGAATCAACCTAGGACCCTTGTCCAGTATTTTTATTCTCTAACGACGTCGTACTGTTCGTTTTTTTTCTCCAAAAACTTTTTACTGTTTGTTTTCTTTCGGTAAGAAGTTGATATTGCTGTATGCGGCAAACTCACATTATAACTCAATCTGACGATGATCTAACAACAACAATAACAATAATTCGTGAAAGTAAAATTACTATTACATGAGAAATATTCGACTTCCGAACATGTTAGAAGCAGGTTTATTTGATTCCTTAAATCTATACGAAAAACGAAATCGTCAATCTCCAAAACTGAAAAAATCGAAAGATGTTCTACTTCTCAATCATTCTTTAATATCTTAGGATTGGTCAAAAAAGAAGGCAAGCAACCACGACACTTCTGGTACAGAAGTGTATGTATGTGTGTATGTGCCAAGCAACCACGGCGACAATTCTGTGCCAGACGTGTCGTGGTTGCTTGCCATATCCAGTAAAACAAATTTTTTAATTCCATTTTGCTGGATTATTAAAATTAGGCGATGTTTCTCAAAACTGAATTGAAGCTGTTCGATGACATTTTTCTCTTGTTCGCTCATGAAAGGCGTTAGTGGAAAGTGCATTATTTTTTACAGCCGCAAATAAAGAATTTATAGAGGTACATGGATTGCAGGGATTTAGTAGAGAGGGAAAAATTGTGTCCACGACAAGACCGTAGAAAATATTTTAAACAGTCATCCAGAGAGTCTCCTGGTCCCTAAAAAAGCACTCCTATTGTTTGTAAGAGCCAGGACGTATTTTCGAATACGTTCTTTTAATTGGCTGAAGGCAAGCGATATTTTTTCTTTCTCGTTAAATAAGAATGTTCTGTAGCAAGGGTTAGTAATTCCATATATGTATTATTTTAAGTAATTCAATATTTTAATGTAGAGTAATTTTTTTTTACAATAATCAGTTCTGTAGTTCAGTATCGTCTAATAAGGGAACAACTACTGAACATTTGAAACAGGATCATGTGAAATAGATAGCTGACTTGAAATTGCATGGGAATCAAAGATTGCAACTTCTTATTTCAAACCCGACTTCACAAAAGTATACAGCCTTAGCGGTTGGCTGTGCGGTCTACGGTTCTGCTACCATGTTTATTTTGTTGACAAAGCAGAAAATTTAACATGCAAAAGACATTAATTTGGCTTGGCAACGCTTGTATATGCTTTGTAAAGTCCATTTGAAGTAAGAAGTTGCAATCCTTGAATGGACTTGGTCTAGTTCTGCACTGAGGTAGCGAATTTGATTTTACTTATGTGTTTGCATAAGTCTTATTTTTGCAGTAGTATTCAGAGTACGGTTGCGAGTTCGATTCACAGCTTTAATGCAAATTTTACTGTTTGCTATTGCAAAATTTACAGTTAGCCTGGCATTTATATCCCATGTTTTAATAGTATATTGTTATACTAGTGCAGAAAATGGATTTTTCCGCACTAGTGCGTTTTAAAAATACCTATTTTAAGCTGTGCTTTGTGATGAAAAGTAGCTGACAACACAAGAATTGCAAAAGAATTGCCCGTCGAGACGTTTTTAAAGGTCTATCAGCTGAACAGCTATCCCTGTTATTCGAAATCGGCCTCGACGGACGATTTTTTCTTTTGCAGTTCTTGTGTTGTAATATACTGTTTCCTCCCGGAAAACTCCATTTTCTGCACTGATATTACAATATACTATTACCGACATAGAAGTTTTGAAATTTTAAAAGGTTTATTTTCGAACACCTTAACTTGTATTTTATTCATTTCTCTTGTGTTCCTTTCAAATTGTTGTTATCTCCTATGTGCGGACAAGTTACACTGTCCACTACTTAGAACCATTGATTTTAATGTGGTGCTGCTGAAAATTTTTTAAAAGTTATTAGGCTTCACAGAATTTGAAATTCGGAGCTGAGAAGAAATGTCGGTATGTCGAATTTCGATAAATCTTCAGACTGGGCTGTAAAGCGAAATATTATGAAACGCAAGAGGAAAATGCTTTAGTCTTGCGCAAAAAGACTACAGCGACACTAGGGTGTACAGAAAAAAAAAAAGTGTTTGGAATTTTGTTGCTCACCGAAAAAATAGTTTCATTGGGGGGTAAAAACCTCAAAAAAATTTTGAAACATTTTTCTTTTACCAGCTGGAGGTCGCGCTTTGCGGAAAAAGGACCTAAGCCAAGAATTTTTTGAAAGCGTTCAATTAAGTTAATATTTAGCGCATTTTTCAGTAATCGATATTTGTAAAAGGGGTCTAATTATATGTTTTTGAGGTCGTAGAACACGAATTTCACCGTCCCGATTTTCTCCGACCAATGCCTGAGTCGCTGTTACCGCTTTTTTAGCGTTTAAGCCTGATTTTTCGGGCTTGATTTTTATTTATGTCCAGATTTGGAGCCCCCAAAATTTTTTTTTTCCTTTTAAAGTTGTTTATACTTATGAAAAAAAGGTTGAGGAACACGAATTTCACTATCCCGATTTTCTCCGACCAACGCCTGAGTAGGGGTATAAGTAAGAATTTGGTTTTTTGAGCCAAAAACTAATTTTTTTGTAAAAAAATGGCGACAACTCCTCACCAGTTCGAGTTAGAGGTCATGTTCTATGACATTTTTTAGTCAGAACACTCTAATTAATAAGCACTTTTGTGTTTTGGATCAATTTCCAAAATTTTCTAACGGACGGAAAATTCTACCAGTAATTTTTTTGAAATTCCAAATTCTTTTCGTCCGTGAAAAAATTTAGAAAATTGATCCAAAACACAAAAGTGCCTTATTAATTAGAGTGTTCTGACTAAAAAATGTCATAGAACATGACCTCTAACTCGAACTGGTGAGGAGTTGTCGCCATTTTTTTACAAAAAAATTAGTTTTTGGCTCAAAAAACCAAATTCTTACTTATACCCCTACTCAGGCGTTGGTCGGAGAAAATCGGGATAGTGAAATTCGTGTTCCTCAACCTTTTTTTCATAAGTATAAACAACTTTAAAGGAAAAAAAAAATTTTGGGGGCTCCAAATCTGGACATAATAAAAATCAAGCCCGAAAAATCAGGCTTAAACGCTAAAAAAGCGGTAACAGCGACTCAGGCATTGGTGGGAGAAAATCGGGACGGTGAAATTCGTGTTCTACGACCTCAAAAACATATAATTAGACCCCTTTTACAAATATCGATTACTGAAAAATGCGCTAAATATTAACTTAATTGAACGCTTTCAAAAAATTCTTGGCTTAGGTCCTTTTTCCGCAAAGCGCGACCTCCAGCTGGTAAAAGAAAAATGTTTCAAAATTTTTTTGAGGTTTTTACTCCCCAATGAAACTATTTTTTCGGTGAGAAACAAAATTCCCAACACTTTTTTTTTTTCTGTACACCCTAAGCGACACAGCATTGCACTCTTAATGAAGATTTCCGATACCAAGAAAGATGAGACGCATCGAAAATTTTTTTTTTATTATAGCATATAATTACATGCAAGAAGCAAAATACTTAATACAACAATGGATCCAAAGCTAATATGGCGTTATAATGGAATGACAGCGAATTAGGAATTATCTAAAATTGCTTGCCTAGGACAAAATTTTAATATTCAGACCATTGCGTATATTAGTTCTCATATAATAGTCTTTAGACTTCCATCATAAAGTAAACAACAACAAAAAAACATTTCAATCATCTTTTGACACAAAATAACTACTTATACCAAAGCATTAACACAGTAACATGTCATTCAAAAAACTTTTCATATCCAAAAGGACCACCTCCAACATTTTCATTCTGTAAATATTGAATGAAAAAAGAAAAAAAAAATAGATTAAACCGCAAATTATCAATGTTTTCCTAGAACGAAAACCATGTTTCCGCCTTTATAAGTCTATTGAATTTGATAAAAGTTCTCAAAGGCGTGCACGTGCGCTTCACGTGCCGCGCTATCCCCAAGAGGTGTTAATATTATTTAGGAACTTCGCTTATTAAGCAGCGCACACTCGACTTATGCCGGACGAAAGAAGGAGGAGAGAAAAACCGTACACGTGACTGGGAAAACAATCGTTAAAAATTTTCATGGTGGACTTGTAAAAACGCTAAATGTTTCCGATGATTAACGAGGGGGAAGAAGCCCAAAGATTTGATTGACAATTTTGTTTAAAAAAAAAAAAAAAAAAATACTAATCCGGTTATTTGATTGATCTGCGTGATTTTGGAAAACTCGCTTTAGCGCTCACCCCAAAAAACTTTTATTTTGAAATGAAATCCCTTTCGTGGCAAATCACATTATTTTTTATTAACCAAAAAAAACCTTAAGGGTTTTCTTTTTTTTTCTTTTGAAAAATTCCTATAAAATATTTATGAGCCCAAGCAAATAAACAACAAAGAATAAAAAAAAAAGTTTGTTTTATGGATATGAGTAAATGAATATAAAGAACGGGGAAAAAGCAAATACAAGCGATGGAAAATGCACCGACGGATATTCTCCCGGGACATCTGGAATGAATTTTCAGAAATCTACACCCGATTCGATAACTGATTTCTCCCAACCCTTTTATACCCTGGCATTTTGTTTTTTTGTGTGTGTATCACTTGTTTCGACCAGCAAATATGAATATGATATAAAAATCATAAATAGTGATAAATCCATCAATATTAGTCAACAAATAATAAATCTGGTCTGCAGTGTATATAACAATGGATGAAGCACCTTGAGCTACCCCTGTTGAGCGAAAAACCACCCCATTGAGATCACGCAATCGATGATCACCGCATTGTAAGCTAAACATTAATAGGGTCGAGTCTATGTGCACGTATCATCGCATAAATATGGTAATTATCCGCGTGGGGTTGCTACCTGTAATTTTGTCATTAACTTAATTTCTTTGTGCTTTTTTTTTTTTTCCACCTCGTTTTTGGTCCAGACGGTATGGAAAGTTAATAAGTCGGTGATACGGTTTAAATGGCTTTGACGTAACGAAAACTACACCCCTACGGGTTGATATATTGTACTGATAGGGATTCTCTTTTATGGTATTCTTCACCATCTGTTACTTGTTTTTCGCGCATATAAATTTTTACGTGAATACGGAATTAAGAGGATTTTTTCGATAATGATCTTGAAAAGGCAAATAGAAAGGAAAAAGTTAATCCCGGTGTCTGGATGTGATAGGGGCAAAAAAATTGGTGGTGTTAGATACGGATTAAACGTTTATAGTGATAGGCAGTATGGCGAAATAGAATTCGGAATTGCTGTATTAAGGTGACGCAGGAGTGATTCATTTTTTTGAACACCCTATACTTCAAAAAACGCTAATATTATTGTTTTGGAGCCAGATATCAAAATTCCGTTTCCGAGCAACAATTTTTATCAATCTTATGCACCTTCAGGAAAAATTCTATACCTGACCATTCAGTACTTTTTCGGGAAACTTTGATTTAGGATAAATTCCCGGGAATTTATAGTAGATTAAGGTTTCCCAAAAAAGTACTGTATGGTCAGGTATGGAATTTTTGCTCAATGACTAATCTATACTCAATGTATATACTCAATGACTAATCTCTTTTAGAATATTTACGTGATGGCTGATAACAGCAATGAAAAAGAAAGTCAATGTTACGCGTGTTTAGGTGAAATCAATGATGAAGTACTTTCAATCAGTTGCCCCCACAGTTGCTGCTACAGCTGTGCTGCGGCACAATATAAAGCAGCTGGTTCAAAGACAACAGGACCTGTTTACAGAAAACTTTGTTTGCAATTTATCAAATCATTTTCTCTGATTTTTCTTAATAATTAGCCATTAGTCGTGTCTCCATTAACGATTTATCCGATGATCGGATTATCCGACCGCCGGAAGTACTGTACTTTCGAACACTAAAAAAAACTCTAACTTTAAAATAAAAATGGCGTATTCCTTATTTCGTTTTTATTTTTTGCGTGCGGGATATTAAAGAAAGAGATTTATTGTTCCAAAGAGATTTATTGATCCGAAGATTGTACGCAAAAAATATCCCGCACGCAAAAAACAAACAAAATACCGAATACGCCATTGTTATTTTCAAGTTCGAGTTTTTTCCTAGTGTTCGAAAGTACAGTACTTCCGATGGTCGGATAATCCGATCATCAATCGTTAATGGAGACACGACTATTGATTCGTAATAAAAACTATCTTTTTTAACCTAGGAAGGCAAATAAACCTCAACGGGAAAATTCATTTTCCTCCCTAGGTTAACAATATACTATTCTGTTTATAAAATCTGTGATTACTTTTGTAATTTTTCGGCGGCAAAAAAAAAAAAAAAAAAACCAAAATCGCAAGTAAAAATGTTGAAATTTAAAAAAAAATAGAAGCTGATTTTAAAAAGCCTTTCTACAGGCCGTTGGAAATTATGCCACATAGTAAAAAATGTTTATGTATAAATTATCATAATTATGTTAAAGCCGGTCTACATCATTTTTACGTTTTTTTTTTGTTTATGTTTACCTTTTGAAAAAAACAACAGAAAAAATTTTTGTAGACCGATTTTAACATAATTACATAATCTTTTTTACCAAGCAGGAAAACTTTTATACTCTGAGGTTCTACTTTTTTTTAAACGTTTATGTAAGATAAACAGATAATGTAGTTGCTCAAATAAAAGTTTAAAAAAACCTTAGGATGAGAGTAGGAATGTTTCTTAAATTCTTGGGATTTTTTTAATAGATCATTGGAGACGCTTAATGAAGATACGTCAAGAAAAGATTAGAAGAACACTAATTTAAGCAAAAAATTTGGCCAAAATCAAAAAAATTTTTTTTTATCCATGTTTCTTACTCCGGTTCAATTTAAGTGGGGGGGTAGTATGGATCCTTGGGGACACCCTACAATAACATGGGTGAAAGGTTTGTGCTACGCGGTTAGTACACAAGGCAAAAGTTTTTTCGATTTTTCAAAATTAAAAAAGTTTTTCCCGGAAAATCCAGGAATTTTCGGGGGGTCCAAAAATTGTTGAATACAGCCGACTAGCCCATATTTAGTTTTTTGAAATCGGTCAAGTCGCCGCCAAAAAATAAAAACTAAAAATCTCAATTTGGCCAAATTTTGCTGCATTTGGCGTATAAGGGGCTTAAAGCAGAAACGTGTCCTGAGGGCGTCTAACCCCTAACGAAGTCTCGGGGGCAGATTCCTTATGGTAATACAGTATAGTGGAATCTTTCTTTTTAATATAAGTCATTTTTAGGAAAAACTCGCGACTACTATACGTCTTCTGTTTTTGTTTTTGCGAAATGCAAAACTCTCCTGGTAAAATAAGTCGTCACAAGAAGTCATGAAAAAGATGGTTATCTTTTTCACGGTTTCTTTTAAGCGTGAATTTCCTCTTTAAAAGAAGTGCTTGAAACTTTTAAATTTATGGACCCTCAAGATGCAGTTGACAAGGCACCTGGTCTACAAAAGGATGTCAAAATTTATAGGTAAGGATGTTCTAGATGCATCCGAGCAGTAAAGCAAAATTAGCAATTATGGCATCCATTGGAAAAAATATAAAAAAAAGCTCCTAGAAGAGTTAAACACGAAACTATTCAGGACAAACCCAAGCTAGTCAAAGGTAATTCTCTTTCTCATTTTTTAACTAAACTTTTCAAAGGCTTTTTCAGCGAAAAAAACCCGCGGAACAAGTGCAAAGAAAAAAAAAAAGTAACAATAACAGGGCTAATCAATAAGGGTGCGAGGTTGAAGGACAAAGAAGTTTAATCCGTCTGGGGTCACCCAATAAAGTTAATGGATTCTCCGTGGGGTGACTTTCATCTATGCATCGTAAATTTTCTTACCTCGTGACGCGTATGTTTAGATGTAACCATAACGATAATTAGTACGAATTTATATCATTCAAAGTTATCAAAAAGCCGTATTTTTTTCCCTCCCCTTAATCATATACATAGATCTAAGCGACCGTAAAAAAGAAAATATTACAATACTTTTAAAAATTGTTTGCATTTTAGTTGCCAAATTAAATTATAATTTTTTTTTTATTATAATAATTAAATTACACATTTTTTAATTCAGATAAAATCCTCCATTTATGTCAATTTATCAACCCGATATTATCAAAACAATTTTCCGAAATTAAGCGAGGGGGGAAAAATATATATATATATTTACGAAAAAATTTCAGCGAAGCAAGACGAAACTTTATTTATTTATTTGCTTGCCCCGAGGAATTTAATCTTCTTGGATGACATAATTCCGGTCGTAAAAGGAAAATATTAAAAGTCGTATAAGAACACCGAGGGTTAGCTTTTAAAATCTCCGTTCGAAAAAACAGAAAAATAATAAATAAAAAAAAAGAAAACAATAGGAATATTTGATAAAAAGTCAATAGGCTATAATTACTGGTCTAATATTTTTATGATCCAGCTGTAACAAAGCGAAACCCCTTTTTACAATCAAATTAGAGAAGCAGATGTAAAAATAATAAGATAAAAACAGTGATCTGGATTCGATCTTATGGATTGATTGGTGGCGGTGATGAGGCAGATGGCCACCCTCCACCCCCCCGCTGCGCATTAGATGAAACATCCCGGTCAGAAATATCCATTTGTTAAAAACAGTTTCATTTTCATTGAATTAAAAAAAAAAAGTCGGAGAAAATCCGGGTAAGAAAAACAGGTGGGCTCGCCGAAAAAAAAAAGAGAAGAGGCAATGTCGAGTACAAATATTGATACCGTTTCCATTCATCCGTTGCTATTAGTGCACTTGTGAGTTTTAAGAGCCCTCGTTTTTTTCCCCCTCTTTGTTTTTTCTTTGAACTTCAAGAGGTTGATTTTTAAATGTCCATCCAGATCAAAAGACGGGGCCGAAAAAAAAAGCTAACTAAATGACCTCGTTTTTTCAGAAAGAACACACTGGAAAGAAGTCAGCGTAACGATGGGGCACCTCTACTTGGCATGTAAAAATTTTTCGGGGGGGGGGGGGGGGGGTCGTCGATCCCCACGGACTTTTTCTTCTATATTTCGGTATTGCATTCAATCGGCTAGTGCTCCAAACTGTCAGATTCGGGGAGGCGGTGGGGGGCTGACGCCATGGGTCGGGGTGACAATGGGGCCATATGACCCCCCCCCCCCGGTGGTAATAGGAGGCGCCCTGCAGCCTTTCCTCCCAAAATGAGGCAATTTTTCACTAGATAGAATTTTGGGCAATTTTAGGCCACCCAAAGGACACTAAAAAAAACCCTCCTCCACCCCCCCCCCCCCCCGAAATCCCAAATACATTGATAAAACAACATTAAAACCATTTACAAACGCCAAGGAAAAACAAAAATTCCAGGAAGAAAAAATTCCAGTTAAGATCCCATTCGAAATTCAAGAGTGGTCACACATGACCCATTTATGACGGTTTCACATGCACAAAGTCTTGTATCAATCCATTTTCCTTCGGAGGAAAAACGCTCCGTGGGGCTTTCCGTTTTCTGTAAGTTGGGGTGACATTTTCGAGATTATTATGAGTTTTATCGCATATTCATGAACGGAGGATCAGTTTCATTTGTAAAGAGAAAAAGGTGGTTAAAGAGATAGTTAACCATAACGATTATTAACATGGAGGGGGGTTGGGGTAATAAAATTATAGACTCATCAAAACTTTTTATTACGTAATAGTTTGAGGTGCTCCCATTCAACTGAAATGAGCACTGAACAGACGCTTAAACTTTTGTTATGATTATCAAGTTAAATTTTTTTTGTCGTTTTTTTTCTTTGGTTTGTCTATCTTGCGATTGGAATTAAATTCAGTTCTTGATTGAATTTTTAATTTAAAAAAATGGTAAAAATCTTCATTTTTCTAATTTTTTTAAATCTTATTTTTTTTGGGGGGCAGTAAATTTTTAAATTTTAGGGACTTTGCAGAGTGGCAGTAATTAATAATGGAAGGGCACTATTTCTCTATAAAGCTAATTTTTTTTGCCATATTTTGTCTTAAGTGAGCCCAACAAACGATTAGGGTCTTTTCTTCGCCAAAAAAAGATGGAAAGGATTTTTTTGAAATAAATTTGCAAACCAGAGAAATCTTCCTAAAGTGGTTTTCGACCGTGAAGCTTATAAGATTATAATGCCTTAATATAATATTATACTATATTGTATATTATATTATATTAAGAAATATAATTTATGTCGTATATATATATATTATAAAAATAGTCATCAAGCCGGATTTATAAACTCAATTGTCCCTTATGCTTAGCTTATGAACTAAGCAAATATTCCGTCTAAAAAAAACACCTGCTTGGGCATGCGCAGTTTGATTTTACTAGATGGCGTGATGTCCTTTCGTATTATTTGCTTGTGAAGTTTTTTTTGTTGTTGCGAAAATAATTTTTAGTATTTTGTTTTATTTTTTGAAAAAGTTATACGGTGTTTTTTCTAAAATAGTTTTTCGTTAATTGTTTAAATTTGTGTGCATAATGAAGAAAAAATAAAGCATCTCACCAAGCCTTCTAAGTAGGTAGGCAGATATTTATTTGCAGTGAAGCAGAATCAGTATTTTAAGTGTAAATGTGGTGTATAAAACGAATAAAATAACAGTGCTATATTAAGGCGCCATCTTATAATGAATTAAATGCAACAAGACGAAAGGCGTTGCCAACTATACCAGTCTCCCGGGGGAGAAAAAAAAAAAAAGTTTATTTTACAATTATAGTGTCTGCCGAGGAAAAGATGGCATGTACATTATGTACGGTGGGCTAGTCTCACCAGATTGGACTTTTTGCTTTATCGACCGCAGGGAGAATAAAGCATTGCATTTAGCACAAATTTCAGATTTTCAGTTTTCGATATATTTACACGTTTTGAGGTCCCCTGATGCCGAAAAAAGCAAAATTTGAATGGTGGCCGTGTGTGTGTATGACCGTATGACCGTATGACCGTATGACCGGATGTGACAAAAAAGAGGGATGTCCGTCGAAAAGCAGAAAACGAAAAGACGGATATCGATGATTTTTGGTGGGTAGCAACTTCTAATGAAATGTAGGTGCTGATTAGTTTTTGAGTTAAATCGATCCAGGGATTCGGAAGCAGTGAGTGAAAATGTTAAATTTTCAACAATTTCAAGATCTTTTTTGACTATAAATCGCGAACGCAGCTACCAATTGAGTCCTATTTTCGTACTGCAGTAGATATTCATCCAGATACGCTACCATTGAAATTTGGTTAAATTCTGTTGAGTGGTTCAGAAACGGTGAGCAGGGCTAAAAGTATGGGTATAGGCCTAAAAACCGATATGTCGACTTTTGAAACGTCACGATATGACGTCATCGATTACGTCAACAAAGCGATTTGGATGCTGATTGGCGGGTTTTTCGTGGGAGCTAACAAAAAACTAACCGTATTTTTGAAAATATTTTCGGGGTAGAGGATTCCGAATCTGAAATAATTTTTCCGAAATTCGAATCCTTATGCCAGTATTGCGGCTTTGGTGGACCTCTGATCAAAAATCTAACCGAATTTTTGAGAATATTTCGGGGTAGAGGATTCCGAATCTGAAATAATTTTTCCAAAATTCGAATCCCTTATGCCAGTATTGCGGCTTTGGTGGACCTCTGATCAAAAATCTAACCGCATTTTTGAGAATATTTTCGGGGTAGAGGATTCCGAATCTGAAATAATTTTTCCGAAATTCGAATCCCTTATGCCAGTATTGCGGCTTTGGTGGACCTCTGATCAAAAATCTAACCGAATTTTGAGAATATTTCGGGGTAGAGGATTCCGAATCTGAAATAATTTTTCCGAAATTCGAATCCCTTATGCCCGTACTGCGGCTTTGGGGGACCTCTGATCAAAAATCTAACCGTATTTTTGAGAATATTTTCGGGGTAGAGGATTCCGAATCTGAAATAATTTTTCCGAAATTCGAATCCCTTATGCCAGTATTGGGCTTTGGTGACCTCTGATCAAAAATCTAACCGAATTTTTGATAAATATTTCGGGGTAGAGGATTCCGAATCTGAAATAATTTTTCCGAAATTCGAATCCCTTATGCCAGTATTGCGGCTTTGGTGGACCTCTGATCAAAATCTAACCGAATTTTGAGAATATTTTCGGGGTAGAGGATTCCGAATCTGAAATAATTTTTCCGAAATTCGAATCCCTTATGCCAGTATTGCGGCTTGGTGGACCTCTGATCAAAAATCTAACCGTATTTTGAGAATATTTTCGGGGTAGAGGATTCCGAATTTAAAATTATATATTTCCAAAATTCAGATTCCGTATGCCCGTACAGTGGCTTTGGTGGACCTCTGATCAAAAATCTAACCGTTATGGATTATTATTTATAATATACATTTCATAATTCGTCGATAAGCACTTACTTTGATCGGTTCACCGATCTCACCTTTTTTGAAACTGTTTTTCCGAAAAAAAATTTTGGTAAATCGGGACTTAATCTTCAAAGTCTCTTCATTGGCTTTTTAAAGTAATTTCAACGTTCATCTTATTTTTTAAGTGAACCGTGGCAGTTTTTCCTAAGAAAAAAGATGCCCTATCGGACCGGAGATTTTCCTTTTATGAATATCACTTTTTGACTTTCAAAACTATTGTTTAACATTGCACTGCGTACTGTTATGCGTTCCGAATTACTATAAAATTGTAAAAACTGAAAAACATTGCAAGATTTTAAGAAAACTTCTATGTTTATTTTCTATATTTTGTCAATTTTAGGTTAGAAATATATAAACAAATGTGTAAACGAACTCGGAAATTATCGGAGGAGACGTTTTCGGAGGTATACAAACAACTTATAAAATTCAAAAGAAAGATTTATTTTTAAATTATCAACATGTTTTAGGCACTGAATTTGATTTAAATAGTCATTTTTTAATACTTTTTAATAGATTTAAAATTTTTTTTACTCACAGTCAGTAATTATCGGCATAAATTATTTGTTCGGAGGTAGACGGAAACTTTAGAACGAGTTTGAAAATATACGGGAAATCACAGGGTGTCTACTGATTCATAAAAGTTAAAATATAGGACTTTTATAGGACTTTATAGGTCCATTTTTTCAAAAAATATAGGACCCAAAATAAGCCATTTTTAAGAGAAAAAAATTTAGGCACACAAAATTCTAGAGGTAAATTCTGTCCTCCAAAATTTAGAAATAAAGAAGAAAGAAGAAAAAAGGTAAAACTTGTAAAACGGGTAATTATTAAAAAAGGCAAATCACAAAATTCTACAAAAACATTTTTATAAAAAATTTTGGGATCAAAAAATTCCGATCAAAAAAAAGTTCAAGCCTCTGCAAGTGTTTTTCAGAAGTCCCCAAGGTTATATGAGTAGTTCAGAAAATCCGCCCCAAGCTAAGAGCTAAAAAATTTAAAATTTTATAAACGTAAAAAATTTTTAGACTACACGTAAAAATTTTTGAATCCTCTATAAGCCCGAAAATATTCCACAAATGATTCCATAAAATCGAAAATATAATTTTTAAATTTTATAAACCTTCTTAAAAATTATTTGAACTGGAATTAGTTTAAAATTAATTGCCTAATGGAACCCCGCCGTCAAGATTTAAAGAAAAAATTTCCTGAAACATTGAACTTTCTTTGAAAATTTCCCCAAAGTGCTTTTTTAATTATCAAAGCATAAACTATGAATCGTTCGTAGCCCAAAATGATTGGTTTTCCTCGCTTTTCGGAATCTTTAAAAATCTAAATTATGGCAACCTGCATAAATCGAGCGAGGCCGAAGGCCGAGCGAGAAAATTTGTTGAAAAAATTGAGTGAAAATATGAAAAATTAGCTCACTTTGAATTAGGAATATAGGACCAGTTGTGCCCCTGCTCAAAATTACTTTTTTCGGTTAAATTATAGGACTTTATAGGATTTTATAGGTATATAGGACCAAAAAGAAAAATATAGGACTTTTATAGGACTTTATAGGAATATAGGACCAGTAGACACCCTGCAGTCAATCTGTTCGGAGGAGACGCCGAAATTAGTGACATAGCTTCAAGGCGTTAGAACTTTTTTAAATGGGGTATTTAAAAAAATATCATAATACCAAATGAATCTGTGATCATTTGAGTGTGCGTAAAATAATCTTCAATTTTCTACAGTTTATTTTAATATTAAAAATCTTAATGTAAACATTGAAAAATGGAGTCGTTACCGCTGGCAAAAGCGAAAAAATTTGCCATATTTCTTGTTTATTTTTATAAAAAAAGTCTCTAATATTTTTCTGGCATGCAATTCATTTACCTGTAGGATATGACTATCTTATAAAATGAATTTTTGCTTGTAAAGTAGCCATTAGAGTCTAGTTTTTAGGGTTTAAATATGCAAGACAAAAAAAGTCCAATCTGGTGAGAGTCGGCCCGATAAATATTTTGTGTTGCAACATTGCCACAAAAAGACTGACGTATGTCTATACGAAAGGCGTTGCCAACTATACCACAGTAAAAATCTTCAAAATTTATTCAGAAAACTTTTCAAGTCACAATGAAACACAGACCGGTGTAAAGTGATAAAATTCAGAATAATATCTTTCTGTTTATTGTTTTCTTTTATTAAAATTAACGAATTTCCCCCATTTTTTATTGCAAATCAGAAGAGTTGCTAACTTCTAAGCAAAATATTAGGAGATAGCAAATTAGCAAGTTGCGTCAAACTAAACCAAACCAAATTAAGCCGAAACAAACAAAGATTTTTTCTGATAAAAAATCCGCAATAAAATCTTCTCAAGAGAGAAAAAAAATCTGCTTTAAAAATCATGTTAACGTTTTCATAGTAAAATTTGCTTTGAGGTTTTTAATCAAGGAAAGGCCCTTTACTTGATGGAAGTGGAAACAAACAAAATGATCCCTCTTTATGAATTATCCAAACACTAGATCAGCTCGATTGTTTGCCTGGTGGAGTGTAATAGTTTGTCATTGATTTCGAAGCTTTTTCAATTTTCCCGGCTCTGACTTGCGTTCTTTCTTTTCTTTTCCTACCATATGTCTCGCGAATCCTACATCTGTTACCCCCCCGGTATTCCTCTTTTTTTTTTTTAATCTCAAATTTTTTTTTCTTCCCTTTTCAAAAATTCCTCCAGGATTTTCCCATATAAGCATTTTCCAAATGATTTTTTAATGTAAAACCCGGGTTTTCTCGAATTGTTTTCACGTTCTTTCCTTTTCCCCCCCGGATTCTAAACGATTTATGTTTTGTTACCCGCTGAAACCAAAATGTTAGCATTTCGGGTTTTTTAAAAAGGGGGGGTTTCTGGAAATCCGATTCCTTGGCGGTTTCAGGGGGAGCTTTAAAAAATCGTATATCAGAAAACTTAGCGCGTTTTCTCCGGAAATTGAATTTTTGCCAGGACCCGATTTTCCCGGGACATATATATTTTATAAATCTGAAAAGTTTTTCTTCCCCTTAAATGCCGATTAATTATAAAAAGAGGATATAAGCGGCGCCGATAAAAAAAAAAAAGTTCTAAAATTAGCCAGGTTAAAGTCCCTTTTTATTCGCTTGATTAAACTGAAACCTCAGAAATTTAAAAAAAAAAAAAAAAAAAAGATGAGAAAAATAGTTAACAAAACATGTTATCTCAAAAAGATCCTCTTTCAGTTGTTTTTAATTTCCTAGGTTTTCCCGACACACGACGGCCACGCGTCTTCTTACTCCCCTAGAGCGCCCCTACAAGTGTGCCGAAGGGTTCGATGAAAGAAGAAACCCTCAAAGATGGGATATTTGGCCCCCTTTTTTTTTCTTCTCTTAAAAAAATATAATCCGGTTTATAATAGGACAATAAAGTATTAAAATTTCTGGCGGTAAACACGGAAAAAAAAGTACTGTAATTTTTACATTTTTATATGTAACTATGGAACTACATATAACTATGTGTAATTTTTACATTTATTATATGTAAAAATTACACATATTATATGTAAAAATTACACATAGTTATATGTACAAATTACACATAGTTATATGTAGTTCCATAGTTACATATAAAAATGTAAAAATTACAGTACTTTTTTTTCCGTGAACGCGCGTAATTTTCGGTAAAAGAAAACCCTGGAAAAATAGATAAGGAAAAATCTTGAAAATGCTTTTTCTTCGTTCGAACATTTAAATAACTTTCTTTTCCTCAAGAATTTCTTTTATTTTTTATTTTTATTTATTTATTTTTATTTATTTTTATTTATTTATTTATTTTTTTGCCGTTTTTAATTTATTGTCTGTTCCTCGCGCTTCGCTTCGCGCTCGGGTTTAAATAAACCTAAACGGGAAAATTCATTTTCCTCCCTAGTTTAACAATATACTATTTCTACCGATTTGTGCACAAATGATTTTACACAAACTTTGCGGGAACATAAACGATTTAAAATTAAAATAATAATTTATACTTTGAATTATAATGATTTAGCGATTTCAGTGTCCCGAAAAAATTTATAATTCCCATTTTTCGGATTAGGAATTTATGGAACGGTTTCCTAATTTGGAAGGATTCCTGATCAATATAGTGATGCCAATATTTTATCGATATATCAAAATATATCGGAAGGTAAAAAATCGACTTTTTTTCGATATTAAGTTTCATATCGATATGCGATTAACGATTAACGAATGCCAACATCGAATATCGAAAATTTCAATGAAAATTTTCGATAAAATTGCAAAAAATTTTCTAATTTTATTTGAAAATTTCAAATACTTTTCTTATTCCGGCTTTTCAAAGCCGGAAAAAAAGCATCATTTGGCCCTTATTTCAATTTTTTGGCTTTGCTGACTGCAAGAAAAAAATTTCAGCGTGACAAAAAAAAAGGTCTTTTCTGACACAAATATCGAAATATCGAGATCGAAATATCGATATATTTCTCCCCGCATCGATATATCGATGCGGCGATATTTTATTTTTCGATTTTTATCGATACCGATTTCGATTTCGATTTTTTTAAAATATCGGCACCACTAGCAATATTCCCGAAAAATTCCAGGAATCACTAGATGGGGGATGAAAAACCCCAAATTTCCAAGAAGGGAAGAAGGTGGGACCCCTAATTTCTAAATTATTTGGCACATCTGGAGGGTGTCAGGAATATTCCTGTTATCCCAGTTTGAATATGTGCTTGTTGATACAAAACCGTCCATTCCTGTTTCCACGCATTTCCAACTTTTTTCAGTAAAACGGAAATACTCCGTAACGTATACATTTTCAATGTAAAATTGGGAAATGTTTTTCGTTCTTCTTTGCCTTTCTTTTTTCCCTTCTCATTTTGTTCCTATTTTTATAGAGCTTTCGAGCCATTCCAACTCAACGACAATTTAACGAACGGAGAGAAAAGGAGGAAACTTCCTTTTTTTTTCATCCAGTTAGTGAAAAAAAAAAAAAAAAAAAAAAAAAAAAGGACCGTGTAAAGGGAAAAAAAATTACCTTATTACGAAAAGAATGTTTTTACCTTTTTTGAAATGCAGCTTGTTCATCCCAGTTTTCTTTTTTCCTCGGAGCATTCTTAAAATAAGGACGGGAAAAATTGAGTAATTTTCTTTAATTTACAACTATAAAAAAACCGGCAGGAAAAACCTTCTTCTTTTTTGAAACGGACAAATTTCCAGATAGTTTCTTTTTGCCAAGAAAAAATTAATTTTTGGAATAAAACCTCAAGGGCACAAACTAGTGACATTTTTACCGTATAATAATCTACTTTTTCGCAGGTCTCCTCAAATTCTGCCATGAAAAAATTCACGGTCTTCAAAGCGAAGTCAAAAATTTGGAAACGAAACTGAAAGGTTTCAACGTCATAACTCAACTGAAACTTAAAACCTGAAACTAACCTAAGACTGAAACTCGAAAAAAAATTTTCGATGAAACTGTTCGTAAAAATTCAGACCAGGAAAAAAGTGACGAAAAATTCCAAACCAAAGGACGATATCATTTTTGGGGAAAAAAATAAAATTCCGATTGGAATCCATTTATTGTTTATGAATTTTTAACGAATGCAATCGTTTTCCATAGAAGATTTCGATGGCGAAAAAAAAAAAAATGTGATGCCACATTAAAAACCACTTACTTTCGATTTTTAAAGGGCGATTGCAAGTGCTTTTAGGGCTTTGACGAACAATCAATCAATCCAAAAATAAATATAAAATACTTTTCACATAAAAATAAAAAATGGCTTTTTTTCCTTTTTGACCTAACTCCTAAACAATTTTTTTTTACCAAAAAAAAAAAAAGAAAGGAAAAAAAAAAAACATCAATTATTAAAAACCTTTGGTTAATGAGCAACGGGTATGAAAAAATGATGTCTCATCATTTCTTGACGTAAAATTTTTAATAAAACAACAAAACAATAGTTGTCATCTGTCAATAATGTCTGTTTTTTTCATTTATTATTCGGTAGTCGAAAAAACAAAAAATATTATATCGCCGCAAACAATTTTTGCGAAGGAATTATTGATAAATCTGCATAAATAATGGCAAAGTCAGCTCCGGGGCAAAAGGTAAAAAAAAAAGGAACAACGACAATGGAATTTAGTAAAAAATAAATAAATAAATAAATAAATAAAAATTATCATGAAATTTTTATAATGATTTTCACCTTGGGGAATATGGTAATGATGTATATCGTCCCTTTGGTCATTATTTTCCATTGGAGAAAACAAATTGAGCCGGGACATGCTATATCCTAATGGCGGAGTTTCCCTTTTTTTTTTCTCGAAAGCAAAATAAAAAAAAATGACAAATCTTCTTTAAAAACGTATTTTGCATCTTTCATGGAGAGGGAGGGAGGGAAGGAGGAAGACAAATCGTGAAAATCCAAGTTATATTGAAGCAATTTGAAACGGCTAAAGACTGTTTAAACTTTTCTTATTTATCTTCTTCGTTCGACAGCTTGCGACCGTTTGATGAACTTTGAGACAGCTTTAATTTATAATCTCATGATTTCGTGAAGAAAAAAAAAAAAAGAAAAGAGGTTTTCTGGGATTTTTTTTTTTTTTTACTTTGGAAAAAAAGAAAAGAAAAAAAAAACGCAGTATAATAATGCTCACTTAATGGGTTGGGATATCAATTCAATTCAATCAATTCATCCGTCCGGTCCTCCTCAACCCCTTTCGTTTACCGCACCCCTCTCTATAGGCAATGACAACAAGTGAATTTGTTCACCCGACCGTATCCTAATGTCCTCATATTTAAATCTGTTTACTCCCGATCAAACCTTTTTAAATTTCAGGATATTATTTTGAAACGCGGGACAACTCTGTTTGGCAATCCATAAACTCGATTGATAAATTTTCATGCGTTTGCTTCTGAGGGTGCGTTTCGTTTGCGCATTTTTTTTTTTTCTCTCCTCGAAGCCGATCCCACCGGAATATCATTTCGTAAATTTTAAGGTATGATCTTCACATGAGTACAGAAGCTATAAAAAATTCATAAAAAGGTATAGGTTTTTAAAAAATATCGGGCAAAAAGCAGGTACCTTCATGAAATCATTTGCTGTACCGTAAAACGGGGTGAAATGGACCAGTTTTGAACTCTGACTAAAGCTGTAGCTTTTTCTGTTACAAACGTCGAAAAAAAAATTAGGGAGTAGTATGGAAGACCATAATATGGCGGTGTTTTGGTGCCCTGGAAGTTATACGTCACGAAGCACATCCGGAGATGGGGGGGGGGGGCCAAAAACCCGGGTTATCGGTCCTACTCCTATAAGTTCAGATTCCTCTTTCTGGGATTTTACTGAAATATGTTTTTTATTTTATTTCAGATAATACGGATAACAGATTTACGATACTATTCGTCTCTTTTAAAGGATTTCAAGGCGGTCAAAAGGAGATGGAGCTTATCATAGAAAAAAAGCACGATCAAATTTCTTTGAAAGAAATTTATGATCGAGTTTCTTCCGAAATCGACCTTAAAACGGAGGAGAACGTATACGTGTTGAATAGCAAGTTTAAGTAAGTACACTAAACGCCCCGCTTTTTTACGCGTCTTCCCAAAAAAATTACGCGTCTTCCCAAAAAAAAAGAAGCGTTTTGCATTTAATGTGGACAAGCTTTTGAACCGGCTATATTTATTTACGTGTATGTTCGCACTTTTCGTCCTTCGACAATATTTCAAAAACTATAAGGTTTTACGATATCTGTACGTCAGAGCCAAAAGGTTCAATATGCAAATTAAAGATGTCCGCTAAACGTTGTTTACCCATAACAAACGGCCATCTTTAATTTACATATTGAACCTTTTGGCTCTGACGTACAGATATGGAAATTACGGCAAATGAAAGATAAAAATTCGCCGGGGTGCCCTAGTAAAAAAAAATTGAAAAAATTTAAGTTCTAACCCCCAAAATAATTGATTTAAATCGGCATTTAAATAAGGCTTCCATTTATTTGGTAAGTATTTTTTTGCCAAATGGTAAGTATTTTGAAAATGAAACGGCCAGTATTTTAAATCATTTTTGGTCAGTAAAATAATCTGATCGGTCAATAAAATTGCTAAATGGTCAGTAAAATAAAAGCTTTTTGTAGGTAAATCAATGCAGTTTGATGAGTAAAAAAAAAAAAAATTGTAAGTAAATGAGGCACTTTCCCGCCAGTATCTATATATTAAAACGCTAAGACTCCCCCAAACGTATTTCCAGTCGCCCTGCAGTCCCTATCCGACCGATTTTGACGACCTTTTTTTTGAATGAAAGCTCTTGGCGCGTAGATTTGCCCAATTGGTCGGGATTTTTAAAATTTTCCCGGGTTTTCCGGAAAAGTCGGAAAAACACCCCCAAAACCTATCTCCAGTCGTAGATGGATTAGGTAGATGAAAAAACTTGCAGTCATATCTTCTTCATGGGCGACATACCTTTATCATATATAGATATATATATATATATATATATAGCTTCATGAGCGATCTAGCGGTACTTTCGTCAAAAATAATTTTTTTTTAAAACTTGAAAAATGACTTTTCTTAAGTTCATTACAGGAATTTTTTTTAACTGTACACTTTCATATATTTTACTGACTGGTACGATTTTGTTACTACTCAAAACTATTTTTCAACTGACCATATAATTTATTTACTTGCCAAGTAGTTAAAATACTGACCCTATTTTACTGACACCTGTTTACTTCCCATTTAATTAAAATACTTACCATCTAGTTAAAAATACTTACCATTTGGCAAAAAAATACTTACCGAATAAATAGTAGTCTTTAAATAAAAAATACAAGCCATAGTTAATGATGTTATAGCAACGTGACTCGCAACGTAAGAAAACCCGTGTTTGGCAATTATTAATAAGTAAACGTATAAAAATTTAAAATTTTTAAAATGGCTTTTATTTTATACACAGTAAAAAAATAAATAAATCCATCTAAAAAAAAAAAAGTCAACGCTGATACCGGTAACAATAAAAGAAATGACGAAAATGATGAAACTGCGCATGACTGCTTTTTCAACAAAAAGGTGAAGAACTGCCTGATGATGTTATCACTAAGGAGAACTTGGGGTTGAAGGATTTCAATGGATTGAAAAAGATAATTGAAGAATTAAGCCAAACTCCTACTTTGATCTTGGTGAGTTTTTTGATTAATGTGTATTAATAACATGTGAATGGCATAGTTTCAAGGAGAAATTGATGAATTTTCTTTCCTATTTCATGTAGATGTCGGTGGACGTGATAGTCAATATGGATGAAAAGGTCGTGTTGTTAGATAAAACCAGTGCGGAAAATGTTTTCGGAAAGGATAACTACAACTTCTATCCCAAATGGGGAACGGAACGCTTTGGTACCGTGAAGGGACCCGTGGGTTCCTGGGGGGAAGACCTGAGTGTGCTTTTCGACAGTTATCTTAGTAAGTGCGACGAAAATGAACTGAAAACTATTAAAGTTTGTTTCGGAGATGACGACGTGAAAGATTATGTCGATGTAGTTAATTGTATAAAAGATTTTCGGTGTTTGGTGAGCAATGAAATGCAAGTTCCGGATTTGGAAAGCTACATGCCTGAATCTTCGGCATTGTTTTTAACATTCGTGGTCGCGAAAGTTGGAAAATTTAAGGTTGACGATTTAGAGAGAGACTATGAAATGTGTTTCTCAAAAATGAAGAAGGTGGTAAAAAAACTTGTAGAGTTGCAGGGAAAACAGAATTGTTGAAAGGAATGTTGAAGTGTTTGCAAGGGAATGAGATGGACTCCAAGGATCATGTTTCTGAATCGGAGTGCGATTCAGAAGACATAATCGTGAGCGACGAGGATTCCGCCGAGAATCCATACAGCGAATTAATGAGGGACTGTAATAGAATAACAGCAACTAGAACCTGGGAGGGTATGCTTCTTAAATTTCAGAAGCGGACACCCCCAAACTCGAGGGAAAAGTTTAGTGTATTAGAAGATAAATTAATTCGACTGATGATGGAGCAGAAGGCCTTCGAAGGAAGAGTCACTGGTAAGAATAGAAAAATGTTCTCTTTGATTGTGGAATCTATTCATGTTTTTTTAATTTTCAGGTCCAAAATTTTGGGATGCGGAAGATACTATAATGGGATGGAGCTTGAATTTTTTTTAAATTTCTTTTTGTTTTTATTTATTTATTTTTTTTTTTTTATCGTTACACGGTAAAAAATTATCTGTTAATATGTTAAAAACGGTCCACCAATTTTGTATGTTAACGGTAATCTGTTAAATTTTTAACAGATTCATATGTCAATTTAACAGATTTCAAATATGTCATTTTGTTTTTTATGCCATTGAATTTTTCGGCAAATTTCAGAATATTCATTTCTGAAAAAAATTTTTACAGAACTGCAGTATGTTAAATTGACATATAAAAATTGGTGGACCGTTTTGAACAGACAAAATATGTTGATTTTACAGATAATTTTTTACCGTGTAGTTGAAAGGGGAAGTTAACGTAAAGGAATGGGTTTCAACGTTTTCTTATATTTTGTGGATATTGTTGATATATATATAAGGTAAAAGCACCAATTATTGACCAGGCACCAATTACTGACCAGTCCATAAGCTAAACACGTATACCATAAAAGGAAATCGTGTTTAGCTTATGGACTGGTCAATAATTGGTGCTTTGACCTTATAAATCGCTGGTCAAGTTAAATAAAAGCCATTAAAAAAAAAAAAAAAAAAAATCGAATATTAACAAATAAACAGATCTTTAACTGAAATAAATTTAGAAACAATATATCCAGGTTAAAAAATTGTCACGAAATCAAAAAGGTCTTATTTAGATGAAAGTTTGACAACTTTCAAAAAACTTGCTTTTTTTATAACAAAACAAAATTCAAATTTTAGCCCAGTTGTACTAACGATGCCCAAATTTTTTCTCATGCTTAGCTCTCTTAACCTTCAAAATGATTATGACGAATTTTAAAATACAACAAATGTCCCCGAAATCAGCCCAGAAAAGCCAAAAGCTGATTTGGGATTTGTGGTCAATTTCATTCCGTTTCACGGTATCTCGAAAAGAGGTGTAAACTTTTACTCCATTTTTCAAAAAAATTTAAAATTTCATTAAACAGGAAGCAATGACATATCTGATTGAGAGAGCACTCGATCATACACAGTAAAAAATTTTATGTCAAAATCAACATAAATCAACATAAGGAGGTCCACAAAATTTTATGTTGTTTTTGTTTTATGTTTGCCTTATGGGAGAAACAACATAAAAAATTTATGTGGACCTCTTAGAACATATTTACATAATATTTTTTACTGTGTAGTCATGAACCAGAATCAGAAGCTAAACTGCAAAGATAAGCTTTATCAGCCCAGTGCAAAAGAAAGACAGAAGTGCAACATGTTTAAAAAGCTTTAAATGTTAAGTTAAAAATCCAGTGGATAATTTTCAAAAAAGTTTTCCAAACTTTTTATCGGCTCGAAACTTCAAACCCCGCGTTAATATGATGCATCAAACAAAAAAGTTAAAAAAAAAAAGTAAAAGGGAAAGCCGTTGCACAACCCCAAAAGCTTTGAAGCTTGCATTGCGTCGACTGACGAACCTAATCCTGTTAAGTGCTTCCTATCCGGGCCGAGGATACTCAGTCGTCATGCCTCGATAAATACAAACACCCAATGTCAATAGAAACCACACTCACCTATCTCCCCGTTCTAAAAATATATGTATTAAAAAAAAAAAATGCTTAGCAATTTGTGATGACTTCGCTATTTTATCCTTTCCTTTTTTCTTTCTTTGTAGAGAGTGAGTCGGTAAAAATAAACCGAGGAGGCATGGTTCACAAAACGTTCTTTTATTTTTAGGAAAAGCCGAACAGGGGAAATATAATAAAGCTAGGCAGAAATATTTCCAACAATATAAGAAAAGACATAATAATGGTTCTTCCAAATTTTACTCCTGAGTCGGAGATATCTGAAAATCAACCAAAAAAAAATTCGGGAAATACAATGAAAATTTCCAGTTTTTCAAAATTAAATCATTGGTTCCACATAGAAATTGCTCCCGGAATTGACGAGGATCGAATTTTTTCCGAAAATATTTTCCGGAAACCCTTTTTTTATTTATTTTCGGGAATCCCGCTTCCAGGGAATGGAATTTTTCTCATTTTCGAGAGAATTCCAGATTCCCAGGATCGACACGTTTTTTCCCGGGAACGGGAATACTAAGATTTTTATCAAGTTTTGACCATTTATCATATAAAGTTTTCAATATTGCAGAAAAAAGTTATAGAAATCAACAATTATTGTTCCTGGGATTGACATTTTTTTCAAAAACGGGAATTCCCGATTCCAGATTCCCGATTGCATTTATTTTCAAAATAAATGCAAAAAATTTATATATAAAAAAGTATAATTTTTGTATCGTTAATGGGAAAATTTAGACATGCATAATTTTTGCAAAGTTCATGCTCATTTTTTTTTTTGAAGTACCAAAATTTAAATGTGCATCATTTTTAAAAAATTTATGCATAAATTTATTTTGATTATTTGGGGTCGTCCATAAAACACGTGAGCATCATTATTTTGGCCATTTTCGACCCCCTCCCCCCCTTGTTAGCAAAGGTTAGCATTTCAGGACCCCCCCCCCCCTTTAAATTTTTTTCTTAAAAATTAATATTAACATTTTAAGAATCCGAAATTCTTCGGAACTTAAATTTAGCCAAAAACAGGTTTTTTTTTTTTGTTTTTTTTTTAACTTAGGGCAAATGCGCCGGTATAATTGAAATTTTTTTTAAAAAGTGAGTTAGGTTACATAGTGTAAGAAAATTAAATTATTTTCATTTTTGCACGTTTATTATATGAGACAAATCTGCCCATGTAAGCGAAAATAGCGTATCTTCCTTTCCGGAATTGATTGTTTGTTTACATAAGTTAAAAATACGACAGACGTGCCAACTCCGAAAATGAAGATACGCTATTTTCGCTTACATGGGCAGAAATGCTCACGTTAAATTTGTAAAACCCCTCCCCCCCCCTTGTTAGCAAAAGTTAGCATTTTGAATACCCCCTTCCCCCCCCTAACGTGCTCACGTGTTTTGTGGACGACCCCTTTTTTCCAGGAATATTATATGACAACTCTAACAATCTTCAGATAAAGCAGTGAACCTACCGTAGGCTATTGGAAGATTCTTATTTCTTCGAACAATCTACGTTCACGTCATTTTTGTATGGACATTAAAATGAGTCCATGCAAACGTGGAATATATAATTTAAGCTCCAAAAAAGAAAATGTTAGTATATATCTTATTTAAAAAAAATAATCGATTTTTGTTTGAAAATCCAAAATCCAAAAATCAGGCCATTGCAGCTTGGGGATATACTCTTTGGGGGGGATGGCAGCAACCTACTATTTTAACCCTGATATAACATCTAAAGTCACTCCAAGAATAATTGGAATCTCCAGTGGAATATGCTGGACAATGGTTGCCAATTCATATTATGGATCCAGGATTCATATTCTAGGGCAGTGGATTCGAGGAATTGTAAGGAGCATTCCTGATGTGAGAGCTTGGGGATATACTCAGATCAACCATATTCCCGGATGATTTAAAAAAAAAAAATTAAATTAAAGCCCATGAAAAAGGCCCGAATAATATAAAAAGTGTTATAGGATTGTTCGGGATTTTGGAACAGAAGAACATTATTTTATTTAATTGCTCGACATGTTTCAACTTTTAAATAAAATAATGTTCTTCTGTTCCAAAATCCCGAACAATCCTATAACATAATATATCGGAACGAAAACCTAACCTCAATATAAAAAGTATTATAATACAACGAATGGGACACACTGGCATTCAGTTGTTAAAAGGACCCATCCTAGTTTTCAGTTTTAAAATTTTATAAAAATACATTCACAAGTTCTCCTGAAAATCTCCTCTCTACGCTTTAGGATCCTCTAAAAAGATTTATAGAACAGCAAGTCAATCTGTTGTCTTAATTTGTCCGAGACAAAAATAATATTTTTCAAACTTCTTTTTAAAGGGGGGAAGGGAATTTCTGAATTCCGCGTTCGCCAAATTCGCGAACGCAGACGGAAAATAAAATTTTAATTTCCCGTAAAAGAAAAGGTAATTTTCATGTTATTTCGGAATCGATGAAACCCAGCGGGAAACCAACCCATGCATGGGAAATGATGAATCCTACAGGACCTTCTCAACTCTCCGTATCAAGCACATGTAGTTTTAATTACAATTCCTGATGCTGAAAATTTCCTATGCTGAGCTTGTCAAGCACCGAAACGCAGATTGACGTTTTAACATTTTAGTTACCCCCCTTCCCCCCCTCAGGTTTTATTTTTCCGATTTTCGGCAGTTTAATTATTTTACAAAAACCCCACTTCCCTACCCCTTGGGTTAAATTGGATTTCTTTTCGAGGAAAAAAAAAATCGTGATTGACCCGATTTTATTATCTCTAATTTTAAACAGGAATTTGTTTTCCCTCATTTTGGGGGATGAATTTTTTTCTCGGAGCGAACGGGGAAAGAAAGCATTAAAAAAAATCAGAGACATAAAAAACATTAGCTCCTTGCTAAAAGGACGGGGGGAGGATGAAATTGAATTAACGGAAGATGTTTCATAATTTAAGAAAAATAAAGAAAAGCATCTCTGGGTTTTCGGTTGCAGCGTTTTTAGAGGCAAAAAGACGTGATGGAGATATGAAATACAACCCATTCGACAAATTGGACATTTGCTAAGTGTATTAGTTTCAATGTGTGTGTATGTGTGTGGGCTATATAAACAATTTGCGGTAACGTTTTCTGTTTAGTTGCGGCCCCGGATTCTTTTCCAGCATTTCTTAATCGCGAGGATCGGGAATGAAAGAAGCCAAGGGAAATTTTATCTCGGGAAAGTGTCGGGGCGGAAAAAGAAAGCGGGATTCTTATTCGGTGAAGGTTTTGAAACGGTTCTCAAGTGTGAGTGAGAGGCCACGCGAGGCCAAGAAAAAAGGAATTGCGAGTGAAAGAAAAAAAGTTTGGGAAAAGAGGAATGGTTGTAAACAGTTCAACACAACATTGGATTGAAAATGATTTTAGGAAAGTAAATAATTTTGAGGGAAAAAATTGTGCTTAAAAAGGTCCTACTTTGAATTTTAAAAAAAAAGCGTTTCAAACGTCATCTTTCAGGTGGGAGCTTCTCCTGTGGACGTACACATATAAAGATGCACAACAAGACGGTAAGTATTGCTTTAATGTCGTTGTCCTATTGTTTACAAAAGTGAAAACAATATCGAGATTTTACAATTTTGAGAATAAAAAGTATGGGCGCAATTTCACGCCAAACACATAGAGCGAACAAGTTGGTTTTGGATAAAAGTGGCGAACATGTTTGGCGTGAAATAGCGCCCTATTGCACTCTCAAAATTTTCGCCAACATCCTTGCAAGAATTGGGTTTAATACAATAAGGCGTTTTAATTTTCTAATAAATTTTCGTCTGTCTAGTTTCGTTTTGAAAAAAAAAAAAATAAAGATTTCCTCTCAGCATCTTTGACGATGATTACAGTCAATATTTCTTCCCGGAAGTAGAATACCCCAAAAGAAATACAATGGGAGACCAAACAATAAAGCGGTTCGAAGAATCAAAGTCCGCTCTTCAACAGATTTTGGACAAAATACAAATTTTGCATCAATTCTTTGTCAAATCAAAAGATTTCCGAATTATTATTCCAATTAAATCAAAATAAAAACTAACTTTATTTATCCTGCCTCTACTTGTTTTAATAGGTTTATGGATCATTCCCGAAGAAAGCTAAGGAAGGTATGGGAAAATCTTATTTTTGCTTACAAGAGGTAGGTAGGGACATTGGTAAATTTTTAGACAAACGCAAAAGAATCGTAAAATTTTCTATTTAAGAGTACGCACCAGTGAAATTTAAGCGATCATCGATTTATAAGTTAAGCATAAGCGTAAATATTGAATCGTGGCACTAGACAAGTGACTGATGCGTACTCTTAAATAAAACTTCCGATTAGCTGGCTTCAGATATTTTTTCTTCCTCTAAAAAAAATTAAAAATTTCATTTTATCAAAATATTTGTTTATCAACAATGCTTTGCATTAATCCCAGGTTTGTCAGATCGAACTGTTTCGAGATATCGTTTAAACAAGCAAGCTGATTTAAACGATCAGTAGGCAATACGAGGAACAAAATTTAAAAATGGGTCCGGTGAACCGGAACATGGCTTTATCGTTCTTATGCAATGGCAAAACTGATAATTATATTTGGTTTAATGTTGGAATGACACTTGGCAGACTTCTGCGTTCGAGAAGAACGAAGAGAAAAGAAGAAAGACAAAAGGCATTCTGTTGATTTTGATTATTCTACTTTTACCTTTTATGATATCTAGTCAAATATATTTTTTATATTTTTTATATTTTTTATATTTTCCGGCTTTTCCAACATTTAAGTTATTTGAATTGATATACCAAAAAAATTATTTCAGCGATGCAAGTTTTTTGGATCATTTGGGCCATCTCACATGTGACTCAGACATTCGTTAAATTAATTCATTTTTCTAGCAAGAATGCAGTTTTCGAAACCGGGTTCAAAATATTTAATGTGACGGAAGGGGTTCAAAAAATGTTCCAGACTCTATATCAGGCCATTAAAATAAATTCGAGCAATTCTTGTCTTTTTTTTCTTGAATTAAGCACTTACAATAACTTAATTTAAAAAAAAAAAAAAAGGTACCATTAATCTTAAACTAACCTTAATAATTACAATTAATTATTTTCCAAGTACCAGAAAACAGCATAAGCTTCACAATTTTTTATTTAAGAAGATGTCCATCTTCGTCAATGTTTTTCATCTGAAGAAGAAGAAAATAGTCCATTTATAATAATGGTTATTCAATTGGCAACCTGCATCACTGCCCTAGCTCAAAATATGAGAAGTGTAATGTTTCTGTATGATTTTATTTTGCTTTTCGATTCCGAACCGACTTATAAATCTCGATATCGCAATTCCGATACCAGTTCAGCGCCCCATCGATGTGTAAAAACACTAGAGTTTCGAAAGAAAATTCAAGTAATACTTGCTGCTGTGATGAAGGAAGAGAGCCAGTGGAACGCTATGCGTAAAACTTTAAAAAGACTTTTGGAAATGACGGTAATTTCCTTTCGCACGGCAGAGTTTGAAATTTGAGAAGGAATGATTTTCCGTACGTGCGAGGTACAGACCTGAAGAGCACAATTTTTAATACAAAGACGACAAGTAAGAATGTACCATTTTACGAGAAAAAACCATAACATGAGACAGGATTCTATACCTCGCACGTGCGGGACTGACAAAAAAAGAAAAGACGGAGGAAACAGAACAAAGCTGAGAAAAAAATTGATATTTCAAACTGTTACAGAAACGCCCTGTTGCAAGTTGGGACAAGAAAATAACCAATTCTTAATTCCTGGGTGCAAGAACAAAAACCAGAGGATTATCCCGCAAGAGTTAACTTTTGCTAAGCCGCTCTATGGTAACCCTCTGGATGATCGGAAAGGATACTATTTACCGATGAATGCAACTTTCACAATAACGGCTCGTAAACACTCACAATTTCCACTACTGGTCGGCGGAAAATCCCCACTGGATAAGGGAAGGACATTCCCAAAATCAGTGGACGGTGTATATCTGGGTGGGGTTCATCAACGAGACCTTAATAGGTCCATACTTCGACGGAAAATTGAAAGATAATGTAATGAGTCACCACATCTTCCCTAACCGGTGCCATTTTACAAAGTTTTATCCTTTCGTAATAAGTAAGTTAAATTCTTGTCTGGCAAAGAAAAGAACCTCTTTGCCTTGAAAATTTTTCACAACAATATAATTAGCAATTATATTGTTGTAAAAAATTATGGTCAGGTGAGAACTGAAGACTCCACGGGAAAAATGATCAGATTCCATGTTTTTGTTTTGAATGTTTTGACAAAAGGTAAACATAAGAGCTAAGTGTAAACAAAAAAATGGAATCTGATCATTTTTCCCGTGGAGTCTTCAACTGTTATACCGGGAATTTGGCCGATAAGGCCCAACATCTCCAAAGAAATTATTAGCACATTAAATGAAAGCTTAAAGTCTTTATGTCAATATTTCGAAAGTATTGTCAGATTTTCGGCCTTTTATAAGTCTTTTTCAATTCAAACTTTCTAGTGATATTAAATTTGAGCATACTAAAAAAAAAAAGAATTATAAATTTCTGATGGTGATTTTGATCGTCCAATTTCGACGAGTTCTTCTTCACAAATAATGCGATTATTTAGCCTATTGGATTCGGGTTATTGGGACCACTCCATCCAGGAAAAGAAGGCTTTGTTCAAGAGGCAAAAACGGCACAAGGAACCCACAGCAATTGTATCATACAATTATGTACATGTATTTGATACATACATGTACTTACATCTATCAAATACATGTACATAATTATATAATATCAGATTAATAAATTATTTGAGGTTAATGAAGAGTTACATGATTAAGGCTTTTGAAGCCTTGAAATAAAAATTAGAATTGTAAAACTGAGAAATAATTGAGTAAGAAAATAGAACTGAGTATAATTTGAATTCTGCACTTCAGTGTAGAACTAGACCAAGTCCATTCAAGGGCTGCTACTTCTTATTTCAAACGTGACTTCACAAAGCATTACTTTACAAGCGTTGCCAACTCAAATTCATGTCTTCTGCTAGTTAATTTTTCTGCTTTGTTAACAAAATAAGCTTGCTAAAACATGAAATCAGACATGAAATCAGCCCTCCCAACCGTTGAGCCTTTGAGGGTTTGAAATAAGAAGTTGCAATCCTAGAATGGACTTGGTCTAGTTCTAATCTGAGGTACAGAATTAAATAGCGGGCGGGACAAATGAATATTCCTCAAAATTTTCTGTTTTCAGGACTTTTGGGACGTTTTTAAAAGGGAGTTAGAACTGCCTCACGATCAGTGGGAAATGACGATACATTAATTTTATCTGGACAAAACATTTATTTTACTTCCAAAATCAAACGGAACGAACGATTCTTTTTTTTGCATCGCCCAACTTGGCCTGCTTCACTATTTCCGTTTTGCAAAATAGTTGCAAAACCAAAGGTCCTTGAAGCCTCTCAGGCACGACTTCACCGGGGCTTGAGTTTAACTACCTTTCTATAGTGTCGACTAAAAAATTCCCCAATTCCAAGAAATCGAATTGAAAATGTTCGAGTTTCATCAATTATCGACATGCCAGAAGAATTAAAGGGTTTAAACCAAACCGCCAATTACGGGGCTCAGCTTACATAGATCCTTAAGGCCAATTTACAATTTACCGGAAGTGTTCTTATAAAAAACGAATTCTTATAAAAGCGAATTACAACACAAAGTCAGTATAGGATCCTTTTCACCCTAAAATCGCAACACAGAAAGAGAAAAAAAAAAAATCTTCTGAAGCAAAAAATCCAAACAGAATCGGAAAACCATGGATTCATGCCGTATTTAAATATTAATATCACCCAGCTGAGGTTTTCTCTTTAAAGAAAAAAAAAATTATATACTCGGTATATTACGGTATAAAACATATTTTTGATGCAATCTTTAGTGAGCTAGCAATGATTTTCCATATCTTGATCCTGCGCTTTCCCTTACCTCCATTTACACACACCGACTTGTTTCGAAACGCCTGGAAAACTTATTTTCGATTCATAAGGCGGTCTTACCGGGAAAATGTAAATGTTTATTCGCCGCACGAAAAAAAAAAAAAAAAAAAAGCTAACATGAACCGAGGAAAAAAAAAAACCTCAAGCTTTTTTCCAGTGGCGGCGAGGTTCGGTGCGAGGCCTGAGGCAAAATCCTCGTTTATTTAGAGCCAAAATGAAGGGTGAAAAATAAAAAAAATTGCGCCAAAAAAATTTAAAAGACAAAAAAAAAAAAAAAACTTTTCAAGAAATTAGCAAATTAACACTCCGACCGTCCCAGAACAACTGCAAAAAAAGTGTCCAAACGCAAAGATGAATGGACAAGGCCTGACTTTGGCATTGCCCATTCATCTTTGGGTACACGCCTTTATGGTGAAAAAAATTTCCGGAAAGGATAGGTCATGATCGGATTAACCAACTGCAGTGAAAAAAGTTTACTTTAATTTTAATTAAGCCTATTATTGGGTTTTCATGAATTAAAAAAAAAAAATTAACAAATAAATAAAAAACAAAGCGCGAGGCCCAAAATTTTTTAATTTGCACGAGGCCTGACACGGCCGCCTCTTGCTTTTTTTTTTTACTTTCACTCCCAAAGGTCAAAAAAATTGATTTAACGTTCCTTCAACATTTTTTTTCCTGGTCGTAGATAATAAAAATTTCCGTTTGCAGGAAATATTTTTTTTACTTTGGGTGGAGTTATAAAAAAAAAAAAAAAATTCTGAAAATATTTTTTTTTATTCTTCGTCGCACGCGAGATTTTTTTTTTTACCTTCTAAATTTTTGTTCCTTGATAGAAGGGCCAGCAAAACTTCCGGATTCGGAGGTCCGTTTGCCGAGGAATCTACACTGCTCGGCGGGTGATGGTGCATGAGCGGCGGGGGCAAAGGAAGCGGCATCGGCCGTGATACCATCGCCGACATTGCCGGGCTCGAATGCGAGGGCAACCCCAAGCCTGGCGGCGGCCCAGATTGAACCGCCGCCGCCATGGACAAATCCAGGCACGGCGGGGACAATGTACTTCCAAAAGCCTCGAACACGATTGTTACTCTTTTGATTTATATTTTTTAAAATTTCAAAACCACATTTTTTTTTTATGTTTTAATTTTTCGGAAAGGAAAAAAAAAATTTCACGGAAATATTCTTTAAAATTTTAAATTGCAATTAATTTTTATCATCTGTCGATCATTTCAATGAAGAAAATGTCACAATTCTCAATTTTATTTTTTTTTTTTATGATTTCATTAAAAATGGGATAGTATAAAAATTAAAATTCACATCACTTTATTTTAAATAAGATTCGCACCAATTTTTTTTTGTATCCACACGAGCACTCAACAAGTGCGTTTGATATAATTATCACCCCCCCAAAAAATATATATATATTTATATATATTATCTCCTGATAAATAATTTTTTTTCTCCAATCCTAAATCGCCTCGCTAATTTTTATTTAAAAAAAAAAAAAAATTTCCGCGACTTCAACATTAAAAAAGAAAAGAAAAACACAATCAATATGGTGGATATAACATCTCCGGTACACGTCTTCGGAATTGGTACAAAGCTCTATAATAAACTAAAAGAGTTGACGTGAAAAACGAAAAACCGTCGGCCATATCAAAACTCCAGTGCGTACAGCGTCGGAAAAGTTATGCGCAGGAGCTCTCAGCTTTTTAAGCATGGGGTTATTCGAGTCAATGTTATTTATCGACAGACTTTTCTTGAAATGTTCTGTTTAGGTTTTTTTTTTCTCTTTTCCATTCTATGATTCATTGTTCTTTGGGCAATGGGAAGGGAGAAAGTAAGAAAAAAAAATATGGATAGATAACCAAACAAAAATACAGGATGGACGCGAATAATAATAATGATATAAAAAAAAACCTATTTGAACGTAAAAACGTTATTTATTATGAGTTATTTATTTTTATATCGGTTTTATATTTTATCGTTTTGGGAGCAAACTATCATCGTAAAATTTCATAAAGTAAATTTTAACTTTTTTTTTATGTGAATTATGTCATTGTCGTCGGAAATCGTCAAAAATTTCCAAGACGAAAAGTTCAAAGCTTCAAGGAATATATTTATCGGCCCCAAAGAGAGGCGGAAAAAATTTGTAACACAATCCAATTTTTTTTTTTTCTAATTTATAATTTTCGAATCTCGCTGATGATTTACAATGGAGGATGAAGAACTTTTAAGACATTCAAGGATAGCCAGGCAGCTGGCTTTGCAGGATCAATCTCTGAATTTTCCGTCGAATTTAGTATTTCCAGTATCCAAAGTTCAACTTTTGTTCCTTTTTTTAAAGCAGGAGCATAAAAAAGAAACAAACGTTTAATAAATTGCAAAAAGATAATGAAAGATAAATAGAAAAACGAAGCTGATCAAAAACGGCTTCAAGATAATAAAAAAATTAAGAGTCGTAAATGACACAGCAGAAAGAGGCGTGAAAATGGCATTAAAATACTGAGACAAACTGACTAATAATGACCAAGACCGAACATTATTCAAGTAGAAGAAGACCACAGACAGACGAACTTAAAAAGACTGCAGGAAAAGGTCAATTGCTTTGGCTTTGACTGGAAAATAAAACATGTTTTATTAAAACTGAGTCGTATTTTAAAAGCAAGGAAAAGCAAATGCTTCAAAATTATTTAAGTTTATTTGTACTTAATTAAATTTAAGTGAGTTTTGTAAAACATAATTTACCTAATTTTAACTTAATTAAGTTTAAATAAACTTGTTTAAGTTTAAGCAAAAGTTCTTGCTTGTTTTTAAAACGGAACTTACCTTGGTCATTTCCGATTATTCTAATACTCACAAAAAAGGTTCAAATCCATTTTAAACTTTTTACTTTTTTAAAAGTAAAACCGTTTTAATGCTGAGCTTAAGCCAGTTTTACTTTTAAAAATGTAAAATTAACTTTTTAATCGAGTTAAGAGGGACTTTGGCTGTTAATTTAAAAGATTTCCATTTTACCTACAGATTCGAAATACGAGCTCTCGAAATTCTAGAATTGATTTCTTTTTTTTTGGAATATTTTTTTTTTTTTTTTAACTTTTTTTTCCAAATTTTTTTTTTTAACCATTTTTGATAAATAAAGATTTTTTTTTTAAATAAATGAAGATTTTTTTTTTAAATAAATGAATTTTAATGCTTGAAGAATAAGCGGGAAAAAAAATCAGAATCCATTGTTTTTGTTTACACATAGATCCTATGTTTAGCTTTTGACAAAGCATTCAAAGCAAAAACATGGACTCTGAGCTTTTTTCCCGCTTGCTCTTCATTTCCCAGGTCCTCGGGGGTTGATCTCTAAAAGAAAATAATATCAAATTTGAAATATTCAGTCTCGAAAATGTCAAAAATAAGACTGTCAAAATTTTACTTAAGAGACCCTCAGGGGTCTAGGGCTGCACCCCCTAAAAAATGTGTCAGGATTTGACGTCACTGATCTCTAAAATGTAGAATTAGAAGAAAATATCATAATTTTCTATTGATTTTCGGTGAAAAAGTGGCCTCAAAAAATGTAACCTGTAGAGGACCTACGACTTTACAAACCAACAAAGGCAAAACAATCCCGGTAAGAAGAATTCAAGGAAAAACGAGAACGCAAAAGCTTATGAGTTCAGTTTTAAAAGTTTGTCCACATTACTCCCGTAAAAACGGAAGATTATAACCAACAAAGAAGATAAGATGAATACAGGAATAAAAAACCAACTGTTAAAAAGGGACCATACAAGTATTACGTAAGCATTATTTTGGCCTTTTAAGACCCCCCCGTGAATACTTACGTAATACTTGTATGATCTCTAAAAGGAAAGCCTAGAGCCTCAGAAAATTCAGAGGCGAATTCCTCTTAAGAAATTTACTCCTACAAAGAATGAAAAAAAAGATTCTAAATGAAAACCAGTGATGTGATTGTTTGATGACCTCGAAAATCCCCCCAAAAAAGAATCTTTTCTACAGAAAATTTTCTGTCAGAGGTATAGCACTATTTTGAATTTCAAATAAATTTTGAAGGCTCCAATATCTGCGGAAAAAAAAGTTGAGCGTGCCTTCTGCAAGCATATTCAAAGGCATAAGTAATAATTTGGACCAATGGCCAATTTTTAAACTTGCTATTTACTGAGAAAAAAAATAAATAAATAAATAAAACATAAAATAAAAAAACTTTTTCCGTGTCGTTTAAATGGCAAAAATTACGTTGCTTCGGGCAGTACTTCGCGTTTAGGTGAGCGTTCCAAACTTTGCCCGCGTTATTTTTGAATTATTTTAAAATATTTTAGGGTGCGGTAAATTCCGTTATTGTCTACGGAAGAGACAAAAATGCATAAATAATCATGCATAAAACGAAAAAAAATTTTAAACAATCCCAATATTTGCAAATCTTCCTGCTTTATTATTTTAAAAAACTATATGTAAAAATTATGCATATCCGGGTGGCCCAAAAATAAATCGGCCATCTCTGATTTTCGTTTCCTAGCAAAAAATGGTTTATTAGGGTCTTGGAACATTTGTGAATTTTTTTCAGATTTTAAAAAAATTTTTAGAGGTGGCGCCCGAATTTCTTATGTTTTTTTTAATTTTTGCACTTCTATTTGATAAAATTTCAAACATTCCTAGGAAATATATTTTATGACATAAAAAATTGATCTTTTTAGGGTATAATACTTATGTATGAATGTACCCAGAAAAAATTTTATTTTGCCGAAAAATGAGACGTTATGGGTGTTAAGTTATATGGCTTATTTCGGCAAAAACGGGTTTTTTATATCTGGTCAGCCCCAAAAGTTAAAAACATTTCAAGAAAGTCCAAATGACCCAAAATAATGTAGATTCATCGCTTTTGATCCAATTTTTCGGAGAAAATTTATTTTGCGTGAGTATGGAGGGTTTCAGATCAAAGAATATTTTTCAAAATTTAAAAAATACTAATTATTTTATGGTGTCCTAATTTTGATTCTACACCTCAAAATCCATTCTACTACTTCCAGATACCTTCTCCAATTTTTTTTCCGATTTTTGAAAAATGTATAAGGTACCAGCCTTCATAGGTTTTTCTTGAAAAGGGGATTATGCTAAAAGCGTGATATTTTTACCGCAAAATAAAAATGTCGGCCCTTTTCAAATCTGAGAAACAACTTTATTATTTTTGACCCGTAGAATCCGAAAATGACCATAAAAATTACGTACGGTTGCGGGAAAAACCCGATATCTCCATACCAATTACCGATTTGAACTATTATCAATTCATTTTTTACATAAATTATTTTCATGTATTTGGCAAAAATTTTATACACTTTCTCATAAGGAAAACCAAAAGCTCGAATTGATGTAACGACTAAAAAAACCGTTTTATATCAATAAATCAAGAGCCTCAAAACCTTAAGTTAAGATTCTCAACACAAAAAAGGTTTCTTTCGTCGCGAGAAAAAAGTCATTTCTTAATTTTTATTTTCGCCCGGAAATGCTATCTTTTTTTTTACTCTCTCCGTTATGTAATAATAAAGTAGTGGAACACTCCCTTAAAAGTAACAGACGGAAAAAATAAAAAGCTGGAAATAATAATAAAAAGAGAGAAAAAAAAAACGATAACAAGAAGAGAAAAAAAAAGATTTAAATAATGTTATATATATATAGTCAATGTATGCAAATTATGTGGAGAAACATGGAAAACGGATCCAAGTTTTGGTGTAAATGAGGCTGTGGTCAGGAGCGGTAACCGTTTCCATTTCGTAATGAGAGAAATTCCCAATGGATATGCTTTTATATTTTCAAAACCGACCAAAAAAAAAAAGAAAGGAAAAAAGGTAGCGATTAAATCCCTTTATTTGCTTTTACGGAAATAAATGGAAACTTTTTTTTTTGACAAAAATTAGGATTTATGGATATATTTATTTTTAAAAGATTTCATCTTTTAAAAGATTTCGGGACAACAAGAAAAAAAAAAAACCGATGAAGTCGAAAAATCGATGGCGATGATTTTTCCCCCCGATGTTATCTTCTTTTTTTTTTTTTCTTTTTTCAAAGATTTCCATTTCGCTTTTCTTCCGCCCAAGATAAACAAAGAAAAAAAAAAGCAAGTGTATACGATTTGGACCGGCAAAGAAAGGAAGGGAAGGTTTAATTTGTCTAAGTGCAAGTCCCGTGATTCAGTCCCTCCCTCCAGCCGCCATTATTGACGATCAGTCTTGATTACGGTGTCACGCGTTCGGCGTTCCGAGTTGCGTCGAACGTCCGACTTCTCGGCGCATGTTTTCTACCCAATCATGTATCGAGTTTTTAACATACACCGGATAACTTGCCCTTTTTTTTTTTTTTTTTTTTTTTTTTTTTTTTTTCCTTTCTTACTCGGGAATGTCGATGGATGCGTCGATGGACGAATTTTTTTTTTTTTTTTCTGCTTTGCATGTTCTGATGATGATCTTTTTAAATAAGGGAATAGTACGATGAGTTTTCCTGTCCGTTAATTATAAGGGGGGAAATAGATTTTTATCGAAATTCCCGAAGGAGTGATTAGGACAGAGAAAAAAAAAAATCTCGAAATTCTCGCCGTACTGAAATCAATCAGATCAGATATAAATAAAATTAATGACGTCATCGTGTCGACTTTTTTATTTTATTTTTAATTGTGGCCTTGAAAAGTGAAATGCGCTTTCGGAAAGAAATTATATTTTGGAAAAATTTTCCCCGACGATTTATTATTTGGATTGTTGTATCCATAAGCTTATTTTTCCCAGTTCTTTGATCCTAAAAGATGGCGGATAGTCTGAACTTTTGTCGTCAAATGACATTTGCTTCTAGCCTAGCACTAAATTTAATGTTTAGGGTTCCCTTATTTTTTGAATTTCCGAATTTCAAATTCTATACCTTTTAAGTTCCGAAAATTCCCATAAGAGAAAAAAAATCGACAATTTTTTTTTTTTCGCGGAAAGACGTCGTTTAAAATCGGGAATTTTGAGTAGATCACGAATCTGAAGTCCGTTTTTTTAAATCTGGTACGGCTTTTGAGCTAGACGAGAAAATGTGGCAAGAAAACCTGGTTAAATGACAAAACGGCTTAAGTCCTACGTTTTGCTCATATTTTGGCCTCTAGCTCAAAAGCCGTACCAGATTTATTTTCTTTTATAAGAATTTTCGGAACTTAAAGTTCCAGTCGGCACGCTTTCCGGTTCCCAAAAAAATCTGGAAAAAAATAGGGTTTATCAGTGCACCATCGAGCACAGACTTAGAGGGTATACGATTTTAAATTCGAAAATTCGCAAAATAAGGAACACCCTAACGTTTAATGTTAGAAATAAATATGGTGGAACTTCCTTACTGACAAATTTTTAAAAAGAAAGAAAAGGAATGTGCCGACAGACATCTGTATCAAAAGCTGCTACTTCCACGTAAAGTGCCCAGAAACGCTGCGAGTTTGAACCTCAACAATTCTTCGATACAGAAATTTGACATGCCGTCATTTCTTCTCAGCTCCGAATTTCAAATTCTGTGAAGCCCAATAACCTCTAAAAATTATTCAGCAGCTCCAAATTAAAATCGGTGGTTCTAAGTATCGGACAAACTAACTTGCCCGCACATAGGAGATAACTACTTGGAAGGAATACAGAGAAAACGAATAAAATACGCGTTAGGGTGTTCGAAAATCCAACTTTTTTAGAATTTCAGAACTTCTATATCGGTAATAGTATATCGTGATACTAGTGCAGGAAATGCAGTATTCCGGGTGGAAATAGTATATTACAACACAAAGGGTGCAAAAGAAAAAATTGTCCGTCGAGGCTGATTTTGAATAAAAAGAATAGCTGTTTAGCTGATAGACCTTTAAAAACGTCACGACGGGCGATTCTTTTGCAATTCTTGTGTTGTAAGCTACTTTTCATCACAAAGCACAGCGTAAAATAGGTATTTTTAAAACGCACTAGTGCGGAAAACTTATTTTTCCCTTTCCCGGGAACTTCGAGCAATGGAAAGGATCGGATGGCAACGGCAACATTGCCATTTTTCCATTTGGAAAAATTAACCCTTACAAAAAATTCACCGAATTCCGCGAACTTTCAGCAGCGAAATAGGCACTCAAACGCAGGAACCTCAAAGCCCAACCACGGAGTCCGCAACATCATCATCGGTAGAACTGGCGGTAGATCTCCATCTTAGAGAAGCGAATCCATTTTCATGAAATCCGCCCAGGAAAATTCATTTCCTGCACTAGTATAACAATATACTATTAAAATATGGGCTATAAATGGCAGGCAAACTGTAAATTTTGCAATAACAAATAGTAAAATTTGCAGGAAAGCTTTAAATCAAACCGCACGCTGAATATTATTGTAAAATGGGGCTTAGGCAAATACATCAGTAAAATCTAATTCGGTACCTCAGTGCAGAACTAGACCAAGTCCATTCAAGGATTGCAACTTCTTATTTCACACCCGACTTAGCAAGCGCTGCCAACTCAAATGAATGTCTTTTGCATGTTAAATTTTCTGCTTTGTCAACAAAATAAACTTTCTGGCAAAAGGCATAAAATCAGCACTGCCAACCGTTGAGCCTATATACCATTTGTAAAGTCAGGTTTGATATATATAAGTTGCAATCCTTGAGTGGACTTGGTCTAGTTCTGCACTGAGGTACCGAATTTACATCAATGACAATAATTCTGAACTAGGCAGGTCAACTGAGCTATGTCCTTCACAATCGCGCATAAAAATATACTCTTTTGGACCGGTTTTAAGCTGCAACGGTTCAAAAGAGTATATCTCCATGCTCGATTGTGATGGACGTAGCTCAGTTGACCTGCGTAGTACAGAATTTCGAAAATAATTTGAAATTAATCTACATCTACTGCTCTTATAAATTAGAGGAAAAACAGGTTTACGAAATATACATCTCCTGCTGAAAAAAACTTAACTACTCCGCTTATTCGACAAAGTCGGGAAGATAACAATTCGAATTAGGTGAAGATACGACTGAGACAATGCTCATAAAGTATAAATTTTTTCACGTTCACGTGAATATGTTAACATCGTGACTCCTTATTAGATAAAGTAGTACCGGGAGTACCGAAGACGGGAAAACCGGTTCCGGTTCCCGTAATTTTAATACTCTAATTATTTCACAAAAAAAACTGGAAAAAATTGGATGAAAGTTAAAACTGGAAACTGAGAGAAAAAGAGTTTGTAAAGAAGAAAATACGTCTTCAGCAAACAGGTTCCTGGTAAGGGAAACTCCAAAAGCAAAATCGCAAAAGGAGAAAAAAAAAACAAAATGAGTTCATCTTCTGACAATTCTCAAGCTTCGCACCTCGATGAAGATATCTTCTGAGTTGGCATACCGCCAGTCGAAGTAATCCCAATCGATGAAGATGAGGAATATCGCAAGTATATGCTTTCGTTATACGAGAGAATTCAACGTCGCCGATAAAGCTGTCGCCGCCCACGAAGCGCTTGCAGTCACTCATTTACAAGTGTCAGAAGATTCAGTGTGTAGTGAAGATGAACTGGACGTCAAAAAGGCATTTGCACAAGTTTTTTTCATTTTTAAGGTGGCGCAGGAGTGATTCATTTTTTGGAACACCCTATACTTCGAAATATGCTAATATTATTCTTTTGGTGTAAGATACCCAAATTCTGCTTCCGAGCAACAATTCTTATCTTAGGCACCTTCATGAAAAATTCCATACCTGACCATACGTTTTTTGGGAAACCTAAATCTGCTATAAATTCCCGGGAATTTATCCTGGATCAAGGTTTCCCAAAAAAGTATTGCATAGTCAGGTATGGAATTTGTCTTGAAAGTGCCTAAGATTGATAAGAACTGTTTCTCGGAAGCGGAATTTTGATATCTGGCTCCAGTAAACTTCGGGTTTTTCGAAGTATAGAGTGTTTTTAAAAAAAACGAATCACTCTAATGAGTTAGATTAATTAGAGTTATTGAGATATTAACAGGTTATGGGCCCAGCACGCTTCCACTGCTCAACTCTGTTTTTTTTGCGTCACCTTAAACCTATTAACTCGAGTCGATTCTGACGGTTGTTTAAGTTCTAACTTAACGGTTTCGCGAGAATTGGTTTGGTGTTATGTGGGAAAAAGTGAAAAAATAATAAAATAAAATAAAAAGAAAGAAATATAATAAAAGCAACCTGACCTAACCTCAATCCGCCTTCCTTTACTTTTTCTGAACCAATGTCCTATGATTAGGTAGGGATCTAGGAATTTATTTTTTTTCTTTCTCTCCCTGCAGTCAAATAGGAAGTTAAGATGGATTTTAATCAAGAGGGCTTGCAAAGAATCTTTGACTTAAGGAGAGAAAAAACAAATAAGGCAGTTATAAATTTATAAAGGTATGGTAATGGTAGAGTGGTATGTTGGTTATATAGGCTCGAAGCAGAAAAATTTTGAAAGCTCCCAAATAAAGTTCTATTCGCAGTGTTTTACACAACTTTTACTGGATGAAGAATATATAGTTAAAAGTTTTCATATGATTTATTTGTTGTTTCTGAAAGATCAGAAAAACAGATTTTGATATTTGAAATAAAAAATAACAGAGGCTTTAACAATTTGAACGATTCAATGTCAAAGCTATAATAAGCCCGTTTTCTATTTTGAGTAAAAACTTAAATATCGTCATAGAAAAAATCCAGCTCCCTAATGGCTCATTCAAGTGTTAATTACGCAAGAAGGAGAAGGGGCAGATTCCTAGCAGATTGTCTTAGCGAGATGGTATATTCCGCCTATGTTAAACTTACGGTATTAACGGTAGCCGGTGCAACTTATGTTAACTACCTAAATCTCCATAAGTTAAGCATAGGCGAAATCCGCTAACTCGCTAAGACAATCTCCTAGGATTTTGGCTCCAACGATTTTTGACTCCCTAAATGATCCCAAACAAACCTGCAAGGTCAACTTTTGTCGACATTTTTGTCGAATCGGATTGAGATTGAAGACCACTGCGACGAGTAAGATTCCAAATCCGATTCCGATTCCAAAAAATGGCAAAAAATTTCAGATTCCGATTCCGATTTCAACCAACAAATATTTTAGCGACGCCGATTCCGATTCTGATTCCAATTTCGACCGAAATTGATATTCAGACGAGATTCCGATTCCGATTCCTATTTCTTTAAAAAAAAGCTCGAATAAAAATTAATCGGAATTGCAGCCCAGTAGCAAATGGCAGTGCTTAAATAATTAATACTTGGATGGCCTTAAAAGGGCACCACTCTTTAAATGATTTGACCTGAGCCGGTACCCATCGGTCATCCCGGTTATTTAACCGATAAACCTGATGAGATTGACTGGAATCCCGAACCAGGAGCTCAATGGAACGCAAAAATCAAATCAAAAGCTCGGCAAGTTTTCAATTCTTTGCATTTGAAACCATTATTTTTATCTTAAAGGTTCAACATAATGCGAAGATAACTGACACTAAGGAAAAGGTGAAACAGGTGTTTATTTTTATATTTTATTCAAAAACACAAGGATCGCTTCAAGTTGAATATAATATAATTCTAAATTCTATGAGTCGTGAAAACTAAAAATCTCCCCGGAGTCGAATTTGACCTCCTTTGTATATCCTCGAAATAAAAGGGGGAATGGAAAATGCCTTGAAATTCGGTTAAAGCGAAGGGTTTCTCTGAAGACAGCCTTGTTTTTATCCCCAAAGACCAAAGAGAGTGGCAATTAAATTAATGTGTTGGCAAATGGATTGGGATTTTCATATTAAACTCTCTTGCTCTGGGGGTTATTTTCAAACGATACATTACCAACAATATTGTTATGTTTTAAACTATTTTTATCGCCTTTTTCAAAGCGGTTAATCTTCTTTTTTTTCTTTTTTCTTTTTCTTTATGGAAGTGCTATCTTTCGATTTTACTCGTTATTAAAAAAAAATTAATGCCCGATTTTTATATCATTGTTTATAGGTGATTATGTTTTTAACGCGGTAGTTTTGTAACAGGTTATTAGTCCATTCAGATTATGGTAAAAGAATCGGGGAAAACTACCGAATCGTCACAACAGCAACGATTAATGCAGTTTTAATATGAAAATTTTATGGGTTGGGGGATTCCGCTATTTCGGAAGTTTAAAGAACGGATAAAATGGCTGAAAAATATTTCATGAACGTTAGGGTGTCCCTTATTTTGGAAATTTTCGAATTTCAAAAATTCATTATTGAATTTTCGCATCTGAAAAATTGATTTTCAGATATGTTGCCTACCAGATTTCCGAAGGCTACGATGAGCTTTTGGAAGCAGAAAAACAAATTAAAGTGTTGAAAGTACCGCCAAGAACGGTTTCCTTTGATGTACTGATAAACCCGAATTTTTTAAAAATTTTTTAATCGATGGGAAAGCGTGACGACTTGAGCTTTGAGTTCCGAAAATTGCCGTAAGAGAAAAAAATCGACAATTTTTTTTTCGCGAAAAAACATAGTTTCATATCGGAAATTTTCCGTAGATTACGAATCTGAAGTGCGTTTTTTTATATCTGGTCCGGTTTTTGAGCTAGAAACCAAAACATGAGTGAAAAATGAAAACTTGCTATGTTTTGTCACTTTAGCACGTTTTTTTGTGTTAATTTTTCGGCTTTTAGCTCAAAACCCGGGCCAAAGGAAAAAAATGGACTTCAGATTCGTGATCTACGGAAAATTTCCGATAAGAAACCACATTTTTCCGCGAAAACAAAAATTGCCGATTTTTTTCTTATTATGGCAAATTTCGGAACTTTAAGCTCAATTCGCCACGCTTTTCTGTTCGAATAAAAAATTTTAAAAAGATTCGGGTTAATCAGTACCCCAAGGAAAACCATTTTTGGGGGTAAGCGATTTCCGATTTTAAGTTCGAAGATTTCCAAAATAAGGGACCCAAATTAACATGAGTGGTGTGAGTAGAAAGCAGTACATGTTAATACTTGAAACCAATTGCTACTATTTAGATCTTTTGAGAAAAAAGCGGTATTAGAACTTCTAGCCGCCTCTGCTCAATTAACGGCTTAGGTATACTTCTGTCAATCCAAAGCCAGGAAAGCGTACATCGAACCTGGTCTTCAGAAGTCTGTGAAAACTATCCTGAAGGATAGGATACTGAACCATCAGTGTTCGTATGGTCCGGGCCTGGGAGAGAAACTTAAAAAACGACAAGGATCCCATGTTCAATGGCTTAAAACTCAATCCCGAAACTGAGTTGACCATATAGCCAGGAAAAGGGACTCTTACTACTTGGAAAGTCAGACTCTAGCGGAATCAGCCTTAGCCTATACGGGAGCAGCTACGTCTGCTTTTCTAGACAACAGCCAAATTGCCAATCACAATACAATTTTTTCAATTGCCAGTTTTAATTTCCAAATTGATTTTTTTTAAATATTAATTACCGTAGATTGGGGTGAAGTTGAAAGGAAATTCAAAAAAAATTATAGATTCATTTTAGGCACAAAAAATAAAATTTTTTACTAAAGTATGCCAAAAACAATATTCACTTAATGAAATAAAAAAAAATTATTTTTAGTGCCTAAAATAAACCTAGAATTTTTTTTTTGAATATCCTTTCCACTTCACCCCAATCTACGGTACATTATTGTTTTCGTACAATTTATTATGTTTTATAATTCAAAATCGTTGTATAATTTATTTAGTAATGTACCTTCGTATTAAGATTAATTTAATTGATATATATAAGGACTTAAACATGTGTCGTTTTAACAATATATCGGTAAGGGTTGTACTATCATTTATTTTGAATTTCATATTTTATTTTTCAACGTGCAAATTTTATTAATTAGATCCCTTAAAAGATGGTTTAAACTATTAATAAACCAAAACGTCGGATCAAGCGAAATATCGTATCAAATAATTTTTTTCTGCGTGTCCACACACCAAAAATTACTCATCAATTAGTAAAGGAAAATTATTAAATTAAAAAATTATTCGATTCCAGTTAAATTTTTTGTCGTCGGAAAAACTTCTTCAAAAAATAAACAAAGTTGCGCCCATGTTTAAGTCGCCGGAGAATGATCAGCTAAGAATCTTCCATTTTTCCGTGGAACATTATTAACCTTAACGAACAAATTACCAGACGTTGAGTTGTTCGACACTTTTCTTGCATTTTGGACTCTTTTTTTACTGTTTCTGTCAGCGACTTCGGCAGAGGTAAAGATGTTATGGGGCAAAATTATATATAAAATATATGTGAAATATACATCATTTATAAATATTTTATATATAATTTATATATTTTATATATCATTTATATATATTTTATACGAAATTTTACCCCAACATCTTTGCCTCTACCGCGACTTCACCGTAGGGTGGTGGCGCTAGTTATGAATCAAATAGTACTACTTTTTTTTTTAAACATTTAATTTCAAGTCGAATTTTCGATCCCGGAGAACATACTCAATTGGAATCGAAAGATAATACGTTTGAATTTATTTTTAATGCGAAAAGGTCCCTTATATACTCCGCACAATTCAGGAAATAAATTTTAAAAGTATTGATCGACTATTTTTTCCGAATTCTTCAGTTTCGGATCAGTTTTATCCCAATGAAAAGTAAACATGAAAGGTTTGCCCAAATGGACTTTCTTTTGTTTTTGTTTTTAAAAAACAAATCATTCTCTCGTATTTTTGGAAATTTTAGCCTGATATTATGTCTTTATTTAAGTTTTGGTTTCTACACCGGTAAAATTCGAGCTTCTAAAGTCATCATTCAAGAAATCTAAACAAAATTATCGCTTTTTTCCAAACCGGTATCAATCTGATGACAAAACCTTTTTAATCGTACCATGAAATTGTTGTTGTGATCCGTAACTGAATTTTCTAGTTTTTCGGTGTTCAATTGTGGTTCATCGGTAATTATTTCAAGAAATATTTATATACAATGGAAATGCCTTGAAAGCGGGAAAGATTGGACCCTTTGCTAAATGTGTTTTTACTCATTTGAAAACATTTGGTGAATTAGAGTGATTATAACGAAATAATATTTAAAGCGGAAAAATGGCGATGGTGTTTATTTTCCGGACGAATTTCGGCCTGTGAGATTTTTTTTCGTTTTTCTATTTGAAAATAGCTTGAATGCTTGAAATCTTGATGATTTTTTGAAGCTAAATAAATTTTAGATAATTTTAAAGAAATAAAAGTCCTCTTAAGTATATATTTTTGTTGTTTTTTATGAAATTAAACGAGATGATCCATAACTGATGCCTGATCCATAACTAGCGCCACCACCCTAATTCTTATTTTTTATAAAAATAGGAATTTTCGTAATGTTAAAGTCAAGTCAAAAATTGTCCTATTCCGGCTGCTTACAAATCGCTAACAGCAGCTTAGAAAATTAAAAAATTAAATCGAATAGTCTTAAAATCTCGGTAAGCGTGGCATTAGTTATTTATAGACTTTCGAATCTCACAGAAAGTGGATAAAGCTCCGAATTTTTACTCAAACCCGTTTCCCCTTTATGTAACTCTTTCCTCTTCAATCTTGGCCACCTGTCCTTTCTCCATACCTTTCCCGACAAAATAAAACGATCCCTTTTCCGGAAAAAAGGGAGGGGGAAAACTAAACTAAATGACCGTTTATACGATAAAAGTTTTCCAAATTTAATAAAAGCACTCAACCCGTATTAACGGGGAAGGAGCTTTATACTCTCCTCAAATCTTGAAACATTTGTCTCGAGGAAGAAATCAGGGTGCATTATTAGTTTCGTTTAAACTACACAAGAGGAAGATTAAGAAAAGAACACCCGACTCACCCCCGGGCCCGGAAGATAAAACCGACACTTACCAAGTCGATTATCCTGTTAGTAAAGTCGTTATACTCTCAAGCGTCGGGACCTGAACCCACCTTTAAAGGTGAAAACGCTCTTTTCCTCTCTTCATTTTTGCATAATTAAAATCAAAATTTACCTCGGGAAAATTATTATCCCTAACGTTGCAGTGAGTGATACGCAAACTTTTTTTTTTTTCATCATCCCAGCACGATCCGAAAACAAAAAGTAAACTAATTAACCCATTCTCAACTTTTTGCGTTCCCCTCTTTTTATATTTTTTTTTGCAAGGGCATTTTCGAAAGCCGAAAAATTTGATAAATAGACGGAAGGGACACGGAGAGTTCAAAAGCGGTTATTGTTTCCGGTTGACTACATGAGTGGGTGCCAAGTATCGAGTGGAAGAGGGGGTAAGGGGTTGATAGTAAAGAGCAATATGCTTCACTTTGCAAGGAGCTGGGAACAAAATGATACCTTTGGGACTAGTGAACTCTGGGCGTGAAAGCCATGGGTTTCAGTTTTCTTATACGTACATCTATAATGTTGCGCCCCGAGGGATTCCTTATTTTTTTCTTGTGCTTCTTTTTTTTTCTTTTCCTCTCTCCAACGATCATGATGAACGCAGAATAGTAATTGCGCCGTGAGACGAGAGAAAAAATGATATCAATTTCATATAAACAAAAGAAAAAACTAAATAAGAGTTTCTTTTTTGTTACTTTCATATTTTTTTCCGGGAAAATTTTGAAATAAGCTTTTCAACATTTGACGTTAAAAATTAGGTAGAAACGTGCAACAAAAAAAAAAAAAAAAAAAAAGGGACAGGTTCTGCAGAAGATGGGAAAGCTTTAATCGGTCCAAAAAATATTCTTGGCGAAAAACGAAAATAAAACCCGTGATCCGTGACTGTCGTGATTAGGGTAAATAGCTGTAAATAAAAATACTGTATTTCGGAATAAGAAAAATATGGTGAAAAAAGACGGTAAAGTAGCAGGCCTCGAACCGGTTCCTGGTCTGAAATTTAGGGACTTTAGGGACCAAAAACATGAAAATTAAGGAACTTTTTAAGAACCTAAAAGTAGCCTAAAACTTGTCAGTTTTTTTAAAATTTTATGTACCTTCCTCTAATTGCTTGATTTTAAAGGTTTGTGACATGACTAAACAACTTTTGAATTCTAGCGCACACAGTTAAAAAAAATATGTAAAAAATTAACAAAATCACTTGTTAATATCGGTCTACATAAAAACGTCAACAAACTCGACTGTGTTAAAAATAAAAACATTGAGCGGCCATAAATACGCACATTGCCATACACTGTGGCGACCGGAGTTCCAGAACCGTATAAGTCCAAAATTTTACCCGGCCAAGGTCACGCCCTTTGCACGTGCTCGGGTCGTGATCAGCGCGTGATCACTCTGGCGACCAGGGTATTGGTCGCCAGAGTGCACAGGTCGCGAAAGTGATAAGGGAATTTGCACAATCGGTCGCCAAAGTGACGAAAATGTACGCGCATAAGATCGTCTTTTATTTTTCGTCATTTGTTTTAGTCAACACAGCAAATTTGTTCTTTTTTAACATAGAAAAGGTAACATGCTCAGTATGTAGACCCTTTTCTACATAATTACATATTTTTTTTTACTGTGCAAAAAAAAAAAAAAAAAAAAAAAAAAAATTAATAGTTTTTTTCTCTTTCTCTATCAAATATTTTTAAATCTTCTATAAATATTTGTTTTTAATTTTGCCTCGTAGGGTCGGTCGGGGGAAAAGTAAAAAAATCCGCCATCTTGTGTATGAAAACATTCTGAATTTTTTTCCATGGTTGATCTTCAGTTTTGAAAGCTGAATGTGGGCTACTTCTTAGCTCATATATTCGTCTTGAATGTGGGATGACCCCCAGTCAATTAGTTTCCCAAAAACACTTTTATTTGAGTTCGTTTTTCACACCTTTCCATTGCTGAAATATGGGGGAAAAGAAAAAATATGGGGTAAATGTAAAAAGTCATTATTCCAGGCAAAATTATAAACAATTTTCGAATATCGCACAGGATACGTACCCAGCCTTTCATAGTTTATTAACTTTTTCCTATTTTCGCCCGTAAATAAACAAATAAGCAGATGAAATTAATAAATTTTAAAAGACTTAAAAAATCAGAGCCATCCATTTTATTCCTATTCTTTTCCATTGTTTTTTCATTTCCCCCGTAAATAAAAACATTGATTTAAATGGCGGATGACCGACGATTTTTTTTAAAGATTTATTTTGTTTTGAAAATGGCAATAAGAAATGCTTTTTTGGGAAAAAAATGGTGGCTAATTGGTAGCAGAAGAAGTGAGCTTTGCATTTACCTATTCAGTAAGTCCGCTAATTAGACATGAAACTTTGTTTAACTGATTTTTACATTTACCCCTGTTTTACTTTTCCCCCAACCGACCCTAATAATATTATGTTCTTTATTAAAAGCGATAGAAAATTTTTCGTAAATGCGCTGCAGATTTAAAAATTATGGACTTTTAGGGACCATTTTTCGAATTTAAGGACTTTTAAGGACTTCCTTTAAAAATGTGGACTTTAGGGACTTTCAGGGACCAAGTTCGAGGCCTGAAGTAGCAAAACATGCTAAGTCGTAAGTTTTTGCCGTTATTTTGATTTCCAGCTCACCACCGGAGCAGATACTGAAAAACGGACTTCAGACTCCGCGATCAACGCAAAATTTCAGATAGGAAATCACAGTTTTTTTCACGAAAAAAAAGATGATCGATTTTTCGTTCTTACGGGAATTTTCCGATCCTTAAGCTCAAGTCGCGAAGCTTTCCCGCTGAGTAAAAAATCTAAAAACAATTGAGGTTATCTGAGCACCCAAGAGAACGGAATTCCGCCCGGTGCGACCTTAAGGGACACCTTAGTCTACATACTCCAAAATTAGTCAAATTCTCAAACTTAATGCATTTAAGCGCACAAATAAAGGCTCATAAAGAGATTATTCCCATCTAAAAATATTAATTATAGGACGAAGTAGGCTCGCTTGCCCCACATATGAAAAAACCAGAGCAAAAGCCTGAAAATCAAACACAAAACCCAAAACCCAAGCACTAAAACAGATTACAAATTCAACAAAAAGAAACCCAATTTTTTTTTTTTTTTTTTTTTTTTTTTTTTTGCATTTTGCACATACTAATTTTTTGGCTACAAATATTCGTTAATTGATAAAAATTGAGTGCGAAACCTGCCGTGAGTCATTAGATCAAAAAAAAAAGTTTCGAAATGCATCATATTATGGAAGATAAGCCGATGATGTTGTCATCGCAACGCATATGAAGCTCATACGGGTTGCCATGGGAACCATCGGGATGTACTGTTAACTCCTTCTAAACTTCATTTTTCCTCTTTTCCCATTCGTTGTTTCGCGGGGAGGAAAGGGGGATAAAAAAAAAAAAAAAAAAAAAGCTGATCCCGAAATTTTTATTTTTTTGTCAACAACGCAACTTTTATTCCCTATAATTAGGTTAATGAACACGCCGATAAACCGGTAATTATTTCGAAAGTACATGCTGATTAATTAATTGATAAGCTTTTTTTTTTAAGTGCTAGAAAAATGTCCATCTATCTATACCTAAATAAAAGGTATTAGAAAGTTTTTTTTTTTTTTTTTTTTTTTGCCCTTCCTCGTTGATGGTATGTGTGAGATTGTACTAAAAGCTTTTGAATAACGATAACGTGACTCACATTGAAATCCCTCGAGTTGTAACGGTTTCGAAGGGAAATCGGGATATTCAGAAATGAAAACGCATCGCCCCACCCTCTAATAGCTCATCCGAATAAAAGCGCCCATAACGTGACGAAATTAATTTTCAACCGATAGCATAATCGAGTGTTGTTGTTTTCTGTTAAAAAAAAAAAAAAAAAAAAAAAGGAATAACAACAAGAGTTTTCCGATCTGTCACGCGATGCAAAAAAGGTTTCAGCTGATCCTTCGTCACGGGTCGCTATTGAGATTGACTGACGGGTTGTTAATTAATGAGGAATGACGTTTTTGTTTTCTTTTGGGAAAAATCACAAGGTTCGTTCGACAGAACCTTTCAGGCAGGTTTCAGATAAAATATTTCAAGAAGGCTGGAAAATACGACTGTCTTACATTTTATATAAACCCTTTATTCTAATCTGTTCTGTTTATATTTAAGGTTTTCGCCCCAAATTCCATTCTAAGTTTTTCCGAGGTTACTTAAAATAGGTACCGAAGGTTCCGAGGTACTTAAAATTTCGATTTTTTCCCCGTAAATCGAGTTTTAGACAACGCAGCCATTCCTTCCTGTATTCACTGAAGCCTATTCTTAAGTTGTTCAGGGAATTCGGATTCGGTAAAATGAGCGTGAACAGACGCCATAATTTCAGCAAAATTTCAGCCATTTGTTATCCGATTGATAGGAATTAGCAATCTGTAACCTCGGAAAACTTTGAATGGAATGTGGGGCGAAAATCTTAAATATAAACAGAACAGATTAGAAACCGAATTTTTATTTTTTTTTAAAATTAAAGTAGATAATAAAAAGGATCAACCCTTTCACTACTAAAGAACACCGCACACAAGAATAGGGAAATCGGTTTCGGTTAAGTATGTTGTTTATTTTTAGTGAAAAATTTGTTTACTAACATAACCAACGTACCTATATAAAAATCATACTTAACCGAAATTGATTTCCCTATTGTGGTGTGCGGTGTTCTTTTTTTCTGAAAAAAATCCTGGGCTAGGACAGAGGAACGCTGCCAACAAAAAAAAACACTTGGCCGAAAATTTAACGATTACAAATTTAACGATTTTTTCCAAAATCTCCGTAGAGATGAAAGACCAATTTTTATAAGTAAGGCGATAGAAATAAATCCCTTTAATTTGGTCCTTGGTCCACACCCAGACTATCGTCTAAGTGAACCAAACAGTAACAGAGATGTCGCTCGGCAAAAAAAAACACTTGGCCGAAAAACTACGTTTCTGACAACAAAAAAAAAAAAATATTACTATATAAAATAAAAATATTACTATATTGTTTACTTTTCAATTATTTCATCAAAATCGGGTTCCACAACGGCGTGTTAGAAGGTGAAAAGGATCAAGTTCTGAAATTGCCTACAACTTTCTTTTCTTCTGAAGTAATATTTGTAGGTGCATATGAAAACCTCCCACTTATACAACCCGGATAATATGTTTTGTTTTTTAAACCTTTTGCAAACCAATAAGTTTTTCGAATCAAAACAAACTATCCGGATTGTATAAGTGTGAGTTTTCATATGCACCTACACATATGTAAAACCTAAAAAGAGTTTAAATTTAAACATTCAAAGGAAAAGCGAAAGGTAAAAACTAGGGCGCTTACCCTAATAATATTTTTAAAAAAATTGCTTTCAAAAATCTTCAAACATCCAAGTTTTATTCTTTTACAATTATCTGAAATTTTTCTAAGTTTTGCGTAAAATGTTTCATTCATAATATTCTGCGCGTGCGCACAAAAAAAAAAAAAAAAAATTTAAGGATTGCTTTTTTACTGCTGCTACTATTTTTGACAATCAGGCAAAACCAGAATTGTTTTTGTATTTTTTATTCAAATTGTTTTTATGTCCAGTGCTTCTCTCATTCGATTTTACTTTGTTCTTCTAGCCCTGATGATGGCATGAAAATAATTCCGAAACGGGTCGGCAAATAAATAAAGGTTTTCATTTAATCACATTTCAATCCGTTCCAAATCCAGCTACTAAATGAATTTCCACAAATAAACAAGAATTATTGCCAAATTTTTCGCAAAAAAACCAGATGATCTTTAACATTACAATTCCAATACTATAAAAAAAATCAAAACATAAGCTCTTGTTTTCTAAAACAAAAAACCACGGAAGCCCTGAACGGTCAAATATCTATGTTTTTTTATTGTTTGTTCCGGAACAAACATTGTAGGGCAGTCTCCACTTGATAACATTCACTGCACTCGCGTTGTCCGCCTTCGCGATTACCGTAATCACACCGGAAGTACTTTGCAGATTTTACTCCCGTAAACATTTTTGGCATATAAAAAATACCGTATTTTCCATTAAGTATACAAGTATGGTTGATCCAGGATTTATTTTGGAAGAGATTTAGTATCTTCCCCATGCCCAAATTAAAACTTTTCTTTCTAAATCCGTAAAAATATATTGCAAATCGCTATTTTTAATGTTTGTAAATAATATGAAAGCAGAAGATAATCAAAAAAATCATAGGCGAAAGATTAAAAAAACTACCGGTGCGAATACGTCAGTCGCGATGGCGGATAACGCGAATGCGGCGAACGTTATTAAGTGGAGACTGCCCTTGTCTGTTCCGGAATTAACACGTTTGGGTTCATTACTTGTTCCGGAACAAGCAATGTCTGTTCCGGAACAATTAAAGTTTGACGAGTAAATTGCCTGTTCCGGAACCGACGGTTTTTTATTGATTGTCTGTTCCGGAACAAGCAATGTTTGTTATGGAACTGACAGCGTTTAATAATTAAATTGTTTGATCCGGAACAGACAATGAATCAAAAAATGTCTGTTCCGGAACAAACAATCTAATTATTAAACGCTGTTCCAGAACAAATATTGCTTGTTCCGGAACAGACAGCGTTTAATAATTAAGTTTTTTGTTCCGGAATAGACAATTTTTGATTAATTTTCTATTCCAGAACAAATATTGCTTGTTCCAGAACACAATTTTTTATTGATTGTCTGTTCCGGAACAAGCAATATTTGTTCTGGAATAGACAATGAATCAAAAATTGTCTATTCCGGAACAAAAAACTTAATTATTAAACGCTATCTGTTCCAGAACGGACAATTTTTTATTGATTGTCTGTTCCGGAACAAGCAATGTTTGTTTTGGAACTGAGAGTGTTTAATAATTATATTGTTTCTTCCGGAATGAACAATAAATCAAAAATTGTCTATTCCGGAACAAACAATAAATTAAAAAATGTCTGTTCCTGAACAAGAAATGTTTGTTCCGGAACAGACAATGAATCAAAAATACTCTGTTCCGGAACAAACAACCGAATTATTAAACGTTGACAGTTCCAGAACAAATATTGCGAGGTTCCGGAACAGACCATTTTTTATTGATTGTCTGTTCTGGTAAAGGCAATTAACATATTAAACGTTGTTGGTTTTGGAACAAAAAATAAAAAAAATGGATACTTGATCCTTTAGGACTTCCGTAATAAACAATAAAAAATGCATCATTTTTTTTATTGTGAGCATCGCCATTGTAAAGGTACCAGAAAGCTTTGAGCCGGGCCGCCTGTAACGTTGCTTAGCAAAATGAGAGAAATGCAAAAATCGGTATCGGAAATGAATCCTGTAACGAGCAAAGTTTTTTTTTATTGAGCACCCTGTATTAATTGAATTTTTTTTTTTTTTTTTTTTTTTAGTCAGAACTTCAATTTGTAACAGCAAACAAAAATTTCCCCTCGAAAAAAAAAAAAAAAAAAAAAAAAGCTTTTCACGGTTGCCTACGGATATTGAACTTTTTACCTGAAAAATTCAAAGGGAGAAAAAAAAAAAAAAAAAAAAAAGAAGCGAAGCATCAACATTGAACCGAGAAAGTTAAATTGTCCCTGTTTTAAATATTAGAAACGAGAGTTAGGAAAAAAGAAAAATGGCTTTCGGTTGAAGTGTAGTGAATTAAAAAAAAATTCCCAAGCGGCGAGATGGTTCACATCTTAGCTCCCGGTACTCAATTAATCAAAAAGCTTAAACTTTCTTTGTGAGGATGCCTTGAATAAATATTCGTGTGTTGGTTACATAAGATTAAAATTTGAATAAATAATGCTGATTACCTTCTTGGTTGATTTAATACTCATCCCGATAACGCGTTCTTTAACATAAAAGCGGGAAAAGAGATTTATTCAATCTTTTCTGGGTAATTATATTTTACGACTTGATGAAAAGCAGAAAAAAAAAATCTGGATGGAAGGGAGGGGGGGGATCGAAAGGACATACGTTTTAATTTCCGATACCTTTTTTTTTATTTCCCCCCGAAGCCCCATAAGAAACGGGCAAAAAAAGAAAAAAAATTCGCGATATTTTCAATTATTCCAAAATTAAATATTTATCGGAATCCTAGTTAACCGGTTTTGGGCTACTTTAAAATGGATAGGAAAACGCATTTGGAAAACCCGAACACCGAATCTCGGGTGCAACAGCGGCAGCAGCAACAACAACAATAGTAAACACCGCTGTTTTCAGCGGAGCCCCCAGGGACAAGGCGGGGTGTTTGTAATTGTGATTTATAACTCCTGATTGCACGGTGGGTGTTCTCTCTGAGCCCCTCAATCTGGGGCTATAATTTACTTTTCAATGCATTTATACGTTTCAATTTTACAATGTTATGAAATATAAACAACTTTTTATAAATTATTTTAAGTCGTAAACTGTGACGTCATTACGCTAGACCGAAGGATGTGAATTATTTATTTTTACTATTCGGATGAGCTCCAGGATTTGTTTGTAGTTTTTTAGTTTCGGAAAAGTGCGTTTGTCCGAGCGCCGCAGGAAAACATGTTTTTGACAAAGGCAGTTATGTTTTTGAGGGGAAAGGATTAGCATTTTTTTAAAAGCTCACACAAGCCCGAATCCTGAGGAAGTAAACATTTGTATGCACTTAATTTTTTTTTTCTGGGCTAGGAATTTAAAAATTGAATTAATGGCAAAATATTTTCCAAAATAAATTTGAGCGAAAAATTTCCATATACCACCCCCACCATAGATTTGCCAAATTTAATAAGCACAAAGCAGTGGGATTTTAATTTTAAAAAAAAAATTCCGTTTTGATATCCCACTTCACAATTTTTGAAATCAATAATCAAAGTTGCCATTCCGACCTATTTCCAAATTAAATTTCTCCATTTTAAAATTTAAAGGGAAAAAAAATAATAAAAACAAGTTAAAGGAAAACAGGAGGACCTGCTGCTAATGTTGTGATATCATAATGCAACAGCGGGGGGTTCCTTTCACGATCACGAATTAAAATTTATGAATGCAACCGAACACAATGAAAAAAAAAAGCAGTATTGTAGATATAAAAAACGGATAGAAAAATCTGTTTTGAATTTTACATTTAATTCTGTTTGTCACGGTAAAAATCGGCCAAGTCGATTCTAAAACAAATCTACTTCAAAACTTAAAAAAAAAAAAAAAATTAAAATAATCTTAGGACCTAGGAATGCACGACCGTGATGTTGGCAGGACCCAGTCAACGGATTTGATCGAAAACAGTCTTATATAGCAGATTTTCATTGTTCTTTAATAGTTCCGTGATTGTTCCAATTGTTCTCTAACCTCAAAAAAACTGGAGCCAAAAGTTGGTGGGTCCTGCTAACTTCACGCGAACAGGACCCAATTTGAATTTATCAAAAATTTTTGCCTTTGTCGGTTGCTTTTGATTTGTTCTTCATTGTTCCGGCCAATTCAACGTTTGTTCTGCAACAGGTATGACAGTATTAGGAGGAGTAAGGGCACTGCCAACTTCACGGAAATAAAATAAAGTCAAATTCTGACGTTTAAAGAGCTGGTATCGGGATTACTGGGGTACACAGTAAAAAATTTTATGTTAAAATTGACACAAAGTGTATGTCCAAATCGGTCTACATAAATATTTTGTTAAGAAAAATAACAAAATTGTTTTGTTTAATGTTCTGCGTCCATTAACGATTGTCATTTTTTTGCTGTTTACAAACAAGTTTTGTTGATTTTTTATAACATAATAACTTAACATAGACTTTATGTAGACCGTTTTTAACATATTTACATAATATTTTTTACTGTGTAGCTATGCAATCCGCAGTACGCGAGAATTGCTCGCCTGCTCGAGCCATAAGCACAGTATAAAGCAGGCGAGCAATTCTCAGTTGTTTTTTTTTTGTAACACAAGTTACCTATATGTGTTAGCTTATGAGCGCCCGTTTTCCCGATACCAGCTATAGCTTGAATCGATTTCATTTTGTTTGTTTTCCGAGAAAAAGGTTTGTTCTTGTACGAAAAATACTATCAGGTTGAATTTTTCATTTTTGGAAAGACATTCTGGGTATGAAAAAATCATGGTCTATTTGTAATATTTAGGACTTGTCTATCAATGTCTTTTTGATTGTTCTGAAATGTTTTACAAATATTTCGGTACTCCATCTTCTCAAATCCTGGAAATACAGACTATAGAGGTCTGCATGCAGCAGGACCCATTTTTTCCCCAATTTCCGGTTTGTTATTCAATCTGCTGCCACGTCGGGTTTACAGTTTTCTTTTTTTTTTGTCCATTATTGATCAGACATCGATTGTTCTTCCCTGACAAACGACTGAACGAACGACTTTCGATCAGAACTTTTAGCCACAAATGAACTAAAACGTTTTTCTGACCAGAACAAACGAGAACAATCGAGAACAAACGCGAACAAACGATGTTTCAGAACTTTCAGCCACAAATAAACTTAAACGTTTTTTTAACAAGAACAATCGAGAACAATCGAGAACTCTTTCCGTACCTAGTCCAGCTAATTGATCAGGATTTCATTAGGTTCTGTACTACACTGAGACAAACAACAGAGCAAGAATTAACAGCAATTATGACGACAAAACTATTAGCTTCTTATTTTCATTCATAAGTAAGTCATGAAATGAAAAGATCCCGGTGTATCTTTGTGGATCCCAACTACACCGAATTAATTAAGAATTAACCTACTGAAGTGGCCACTGCTTTAATAAAAGACTTACGAATCAAAGACTAACTACGCATTCTTCGCAGTTAGTGATCACAAGCCGGGAAAACAGCAAAATGGAGAAGAAGGTCTACATCACGTGGTAATTCGGCACCTCTGCAAATTACCCTACCTAACGCGCTGTGCGGATCATTTTCGGAAACTTAACATTCTGACGCTTCCCGGGATTTACGTTATGGAAGTCTGCTGCCTGATAAAAAAGAACTGTAATCATTTAGAAAAAATGGAGACTCCCATTCCTATAACAACACCATGCCAACAACTTAAAAACTAGATAAAAATCACCCTGCCAGGTACGAAGGTAAACCAAATTCTGTACGTCAGAGCCAAAAGGTTCAATATGAGAATTGAAGATCGCCATTTGTTATGGGTAAACAACGTTTAGCACTAGCAGACATCTTTAATTTGCATATTGAATTTTTTGGCTTTGACGTACAGAATTATAAAGGCAAACAATGCTACAACAAGCTTCCATTATGTATCCGGGAGGTGTCAGAGTACAGCAGATTCAGAACAGCACTAAAAAACTACCTTGTTTCCAAGAGCTTCTACAGTTTAGCAGAATTCCTAAACCCATCCACTATTTAAATTTAATATTTATATTTTATTTTTAATTACTATTACTATTATAATTTTTTTTTCTCAGTTACCATTATTGCTGCTACTTATTATATTTCGTATAATTTTCAAATATTTTTTACTGTCCTTTTTAAATTTTGGAAGAAACGATATCTTCTGACAAGAGGCAGGAGATTAAAAATAAACAAATAAATAAATATAAATAACTGTTTTTTCTCGGAAACGAAAAATGATCCAAATGAGTAGTAAGTTTCTATCCACATCTTTCCTCAAATTTTGATAAATTCGATCGTCAATTCCAACATCCAGACAGTTTCATACACTACATTTAATTTCATGTAAAAAGAAATGAACGGGGATCCAAAGCAACATTTTATTTCTCATTCCTCCCAGAAAAAAAAAATGTTGATAATGAAAAGACCGAAGGGAAACAAGCAGAAAACAAAATAGAAACGTATAAAACTTTTTCAATTTAGTCAACTTGGTTCCTTTTTTTTTCCTTTCCATTTGCTTTGATATAAATAAAAGTGTCAACATATTTGGAAAAGAACGAATGACGCATTTTCCTTTTCCTAGGAATTTTTCTTTTTTCTCCTTTTCACAATTTTCTTTCGGGGAGAAAAAAAAAAAAAAAATTCTCAGGTGGGAAACGATAAAGCATGTGTATGAAAAAATCATCGACAAGCAGCGGTTATGCACCGTAAGAATTTAATGAATCTGTGACAGATTGATTCGATACGGGAAAAGTCAATCAAGCTCCCGGATTTCCTGTTTGTTTTTCAGGCATACACTGCCGTCTAACTTCATTTTTTTTTTTTGTCGACTTATTCCCAGAAGCGCTCTGATATTTTTGTTTTCCGAAACTTCAAAAAAAAAATTTTTTATATGCGCCCGACATATTTTTAATCAATTTCCCCGGTGGATAAAATCAAAAGAAAAAGGCGGCCTAATTTATGTCGTCGAACTTGTTCTACGGTACACACCCCCTGAAATACTTTTCTTTCTTTTTTTTTTTTTTTTTTGTCTCTCTGAATTCTAAAGCCCATTTCTTTATTTCTGTTATTCTATTCTTCTTCTCATCCCTATTCGTCTTTTATATCCGCAATTTCTCTCTTCATTTGCCCCATCTCAAAAGTTGCATCCTTGTTATGTCTACTACTGAGGGGCATAATCATCTTGGCTCCTTCTTTTTACAACCTCCTTTTCGCGATAATAAAAGATATTTGTGATCTTTTAAATTTTCATATTTTGCGGGTTTTTGGCACGAGGAAATTTACTTTATCGCCATTTGCTTATTTTTTATCGTTTTCGAAATATTATCTTTTACGAGGGTGGAAAAAAAAACGGGGATGCGGTTTTTTTTAATCCAGACTTTTTTTGGCAACGCTCATTTTTAAAAAAATACACAACGATAAGACTGAAGTAATAAACATTTTTTTTTAAATAAATGAAAAAAAAAAAAAAGTAGTAAACTAATAATATGCAAAAAATGAGAATATTCTTTTGACTTGTGTACCCCATTCCAGAGCTTTTTCCCCTTCCCCACTCAAATGCTTCCCTGATTCCCCCGGCATTTGCTTTAGTGATGGGGAATGATTAATGAGACCGAAGTAAACATGGTTTCTCATCCTTCCACTGCTCATACCACTTTCATTCGCCTTTTTTTTTTTTTTTTTTTTTTTTTTTTTTCTGGTAATACCCGTTAACAACACTTTGCAGGAAAATTTGAATGTGAAGACATCTGTTAGGTTATGAATTTCTATAGAACTTTCATAGGTGGCGATAGTTCGCCTAAAAAGGAACGAAACGGAAATATATACAAAACCTCGTTGCCGGTTACCGAGTCAGTTTTTGCAATTGCACACGCTGGCTTTTCTCAATCAGCAAAGGTGGGTCGAAAAAGGCCAATTTTTGAATTTGAAAACGCCTGATACGGGAATCGATGCCTTATTGTAATACTGTTAACTCTAATTTTTTTCAGATTTTTTAAGACTTCTAAAGGTGCCGCAATGACATTAAAGTTTTGAAAAACCCATATGGGGGGAGGGGCGGAAAGATCTTTTTTTTTTTTCTGAAAAAGGTATCATTTCATATTGGAATTTTCGCGTAGATTATGAGCATGAAGTCAAAAATTCATTTTTGTGTACAGTTTTTAAGCTAATTGGGAAAAAAGCCTAAAGCTCAAAAACCGTACACTAAAAAAAATGATTTTGGACTTCATATTCGGAATCCAAGCAGAACTTCCGATAGAAAGATATACTTGTTTTAGCAGAAAAAAAAAATCTTATTTTTTGCCTTTTAATGAGCTTTTTAAAATCTTCAAGGTCATTGTGCATTGTGGCCCCTCAAAATGTCTTTTAAAAAATCTGAAAAAAAAAAAATAGGGTTAATTGTATTAAAATAAGGTATCGCTCCCCGTATCAGGCGTTTTCAAATTAAACAAATTAAATTAATTTGACCCACCCTAATCAACAACTTCAAAATGTGCCAAGGAATAATCGAACAGGTCTCGAACCAAAATTAAAAATAAGTACCAAAGATAAGCAAACTATGAACATTCAAGGATCCAAATATCAAAGTGCCAAACTTCACTCTTACTTCTTTATCTTTACTAGTATTTAAAAACCGAAAAGGCGAAATAGCCAAAGCTGCCAAAGCCTAAATCGCCAAAAAAAAAACCTTATTTAGAGGTTTGGATGTAAGAGTAATATTTTAAAAAGCGGCATCCAATTCTTTGACACTATTCCTATGCTTTGACGACCAAAAAAGTAAAAATAAATTAAAAGCACTTACCAAAGTTCTTGAACACTGATGCGGTATCACCTCGTAGTGGTCGGCTTTATGTTCCGGATTCCTGGTGGCTTCGTGGCTTCAAGGCTTCAGGCTTCCCATTAAGACCCGTAGGCTACTTAGTCAGGGGTTGCATCATTTTATTAGCGAAACACTCCCGGACGATATTCGAAAATTAAAATATGAAATTTTAACTTAAAAATGAACAAGCTAAAGTGGAAGTTCCCATGTTTGATAGTCTTTAATTTCATTTATTCTTAAAATTTTAAAAATGACTGAAAAGAGTTACGGATGTAAGTAATTTTTTCTTGTGACTGCCCAAGAGCGGAAATGGCTTACCACACATTCCGGAATATGAAATAATCACTTTCGCTGACAGAAGCGCAGAAAGCATGAGCGATATCTACTTGTATATACAAAGATAAAAAAAAATGGTCCCGCTTCCTTAAATTTATTATTATACCTATCGAACGGCTGGCGTTCTGTTATATTCGAACATATTTAAATCAAAAGTTATACAGATCTTGTCCTTAATGCCCCCTATTTATATACCAAATGGGATAAAAATTGCGTCTCCAATAGAAGTACGAAACAATGAGGACAGACACACGGACGGACATGCTTAAATAGCTTTGATTTGAAAAGTAACTCCCGCAAAGTACCGTTCGTTTTGCTCTCCTTTCATTATTAACGGAGGTACCCTAAAATCAAAACCGAATTTAATATAACCTTCGTATAAAATTGAAGAGTATAAAAAACTGGGTTTCCCAACGAGCTTTCAATTTTTCAAAAGAAAAAAACTAAAAATTCCGATATCTCGCGTTAAATTTAAAAAAAAAAAAAAAGTCTCTTACAGGTTGACATAGCAGACAATGTCCATCGCGGGCAATGCCTGACTACATCAGCCTCCCCAAGAATGTAAAAACAGATCCTAGGGCATGCGTCCTTCGGTTCTTTCTGACAACTGCAGGACCACAGTCGGGTGTTGATAGCCAGTCAAACCATATCGGAATCGCTTCAAGTGCAATTAAAAAGCTTCCGCAGTTGGCCGGCGATTCCTCTAACCTTGTTGTATACACTCCTGCTAAAGCTCTAATGTCCTGCCGAGACACAAGAATTAGTCTTTATTATACGCAACGGTTGACTAGAGTAGTTCCATAAGCGACGCCTCTGGAATACTTTCGTTTCCGTTAAATATAATTAAAGTAATCCGTATGACTTTGACAGAGACCAATCGCACCTAAAAAACCCTACGGCTACCCATTAGTGCCCGGGTATGGTGGATAAGTGGTTACATTCTTACGCTCCCTCCTACAACGGAGATTGTCACGAGATCCTCGAGCTCTCTGGACTGAGGCGTCCGGCACTACCCTCGCATTATGGTGAAAACCACCTCGCCGGTACTACAAGGCTCGTCCCCGTTCGATTTCTCTGAGACGTCGATCCTTTATAACATACGAGATAAAGGTCAACGGCACATCGAAAACGAATACGGGTTTACAATCTACGCTAGGCCCGCCACCCTTTGGCCTTTCTCTCCGATCCAGGCCCCCTTCGCAAAAAAATAATTAAAAAACGAAAACCTCCCTTTCCCCAAAGCGTTCCTTTAAAACAGAAAAATGAAAGCTAGTTGGCACATAAGACATTTTGGTGATCCCTACCCTGGCTATTTTTCATTTTAATTAAAAAAAAAAAAAAAAAAAAAAAAAAAAACAAGCTACAATGGAGGTTTCCACTGTTTGATAGTCTTCAATTTCATTAATTCTTATTCGAAAACGTAAAAATTTTGATAACGCCCATAAAGAGTTACCAAATGTAAATAATTTTTTCTTGTCCGCCCCAAAACAAAAATGACAAGTTCAGAAATCAAGAGCGATGTATACTTGTATACACGAAGTACAAAAATCAGAAAAAATGATTCCCGCTTCGTTAAATTTATTATCATACCTTTCGAACGGCTGCCGTTCTGCTATATTCGAAAGTATTTAGACCAAAAGTTGTACGTTTCTTGTCCTTCCTTACTGCTTCCTACTCATATATCAAATTTGGGATCAAAATTGCGTCTCCAATCGAAGCACGAAAAAATGAGGGCAGACGGACTAACTGACATGCTTAAATAGCTTTGGCTTGAAAAGTTACCCTCGCAAAGTGCCGTTCGTTTTGCTCTCCGTTCAATATTAACGGAAATACCGTAATTTAAAATACTCTTTTCATAAAACTGAAGAGTATAAAAAAAAGACGAACTTTATCGCGATCCCGACCTGGGCTACCATTCGAATGGTTGCCTACGAAAAGAAGTTATACGAACCGAAACGCAACCCCCGAGAAAGATTGAAGATCACCATCTTAAAAACCTAAAACAAAGAAATGAAAAAATGAATTAAAAATTATGGCATTTTGGTATTATTTTTATTAGTGCAAAACAGTAGTTTATTGCTGCGATTGTAGGGCCCGGTGCAAAAATGCACCGATTGTAGGGCTCATACTGCAAAAATGCTTAAGTATTACAGAAATTTTACCCCAACAGGGCTTGTACTGAAAATTTTTTTTTTTAATTTAGAGAAATTAGAGACCAATACTTGAAATAAAATATGTATCTCAAAGTTTTTTTTTTCATGTTTATACATGAGAAAAAAAAAAAAAAAATTTAAGGCAAATAATTATAAAAAAAATGAAATATTAACAAATTGGAACAAATAAAATTAATATTTTTGAACTCTTTGGCAGATATTATGCATAAAAATAAATCCGAGGCAATACTTGATATCTGCAATCAGAATTTTGTATTTCCTTTCTGCAATCAAATCATTCATTTGTGATTTCTAGCAATTTTAGTACATTTTTTTTTTAAATCAATAAATTCAAAACATATGACTTTATGAAATTTTTTCAAAAACATTAACAATTTAAAAAAATAAAATATTGACTTGAACTTATTTTGTGCAAGAAAATATTTTTCCTGGGGTAAAAATCCACGTGCCTAGTGATTTTAAATTTTGACCATTCCCTCATTGAAAGAAAAAGTGACAATTTAATTTGAATTTATATAAAAAAATTATTACCTGTTTAAATTCAAACAATGAAAAAAATCGATGTTTTTAGATAAAACAGTCATTTTATAAACCAAAATTTATATTCAGCTTTATTGAGTCTTCTCAGATCCAAAAATGTTTAATCGGCATTAAAAATTAAATTTTGATCTTTTAAAAAACTTGAGAGTCGAGCATGAAATGGGGTATAAACAGATATGGAATATCTCTTAAGCTTAGGGTCAAAAAAATTCCAACAAAAACAGACTGGATACATATTAAAAATTTTCTATTGAAAAAATCACTTCATTCAAAATTTTTAAAGCAAACAACTACGTTCTTGATTTTTACTCATGTTTGCTGAAAAAGGACCCACATCAAACTCACATCACAGCAATGAAACACAATCCAATGTTTTGAGATTGTTTCAGGCTTGGAAGTCAAAAACATTTCTAAAGTGATTAAATAAATAGGACTGATTTTGTCAGATGCATTTGCCAGCACTCAATAATGTCTATGACTTACTTTTTTATGAAAGCACAATCAGCATAAAAAATGTTCAAATTAAGCTTTAAGCCATTTTGAATTCAGACCTAACTGATCTCTCAATTAGGATCACAAGAATCTTTTTTCCTCAAGAAAAAGGATTCACACATAATACCATTAATTTAAAAACTGAGGGATTGAATCCAATATTACTGTATGTGGTGCCTCAAATAATTTTTTCTCTGTCCTTGAATGTCTTATGATTCATTCTCCCTAGTTCCCCATTAAAAAGATTTAGAAAAATATAAAGAAGCCAACCCAAGATGCAAAATGTAACAGATGGGACTTTAAGCACCTTTTTTAACATGATAAATATAGAAGCCCTATTAAAAATAAAGGCAAAACAATATTTCAAGAGTAATGTAAAATCTCCAGCCGGAAATGGCAAAGCCTTTTTTAGTCCAGGCCCTTAAGAAGTCCCATAATGCCTTCTCTTTTTCTTTTTGCATATTTTTGTGGAAAAAGCCTCTACTTCAATGTGACCCCACGTTCTAGGATTTTACCTCACTGACCTCGGGCATTGCAAACGACTTTTTCATAAAAACACAACTTTCTTAACGTCAAAACATTCAAAAAGAAAATAACAGCAGCTTAGCAGCAAAAATGGAAGAATAATTCGAATATTTTGTGTGAGAAGGGTTTTCCAAACGCCAAAGATAGGTTGGATTTGGAGCCAACCAACGCCGATCTTTTGTCTTCATTTTAACATTTATAAAAAACTCAATTTAAAAAATTAACTTACCAAAAACGTTCTACGGTTCATTCCTGTTAGTTTCCGATTAACTATACTCTAATTATCACTAAATTAATACGTTAAAAAGACAAAAACGTTTCAGATGTTTCATTTATGTCCAACACCGCAGCCATTTTTAATAGTCGAGCAATGTAGTACTTGGGTATTCCGCAAGAGGGCTGTGAAGTATCCATTGTTAAAAATATTTCAATTCTATAAATTTAACGTTCACTTTATTGCGGACGCATCAAAAAAATTTCTATATCTATCACAGCCTCTCTGAAAGGTCAATAAAGCTATTTTACAACGCTCTGAAATGTTAAAATGCGGTTTAGATGCTTTCAGACATTAAAAATTTAGTTTTATAGAAATATTAAAATAATTAATAAACGGTATATTTTTTTTATTCCGCTACCAGGGCTACCAACAATAACTGCTTTTTAGAAGTTGGCATCGCTGTTTTCAGATTCTTTGATAACATTGTAAACAAAAACAATACCAATGGACGTATTTTTTATATAAATATCCCTATTTAATGGATTGATTTATTTATTTTAGAATGAAGAAAAATAGCACTGAAATACGTTTTATGCCGCAAAGATATAGTAAAACCTACAGCACGAACATTAGCGAAGGGAAAAACGGCCTTACGGCGTTCGGTAAAAAAGATTCATCCAATTCTGTAATCGTCGAAGAAGAAAGTGTCAACGACGGAGAAGATATAGCTCCGGCTGGGGTGGCTTCGTTCAATGAAACGAGTTTAGAGTTCGAAGGAGTTCGTTTTACTCCTAAAGTGGTAGAATTCCCCGATGCATTCGAAGGGAAATCGTTCAGGCAAATATTAAAGCTTCAAAATGTTGGGAAGAATCCTGTCATGGTTCGAATGGGAGAACCAAAATCTTTTGTAAGTTAAAACCACAGAAATGTTATGCATCTAAGCAAATCGTTTTTTAAATTTTTTACTATAAAATTTCAGATTTTTCAAATGGATAAACAAGACCATAATACCAAAATTTTAGCGACTGGGTCAACTTTAATTAGAACAATAACTTATACATATCACAATGATGATTTAGTGCAGAGATCTGTTATTCCAGTTCAAGTCAATGATCGTTCAATTGATTATCCTATTATTGTGTAGGCAATTTTTGAGTCGTAAATGTATTACTGTGTGTAAAAATTTTTTTCTATCTGTTAATTCCTATTAGTTAATTTTTTTTATTGCTTTTTCAGAAATAAAGCTGCCCCAGTAATAGAAATCATCCCGGCAGAACTTGACTTTAAATCAATAAGTATGGGTGCATCGGCCAAAACTCTGAAACTGTCAATTCATAATACAGGAGGACAAGGCACAAAATTTACTGTTGATTTGGGAAGAAACGAATTGGATTTGGTCGTCAGGCCAATGAGAGGCACAATTAGAGCAAAAGCTCAAATTAATCTTTATGTAGAAATGATGGGAGTAAAAGAAGGAGAATATTTCAAAGAGTTGTGGTAATACTTAGTACAGAAAATGAATTGGATATTAACAAGTCACTGACATTATTCTACAAAATCTGGATGGATTTAAAGTCATTTTATATTTGTCTTAAATTTTGGGGATCTTTCTAATATTCAATTAAGTTTTTTTGATTCCTAAATAATTTTGTTTTTATTTTCTACAAGCTCTTCTCTTTTCGATCAAACTTCATACATTTCTTCTGATTTTTAGACTAAATTTTAAAATGGTTTTGGACCTTTTCTGTTCTTGTATAAAAAAAAAAAAAATCAAACCTTGACACTAGCCTGACATTCTAAAGTTTTTTTAATTTAAAATCTACCTTTCTAAAAAATTTTTAATTCCAACAGGATAACAACCAGCGAACAGTCGATTCGTGTTCCGGTTATTGCTGAGGTATTGAGACCGAGGTTAGAAGTCTATCATCTCAACAAAACAGGGGATTTCACACTCATCGACTTCCCACCCACTTTTATTGGAACTCAACGACTTGAGACTCTCGTATTGAGGAATTTCAGCGCTGAAATGACGCCCTTTGTTGCGCTCGCTGAAATCAATGGAGAAGTCAAGGTTTTGAAATATTTTTTCCTTTTGAAAAAAGAATTTTTTTTGTTTTAATTTTTTTCTTTTTTTTAGAATATGAAAGAAGCAAGAAAATTACAAGATGCTTTTAGAATGTTCATGTTGTCAACAGAAGAAGGGAGATTTGAACCTTTTGAATCGAAGATATCTACAGTAATGTACGTTTTTTTTCTTTTTTGGAGAGACAAGAAAATGAAAAAGAAGAAAATGAGAGGAAGAAACAGAAAATGAAAGATTTGCTCAGTTTGCGTCATCTGTAGGGATTTTCAGGAACTGTGTGATCATTTGTTAAAGAGTTTCCCGCAATGTTTTTGAATTTCGAAAAGAGGAGACATCTGCTGAGATATAGATAAATTATTGTTTGAATGGGAAAACTGTTTTTAAAAAAATTTAAAAAGCGCCAGTTGAAATATTTTATACGGAAAAGAGAAAAAAAAATTGATTCTGTATTGATAATTTTAACTCATTTTTTTTATTGGGAATATAGTCGATAATTTTCCAATCGATATCTCAAAGATTAAAAAATTAAAAAGCATAAAAAAAAAAAATAATAAATCGACGAAAATAGATTAATCGACTTCTTAAAATTTTCGACTCTTCAATTAATCGAATTCATGATTTTTTAATTTAATTATCTTCCTATCGGTTTTTGGATGGATCAACCTACTTTTCGCCCAACCAACTCACTCTCTATTCATTTTCAGGTTCAAGCCAGTCCCGCCTAAAATATCCAAAGGCTGGCACCACAAAGAGCAAACGGAACGACGAGGCTACGAATATCTCATCTTCCTCCGAATCATTCGCGTTCATTGCATCGAAAGACGAGAATTGGAAAAAGTAGAAAGCGAAATAAATCACCAAGGAATTTACGGTCCCCAAAAAAATGACAAAAGGCAGTCCATCATGGCTTCCGTGGCCTCGACCGCGACCTTTTCCCCGGAATTCAGGCCCATTGTCGTCCCTATGGATACGTTGCTGGAACAGGAAGACGATTACATTCGGAGTTTGTCGGATTTTTTGTTGGAGGAAGAGGTGACGGACCAATCGGACGCCATACGACTATGCATTCACGGAGAAGCCATCGAACCCAACGTATTGATCCAGCCTTCCGAAATCGATTTTAAAAGGATATTAGTCGGGGGGAAAGACACTAAAGTGATCAGGGTTACCAACTTGTCCATCATTTCGATTAAATGCAAATTCTCAAAAGTGGTTAACGTTGCAATTCATCCCGCGGATTTTAAATTGGATTTCGAAAAATCTAGGGAAGTTACCGTTTGTTGGACTCCAACTTATTCAGGTTGTTGCTTAATGCCAGTTTATACAGACAGCCTGGTCATTTTTTTAACAACAGTAGACCTCGGTTATAGTGGACTCCACTTTAACCCTTTAAGAACCGTTGCCTCATATATGAGCCATAATTAATCATTTTTTATTTTTAATGACTGCAATACCCTCAACCTTGATCTACCAATGATTTTTAGATCATCGAATTGGAAAAAGCTGATTCCGAATCTAAAGCAAGAAGTTTAAAAAAATTAAAATCCAAAGTGGCGGTGTATTTTAATTTTCAAAAATTTTACTTTTGGTTCCATACTGCTTTTTCTGTTTGGATTTGACATCAAATTTAAAATCTATGACATCGAAAACACTTTCCCCAATTATTTACCGGGGGAAAAAAAATTATGCGATATTTTTCGTTACATGCATGTGATGCGAATTGCCTATACTCGAAATCGGTAGGCACTTAATGTAGTTTTAACGCATAGGGAAAGTATCTGTGGGGACAGGAATTAGTTTTTGTATTTGAAATTATTCAAAAATAATTGGAAAAATATTTTCCGAATTTTCCAGGCACTTATTAGAATTCGGACCCTAAAAGGTTAACCTAAAGACCTAGAATAGAGGTTGAAATAGATTGAAAAACGGAAAATGGAGTTAAAGGCAAAAATCTTTTCGCAGTGCCATCATTTACAGTGCAACAGAATTTTTTTTTTTTTTTTTTTTTTTACATTTGTTTTTCTGGGGAAAAACAAAAATTTTGGGAAAATAAATAGGAAAAATTTTGGGGTAAAAAAAGAGTAAAATTGTGGTTCTTTTATCCGTTTACAAACAATTTTTTTTTAATTTTTCCAAAAATATCCCTTATTTTTCGCCAAAAAAAAATTCCTAATGCCCTAAAACGGTTGTGATTCTTTCTGAAACCGACTATCTCCAAAACCGGTCCACTATAACCGATCTAACCAGACTATTTGGTTCACCAAAGCCGAGTTGTTTATACAACCGAGGCCACTGTAAGCAAGGTTGACTATATTTTTTTTTTTCTTTTTAGTAAATCAAAAAACAAACCTTAGTTTGAAAATCTACGCGGAATCCGCCGTTTTAAACGAAAACGACCAAAATCTAGTTTGCGTCAAAACAAGTTGCATAACCCTAAAAATGCACGCAGATATAGCACCTAAAGATGTAATCCCGAAAATTGGACTAGGTAAAATAAAATTTAAAAAAAAATCATCCACGAAACTCAAGATCTATTCATTTTACTTTCCATCGCAGGCATTACTCCTTTGATAACCAATGAAGTTGGGATTTTGTCCGAAAAAGTGACTTTCGAAAGCCCTTACCCGAAACCTAAAGCTGCAATTCTAGAAAGCCAAAAAGAAAATCACAAACCCCCGTGGGCGAAAAAAGGAAAGCCGGAAAACGCGATAATCGCTTTTCCGAACGATCGCCCTCGAATTTTTTACAACTGGCCGAAAGATAAAGTTTGTAGAACAATTTTTACCGGAAATTTCAGGTAGTTAAATCTTTAGGTAACGGATTCTCTTTTTTTTTTACTTACATAACGTGAAATTAGGTACTCACCGCCGCAAGACTTGAATTACACCATGGATGAAAAAGACTTGGAAAAAAGGAAAAAAGAGCACGAGAAATGGTCCGAATTTTTGAGTCGACTGAGCGAGTCGAGGAAAGACGAAAAGTCCGAGGCTAAGAAAAAATTATCGAAATACCAATTTTCTTGCGGGAAATTACACAACATGATGGAATTCAAATTCCCGGAGAAATTTGTATCTCAAACCGCCAAGTCGGATCAATTAAATAAATATCTCAACAGGGAAATTAATTTATCGGAAGGATTTTTGATGCCTTTGTCCCCACTGTTTTTGTGCAACATTAAAGTCGAGCCGAAGCTAATCGATTTAGCGATGGTAAATATTTTCGAAATACAAAGCAGCAAACAAACTAAATTCGATGGTTCAATTTTCAGGTAGCGCCCAATAGCTCAGTGAACAAAACTTTGAAAATGCACAACATGAATTCCTTCCCGATTTGCATTCGTTTTATCCCAGGAAAATCGGGAGTGACGCTACCCGGAGGAGATACTAAAATTATTCCCGCCCTAGGAAGGAAATCTTTAGAAATAGTTTTTCAAACTAAAGATTTGGGTCGCTATAACGGGTAGGTATCTTAAAATTCAAATTCAAATTGTGTGTAAATTAAAATTTTTTTTTAGTTTTTTAGATTACGTTATCAACGGAAGCCATCAGTTCAAAATCACGATATCAGCAAACGTCATGCCGAAAACGCTAATTCTTAATGACGCCAATTTCGAAATGGAATTTTTAAATTACGATTCTACTGATACCTTTCAGCCCATGTCCCTTAGCATTCCATTAATAAACCGTCTTCAGTCTCCTATTAAGTTTCATTGGGACGTGCCTTTCGGATCGTCATTCGATATCGAACCTATAAGTGGTAAAACTTACCGATTTCCTCTGATTTTGGCTCCCCGGTCCAAATTTGTTTCCTTAGACCGTAAAACAGGTACCCCGAATTTTTTTCGGACCGGAAAAAATTCCCTCGTTGAGCTCATGGCCATTGTGTAATATCTGTAAAAAAAAAAAAAAAATAGTTTTTGTGGTAAGTTTTTGAAAACTCCCCAGTTTCAAAAAGTGGTATAAAAATTTGAAGTTTTACAGCAAGGTTCTTATGTTGTAGCGTTTTGAAAAAAAAAAAAGAAATTGGTCGAGAAAATATGGCTTACTGAAGCGCAAAAGGGCAAACATTTGAAGAAACAGGGTGCCATATGCTCGGATACACCATAAAATTTTAAAATTTTAAAAATAGCCAAAATTGATCTGAGGTGAATGGAAATGAATATGTAAATTTAATTTTTTGAAAGAACGACACCTGACGCCTATGCGGCTTACGTAAAAAAACAAAAAAAATATGGCCTTTCAACTCGAAAGCCCAACCATGACTTTTATCTCATCAAAAGTAAGCAGCTCTGCATGGGACTCTACGTTCTATCTCCATTCTTTTTTTTATTTGTGATTAAAAAATAAATTTAGCCAAAAAAATCCTCCCACTTGTTTTACGGAATTAACATAATGGCCGTAAGCTCAATTAGGAAATTTTTTCGGCCCGAAAAAAATTCAGGATACCGTAGATTGGGGTGAAGTTGAAAGGAAATTTAAAACAAAATTCTAGCTTTATTTATTTTAGGCACTAAAAATAAAATTTTTTACTTAAGTATCTCAAAAACAATATCCACTTAAGAGTATGCTGCAGTCGTGGCAGCAGACAAAACGTAATTTTCGATTTGAGGGAAAACGAAGACGAATATCGAGCCCATTCAGAATTTCCCATATTCAAAATTTAATTCTAAATATGGGAAATTCTTTCGATTCTCGATACTTGTCTTCGTTTTCTCTCAAATCGAAAAATACGATTTGTCTGCTGCCACGCTGCAGCATACTCTTAATGAAATAAAAGAATTTTATTTTCAGTGTCTAAAATAAACCTAGAATATTCTTTTGAATTTCCTTTCAACTTCACCCCAATCTACGGTACCTTTTTAGTGTCCTAGGAAACAAATTTGGACTGGGAAGCCAAGTTTGGAGGACACCACTGAGAAAAAAAATAGTAAGATTTAAAAAAAAAATTTTTTTTTTGTTTTTCAATATTTTAAAAATATTCTGCAAATATTTTTTGAAACAAGAAACAATAAAAATACATTTTAACAATTTTGACAAAGAATTTAAAAATATTTTTATTGCTTTTTGTTTCGAAAAATATTTGCAAAATATTTTATAAATATTAATATTTTTTTTCTCATTGGGATCAATTTTTTTTTATTTTTTAGACCATCCTATTTTTCATGTATTCAATATTCATCTTCCTTTAATACATTCATTCACTCGTCATTCAGGCATTATTCCCAGGCAATTCTCAATCATTCCCTTGCTCATTTCCTACTTCCAGTCAGAGTTATTATGAAAGCCTTAAAACTTACAAAAAGGAACCCAAAATGGCTCCTTATAACCCGAAAAATGAAAATTCAGAAAAAAAATTTTCAGGGTGACTCAGTCTTTCTCGTAGCTTTCACCTGACCAGACTCCATTAACTCTTCCTAACTCATAAAAATAATTTCTTTATTTGTTTTAGGAGAAGTCCCGCCCTTGGCCAACTTACAAAACGAAATCTACTTCAGCCCAGACCCCAAAAAATATTTTCCGACTGAAGTGCAACTTTATTCCGAAAGTGGCGCTTCCCAAGTTTTAAAATTAACAGTAGCCAAAAGGAAACCGAAAGTTTATTTTTTATCAAACAAAATTTACTTGGATAACATCCCGTTAAATCTTCGTGAAAAAACCCAAGCTGTCATTCGAAACGGTAAATTTTTTTAAAAAAAAAGCCTACAAATTTATGATTAGGCAAATCATTCGCATGACGTTATGACTTAAAAGCAACAATCGAAAACGTCTTATTTTTATTTTTTTATTTTTTAACAGCGGACTATTACGACGTAATCTTCGAAGTTTCGGATTTTGCTCCTCTTCCAGGAGTGACCATCACCCCGCATTACGGATTAATAAAATCGAGAGGATTTTTAAATCTGGAAATTTGCGTCCAGATTCCGGTCCTTCTATCGTTTTCATTTGAAGTAACGGTTAGACTCCAACATCAGTATGATATTACATTGAATGTGGACGGTCGGGTTACCTATCCACAGGTTAGTAGGAGCAGATTAATATCCACTAATTTTTTAATCGATTTAAAAAAAAAAATTGATTTCAAATTAACTGAAAATACTAATTTTTAAGTGCATTTTAGAAATAGTATTTTTCACCGTCCAGAAATTTATTTTTTCAATCTTCGTTACATGCATTTTTTAAATGGATTAAACCGTATCGATTCTTTTGATTGCTTCCAATTATAAATTTTTCCACGTCCAAGTTCATTTTTTTTTTCTTCCACAGATCCGATTAACACCCACCGACGTCACAATGAGACGAATAAGTGCCCAATCTTTTGATTTTGCGCCGATGTGCGTGGAAAATTATGGCAGCACCATAGCTCACGTTGCCATCGATTTCAGACCTTTCCCGGAATATTCCATAGGGAGGAAAAAAACTCAGATCAATTATTCCAGCCAAGAAGATTTTTACTTATCGCCTGGAAAATGCATGAAAATCTTTATTAGATTCGAACCTACAGACATTGCCCGACATCAGTTTTATTTACCGATTATTATCAACGGGATATTGGGCCCCCCTTTTATTCAAAACGTGGAATCCGAACTTCCTACTTATTACCTAACGGAATACGAGGAGTAAGATGGTTTTTTTTTAAAAAGTCTTAATTCGCGAGCCCGAAATTCTTTAAAAACTTTCTTTAAAAGTCTTTAATCGATTTCTAAAAGCTTTCAATACATTCGGGTTGGCGATATTGTAATAATATTGTCTCTTGTCTTCATTGCACAATTAATTGTACCAGCGGAAATGCTGTAAATTTTTGGACCTTTTTCTTCTGCTACCACTTTTTTTTCGTTTTCATAATTTTTAGTTGTCAAAAAAATAATTAAAACAATAAAAAAAAGTGGCAGCAGAAGAAAGAAGTCCAAAAATATACAGAATTTCCGGTGGTACAATTAATTGTACCCTCCGACTAATCGGCCAATGGAGACAGGGCAATAGTTTTGAATCAGCTCCTCAATTTTTTTTTTTACCTCTTCAACTGTTTTTTTAATAACTTTCCCCAGGGCCTACAGCAAGTACGGTCAAATCACAAGGAGCAAATCCATGAAAACGAAAATCCCCTGCGCCGTCATCAACTGCACCGTCGTGGGCCACTGCCTAAAAATCTCTACGCTTCAAGTCCGTTTCCAACCGAAGAAATTATCCCTGATTCAGTTTCAGTCGGAAGAAATTAAAATTTCAAATCCGAACCCTAATCTTGTCGCGTTTTGCATACGAACGGATGATTTAAGTCAGGAAGGGAGCCCTTTTTCGCTTGTGATCGTCGACGGAGGAGCCGTGGAAGACAGATCCAAGTCGATAAAGATCGAATTGGAACCCTTTGAAAGCGTGCTTTTAAGGGCGGAATTCACACCCTGTAAATCTGGGATTTTTAACGTGGAACTCCCGATCTTTTTGAGGGGTTATAACGACGGAGCTGTCTTTAATTACATAAGTTTGAACGGAGAAATGAAAAAACCGACTTTGGTGGTCGATGTAAACGAGGTATCGCTGAATTAAATCGAAAAAATCGGTGTATCAAATCCATTAATCGATTAATCGAAATATTTTGTTTTCATTTGGAAATTAAAACATTAAATATATAGTTACACAGTGTAACAGTGTAGTTACACAGTGTGTAACTATATATTTAATGATTAAAATAGTGATGTCGATACCGATCCGATATTTCGATGAATCGAAGAGAAAAATATCGAAATATCGTCGATATTTATGAATTCGATAAATCGAAAATATCAATGCTTTCTGCCAATTAGTGATGACGAAGAATCTGTTAAAAAAATATCGAAATCGGTATCGATATAAATAGAAAAATAAAAAATATCCTCGCATTGATTTATCGGTGAGAAACATATCGATATTTCGATATTTGTGTTTGTGTCGGAAGACCTCTTTTTAGTCTTGGACTAATTTTTTTCTTACAGTCAGCAAAGCCAAAAAATTGAAAAAATGGTTAAAAAATGCCTTTTCCGGCTTTGATCCAATAAAATTTTCGATATTCGGTATTGGCATTTTAATATCGTTATCGCATATTGATATAAAACTTGATATCGAAAAAAAAATCGATTTTTTTCCTCGATATTTCGATCTATCGATAAAATATCGGCATCACTAATCGAGCTTAAGAGTATCGAGGTGAAATGACAATCGGTTCGGTTCCGGTTTTGCAAGTTTCTTGTATCTTTGGCGATAAAATGGCGATGGCGTCGCGTAAATTTTTCTTAAAGTTAAAGTAAGGTTAGGTTAACAAGAAGAATGACGTTTTTTTTTTTTACTTTTCTTTTCTCCTTTCTTCCATGATATCGAAACTCTATATTTTCACCACGATATATCGATACCAAATTTTCGATAACGAATATATCGATATCGAGGATTTCAAAAATATCGACATCACTAAATTAAAACGGGCAATAATTTTTCAGGTCCATTTCCCCCCGTTACCACTGGACGTAGGCTCTGAAGTAACGGTTAACGTTACGGCAGAATATTATCAAAGCCAAGATGTAATTTACGCTCGTGTTTGGGACATCATAGCCGATAAAAAAAACATATCGGAATCGTTACACATAAAATGGTTGGAAGAACCTTATATCACCGGAAAAGGCGACCGGCAAAATTTTCAAATAAGGTTGTTGTTCCAGAGTTCTGCTCCGATCTCGTTAAGGTAAAAATAAAAGCTAATATATCTCGATTTATGCGATTCAAAAAAAGTTAGTTCATTCGCCACTCTAAAGATGGCGCTACCGTTTCCCCAAATTTTTTATGATAACCAGCGCCATCTTTGGGGTAGAGAAGGAACTAGAGATTCGTGTTGGTGGCAGAGTAATAATTTATGTCCTGTCTCCATCTGCCAATTAATCGAAGGGTACAGTTAATTGTACCACCGGAAATGCTGTACATTTTTGGACTTTTTTCTTCTGCTACCACTTTTTTTATTGTTTTGATTATTTTTTCGAACACTAAAAATAATGAAAACGAAAAAAAAAGTGGTAGCAGAAGAAAAAAGTCCAAAAATGTAGACTACGAGCGACTTTGACTGCAGCGCCACCGTTAAAATTATGTTTAGCTTATATGAAAGCAATATTCCAGCGAACGAATTGCGTGAAGGAAATATATACGCTTCTATAAGGTAAACAGGTATATTTAAGTGTGTATTTATACAAAAAAATGTCGCTCGGAGCCTATACAGCATTTCTGTTGGTACAATTAATGGGAATTTCCGACGCAAAATAATTCCGCTAGAGGCGCTGGATGTCTTTAACGGTTTTTAATTTTATTGGATGTCAACAATTAAAACAAAAGAAAGTTATCCAATCAATCTACGAACCGTTAAAGACATCCAGAGCCTCTAGCGGAATAATTTTGCGTCGGAAATCCCCATTGTACCCTCCGATTAATTTTCCAGTGGAGACAGAGCATTACGCAAAAAGTCTTTAATTTTTTTTAAATTTCAGGACTTTCATTTTGTTTTCGGATTCGACTGGCGAATACGTCTCTATTTTAGTGACAGCATCCGCGGATAATTCAGCCTTGACGAATCATTCATTTTTATCATCGAGAGCGACCAAATACAAATACGTAAGGGAATTTGCTTCGATATCAGAACCGCCCGAAGAACCCGCTTATCCGGCTTTAAAACGTTACTCATCAGCAGGGAAGAAAATGGCAAGATTCCCGGATAACTCGAAAAAATCCGTGACGGTTTTGACGAACCAGAAAAATGCGAAGGACGTCAGCAAAAGGGACTCACAGAGCGAATATACGATGGTTAGCTATTTCATTTTCTACGTTTAGCTTATGGAGAGTGAAACTAACAATTTCTTACAGGGCAGTAGGCTTATCTCAGCCGCATTGGACCCTCCCCCGAAATTAAAAATTTTCCAAAGTAAATCAGCGACGAGACTGACTCAACTGAATTATTACAGTTTATTCAGAACTGCCGGGAGTTTGAGAAGAGACTTCGGATTAAGAGGCGAATACTCATCAGAAAGTAATGTAAAACTAAATTTTCGACTAGTGATATGAAAAATTTCCGAAATTTTTTGATTTTAACTTTAGATACGAGTCGTTCGGAAAATTTAAGCAACAACACGTTGACGTCATCAAGCCAGGCATCCAGGACCATCGAATCGCTAACTAACGAAATTACTTATCCGTTTTTCCCAAGCGCGGAGCTCGATTCGACATACGGAAGAGATATGAACGAAACCTTGTTTTATGTGGAGCGTTGGATTTACGAATCGGTAATAGGAAATGTTTCTAGAACCGCTTTCAAAGGTTTTTCATAATGATAAAAAATGTCAGAGGAGGGTGAAAATACAGAGAAAATTGTATCTAGTGAAGGGAAGTCATGGACTTGAACCCAGGACCTTCCGGGCAGGGTTGCTGTTTAAAACATTTTTTAATAAAAAACAGTTTAAAATGTTTTATATTATTTTCCATGTTTTAAATTCGTTTCTACTGTATGTATTTTTATTCAAATTTTTTAAAACAGTGTTTTTTATTCAAATGTTTTAAAACGTTTTAAAACACCGTGTTTTAAATCAATTTGTTTTAAAACAATCATCCCTGCTTCCGGGTGTCAATCAACGCAGGTAAAGCAGACGATCGGCAATCAAAAGGTCCGGGGTTCAAGTCCTCGACTTGACTTTACCTGATGCAGTTTTTCTGGGATTTTTACCTTCCTCTCACGCTTCTTATCAAAATTTGCCATTCTCTTTCTAATATACAAATTTCTCCCCTTCTATCAATTTTAATTCATTTAAACAGGTGTTCCATTGCGATCAATACTTCGTCATACCCGAAAATTGTTACCATTTACCGACTCAAGACCATCCCAACGCCAAAAACAAAAACAAAAACCACGTTCCCAAACCGAAAGTACATTTGAAAAACGTTTTCGACTTGTTGATCAATCTCGCCGGGGAGAAAGTCCTGAAATTTTTTTCCGAAAGGCCACCCTCGCACAAGGGGACACCCGTGGATAAAATGCAGCACAATTATTTGACTCTTTTCCATTTGATGCGGTTCCTCTGGGTTCAAGGCGCCGTCTTAGCCCACATCCGACCCGAAAACCTTTTAAATTACGAAGACTATTTAATTTACACGGAAATTTATCCTCCTTTAGAAAAAATGTCGCACGTGAGTAAATTCCAAGATGAAAAAAAATTTTTCATTTTTGAAACGCTAACTACATTTTTTTAAAGTCCTACGACGTGACCTTGAAGACCCCGTTCAAAAGAGGTAGCGATTCCACCGAAAGTTTGATAAGCGCAAAATCAAGCCCGATAGAAGAGACCACCAGCAGGAGAGACAAATCCGTTTACTCCTTACCGGAGTTCTGGAGCAAACCTCTTTACGACGAATTCGATTTCGAAAAAATATCCAAAAGGGAAAGCATGATGTATCAGAAAAAAAGCGACGAAGAAGAAAGAGCATCATCCACCATGCAAACCACGACAAAACCGGAGAGAGACTATTATTATTACAATCAGCAAATTTTGGATAAAACCAGTTTTGCGGCAAGATCCACTCAAGCCTGGCTGGACGTGATAATTCAATTGTACAGGACATTAGTGTTGAGGAAGGTTATGTTTAAAAGAACAATACCGATCGTGTCGGTGAGTTTTTTTGAAATGCATCAGGCAGCGATCCATTAATCAGTTATTCGATATGATCCACTAATTTTGTGACAGAATTCTGGCACCGTCCAGCATCCAACCAATTGGAGATGGCATTAAAATGATGCCAAAATGATATAATATTTATTACCATGCCTGTCCATTGGACTGTAAAGGAAACAAATTACTACTGGATAATGGTAATGGATTACCATTGCATAATTGTTATGAATTACCGTTGGTAATTAAGTACAATGGTATCCAGTGGTCATTTATCACTCTTATTTAACAGGTAATAATTACCGTTGGTAACAGTTGCTCAAAAATTCAATAAGCAATAATTTATTACCATTACCGTTTATCTTAATAAATGACTTTTAATTATAATTCAATTTAATTTATTACCAACGGTAATTAGTTATTATTATTTTATTAAAAAAATTACCAACGGCAATTACCAACGGTATTAACTTAAATTTACTACGGTAAAGTAGGTGATAGTAAAGCAGGTGGATTTACTACGGTATAGTTGGTAATAAATTTACTAACGGTAATTTATTACCATTGGTAAAAAATAAATTGGTAATAAATTACCAATTGGTAATAAATTAAATTGGTAAATTAATTAATTTATTAAATTGGTAAATTAATTGGTAATTAAATTGGTAAATTTAATTACCAATGGTAATTTATTACCATTGGTAATAAATTACCGTTACTTATTTTTTATGTTATGTTATATGTTATACATTAATTTATTACCAACGGTAATAAATATATATGGTAATAATATATAAAAAATATAATTTAAAAAAATTGACTAAGGACTTTATTACCAACGGAAATGATTACCATTGATAGTAGTAATAAATTATTATTTATTAACTTATTACCCATGGTAATAAATTAATTGCCGTTGGTAATAAGTTAATAAATGGTAATTTATCACTACTGTCATCAATACTGTCGGTATTACCAACGGCAATTAATTTATTACCATGGGTAATAAGTTAATAAATGGTTTATTACTACTGTCAATGGGAATTCGTTGGTAATAAAGTCCAAAGTCTATTTTTTTTTATTTATGGGGTCAGAATACTACTATCAACCATTCACAATTTACAGTGCTACCAACTGGTTACAATGAAATTTTGGTTTCATTCAAAAATTGTAAGGCGGGAAAAGCGTTAAGTTTCAAATTTTGCAGAATCATCTTTAAGGTTATAAATATTGTCCATTGAACAAAAAAAAAAAAAAGAAAGAAAAGCAATCAGTTGCGGTAATTGAATGGCTATGGTAATAAATTACCGGTAATAATAAGTCTGGCATCATTTTGAAGTCTTCTCCTTAGAACAGAGACTGGTTAAGCATATTCCTGTTCCTAGAGCAATACCTAAATTTTTTAAATAATTTTTAGATCATCGATTTTAAAAGCAACTCTGTCAATATCGACGTCAGCGAAACGAACAGTCCGCCGAAGAAGCTTCAAAGGAAATGTTCAGTCTCAGTTTTAAGCTTCGAATCTTACGAGAGCAACGCTTATACATCTCAGGTAAATATCTGCAGAAAATGTCACAGAAATTCAAGTCTGATCCTGTCCATCTTTCATCTTTCATCTTTTTCCCCTAAAACCAGAGCTTTAAATCCCCTTCCTTTTGTCAGCAAAAGTAAAGATTTCCAAGAGCCTCTGCCTATGACCCTGCCTAAGGCTTAAAAAACCACAAAAATACCAAAAAAAAAAAAAAAATGCTTCCTGCTTAGTGAATTTTTAAATTTCAGGAACGCATTTTATTGTCTTGGCTAAATCACCATTACGAATTACAAAGGAACGTCCTGTGGCCCTACGGCCCTGATTGCGAATGCCTTTACCGAACTTTTCCCAGAACCGTGGATAATTTTACGACTCATTTATCCGACGGTGTAGTATTAACCGCGGCTACCGCATCGCATTGTCCCTATCTCGTCCCTAATCACCTGATTGACGTTTTTCCGAATCCTACGTCATACGAAGAGGTAAAGCTACTTCCGAGTTTAACCCCCAGGAGCGCTCCCTATCAATTAAGAAATTTCAATTACTTAAAAAGTTTTTATAAATTTACAGATATACCATAATGCCATCAAACTGACACACGCTTGGAGAGACATCAATTTAGGATTAACGGTCGAGCCAAAAGACATAGTTCAACCAAATTTGGTTTTCATGATCATGCTCATAGTGCATTTGTACGAAAATTTACCGACTCTGAGCCCAAGGTCGATCATCAGATTTTCGGCTCCTTTAACAAAAGGTAAGTAAGAACGAGGAAAAAAATTCAGAAATTTAAAATATCAATCACTTTTTTTTTTTTTCAGAAATGTTTAGAACGATTCAACTGACGAATAATTCCGACGAAAAAGTTAGTTACGAAATAAAATTTATCGGGAACGATGGAGGGTTTTTTCGAGTATCTGATTCGTCGAAAATTTACATCAAACCTAAAAAATCCTATGAATTTAAAATTTTTTACCATGCCAAGAAAATACAGAAGATAACAGGTGAGGGGTAACCCATAAACCACGTGAGCACGTTAGGGGGGGGGCAGGGGGTACTCAAAATGCTAACTTTTGCTAACAAAGGGGGGGGGGGGGGTTACATATCTAAAGTTAACATCTGTCTCATATAATAAACATTCCAAAATGAAAATAATTTAAATTTTTTAAATGATGCAACCTAACTCACTTTAAAAAAAAGAAAACTTTCAATTTTACCAGCGCATTTGCTCTAAGTTAAAAAAAAAAACCTGTTCTTTGCGAAATTTAAGTTCCGAAGAACTTTAAATTTTTCAAATATTTGATATTAATTTTGTTTCAATTTTTTAAGGGGGGGTGGGGGTGGGGTAGGTTGTCAAAAATGGTCAAAATAATGCTCACGTGTTTTATGGACGACTCCTAAGTGCTTCAGCTGTTAATTAACTCCTTTGACGAAAACTGAAAAAGTTTTGACATCTTGAGTCAGTGGCACTTCTTTGATTAAATCCATTTTCTTTTTAAAAGCATTTTTATTATTGTGCGGAGCTACCGAAAGCCCTAAATTCGCCAAGCACATAACCCTGCAGCTCGAAGGAGAACCCTCCGAATTAATCGAAAGCTCGAATTTTAAATTCACCGCCAAATTATACGAAATGATCTGCATGGACATTCTGATAGAACCGCCCAACTCCGAAACGGCCGAGTACGAAATTTGGTATGGGACGTGCCAGCCGAAAGTCAAGGGATCTCAAGGCCTGAATTCGTCCACGAAAAAATGGGAGGAAATATGGAACCGAAAAATATCCCGAAGACTTTTCCTAAATCAATTTACTCTCGCGTACAAAGAAGGGGAAAGGTTCGGGATTTTAAATGCAAACATAATGTGTTTGTCTTTGGAGGAAAAAAGTTTTTGGTTGCTTTTCCGGAATCCTAAGCTGGGAGACTTTATAGTTAAGGTAAACATCCGGATTAATTACTTTTCTTTTTTTTGCGAGGGGAAATGATTATTTTAAACGAGCAAATGCCTAGTTAACGATCATAACATTGAGTGCATCTTGATGATTTATTTTCACTCACCAGGCTTACCTTTACTTTGATGGTTATCATGTTTTTTTATCTTTCTCCATATTTTCTTGACTGATTTACTCCTTGAAGGCCTTGAAATTTTAAAATCAAATAACCAGAAAAATGTTTTTCCGATTTATTTGTTTTTCCTTTTTTTTTCTTTTCTTTTTTCTTTCTTTTTTTCTCCTTTTTGTAAGTAAAAGAGGAAATTTCATCATCGCGTGTCCTTGACACTCAGACAAGTGTTCGTTAACCGTCGCAATAACTGTTGCACATTTTGAGGGATAGAGGTACCGGTAACCAGTGCATGGGGGTGATCCCTTACAGTGGCGTACTGAGGGGAGGGAGCGAGGGGGGGCAGACCGCCCCAGGTATTACTTTTTAAAGAAATTACAAAACTTGAAATATTTTTCCGATTTTAAATTACTTGCAAGCTATTGCTTATTTTGGGGCCGTCCATAAATTACGTAACGCAATTTTGGCTTTTTGACCCCCCCCCCTTGTAACACACCCGTAACGTAAACTCCAACCTCCCTAAATATTATGCAACAAAGGTACTATCCCCCCCGTTTAGAAATAATTATTTTTTATTTATTTATTTTTTTTTTTATTTTTTTTTTTTTTTCAAAAAGTGGAATCATTACTGATTCTGGGGAAAAATTTCGCAACTGTTTTTAGAAGCTCTAAGGATTTTAATTTTAAAGGCAGGTAATTTTTATTTTTCATGATATCAAGTTTAACAATTATGCCGTCATCGGGAGATATTTTTAAAAAATTTAGAATATAAAAAAAATTTGGAGAAAAATGACATAAGGCCTTGAGCAGATGCAATTCCTACTGCAACCGAATTAAATGAAAATATTAAATTTAAAGGTGAATTTTACGTAACGCCAGACCAGACTCCCCCCCCCCCCCCCCCCTCCCTTCAAGCGTTACGTAATTTATGGACTGTCCCTTTTTTGTATTGCTCAAAAATATTTTAATGCAGTCGAAAAAATAGTTTCCCTATAAGCCCTTTTTATTCTTAGCTTTTTCCTACAAAATTTGTAGAAATGATACCAAAAAGCTCGATCTTCTCAATATCAATGATGATCAGGGAGGAAAAAAGTAAATGGAATTTCGGAATTTCTGGTCATAAATTGGCATACAATATTTAAGAGGCGAAAGGGCGGGGGAGTCAGAGCACGCACTCGATATATATTTTCTTTAAAAAGTCAAATTTTAGAACAGGTCATTAAAAGTCTACATTTTTGGGCTAAGTCATTAAAATATTTTTTTTTTTAAAGCCCCTAATTTTTTCGATTTAGGCTCATTGTCAGTATCATAATGAATTTTCAAAAATTTCCAAAAAAATTGCCTAAAATTTTTTTCGGCCTCGTTCACTATAAAAGATACAAGATTTAAACTGAAAAACGGCTAAAGAAGCATCTTCGAACTTATATTTTGACCCATAAAACCGATAAAAGCAGTTATTGGCAGTGAATGCCATAAAATTAAAACTTTTGGATTGGTTCTTATAAAAATTTAAATCCTGTCCTTCCATTGAGTTGGATGCGTAAATGGGAACACAGAATTGTATTGCTTGTTATGTTTTCGCTTCAGTTTTATAATAAAAGGGGCACATTTTTTCTGAAAGAGATAATATAGGTGTAATGAGCTTAAATAAAATTCATGACATTGTAAGATTTTTCAGTTTTTCTCTTTAACAAAAATCATTTTTCTTTTTGTTCGAAGCATTTCTACCGAACTAATTTTATTTCTTCCAATTAGTCAATATTTTGGCCTTTTTTCCCAGGTTGTCTGTCTTAAATAATTTTTTACCCGTGTATATAATTTGGTATATATTTTTGAAATTTTGGTCTCTAATTTCTTTTTGGAAGAATTTCTCAAAGCGAACCTGAGGGGAGTCAGTCTCGAGTGCCAAAAACCTTCAGTACGCCTCTAGTCCTTTATTCTTTTAATTTGTTCGAAATATATTCTAACGGTTTTATAGCACCTTTTATACAACTGCAAGTAGAAACCTGTCACAGTCATGGGCTGTGTGTGTATTATAGGTCAAAGGCTCCAATCCAGTGAAAGGCCATAAGCCAGGGGGGGTGGAAAAGGAAGAGGCAAATATTTTCGCAAACAACAAAAAACCGTTACCCTAATATAGAAAAAAAAAGATTTAATTTAGTTTACCCTAAGACGACACTAGTGACATGCAGTGCTGAAACAAATTTTATATTTAAATACTCAATTTTAGATTCATATTACACCTCAATTAGCTGAGCCGACCAATGGCGAATTACTTCTCCAACTCCCGGAAACTTGGAAAAGGGAAAATAAATGCACTTGCTCAGACGTCAACAGAAGCTTGGAATTGGCAATTACTACGGCTCGATGCTTCTTATTAACGACGGTGGAAATCCCAGCGAAAAATACAGCGTTATGGGAGGCTAATTTTGCGATGTTTCGGAAAACTTTATTAGCTGATGAAAGGCAGTTTTGGACCAACCATTTCGGTAAAAAAAAAAAAAAAAAAAAAAAAAGATAAAATAAATATGATTTTGTAGATCGATTAATGGATTGAATTACGGAGTTTCCTTAAACTAGAATTATGGAATTCTTAAAACAAAATGCGATTTTTTTTTCAAGTTAAGCGATAAAGCTGATAAAATTTTTAAATTAATCCCCAGGATTGATAATATTTTTTAACTTAATCGATAGCAATTGACTGAAAGAAGTTAATCGATGCATCTTACTGGTTTTCATAATCCCTAGAATTTAATTAATAATTATTAGTTTTAATTGATAACCGTTAAATACCAGGATTCCTAGCGGACACATTTCACACCTACGGCCCTCATTTTCCTAAATCGAAATGAATATTACTCCTTAAATCCTTTTTTTTTAATCCTAAAAATTCATCAGTTTTCAAAAAATTAATAATATTTTTTTGGCGATTATTTTTGCAGAAACCAAAATTGGAATTCATTTAGTCAGCTGGCTCTCCAGCCAAGATGACAGCCCAGCAGCCAACGAAGAATTTTTGGCCTGCCTATCCACATCCGTTAAATATCATCTTAAACTAGATCATCCTGCTAATGTTTTCATCAAAATCCCTTCTGAGTTAAAGATTCCGGGTAAAAAATTTCGACATTAGTTATATTTACCTTTCCGATTTGTATCTGTTCAAGAAACATAGGGGGTGGGGGTTGAAAGGGGACTGCAATGCGACCCACAGTCCCTAAAATAATTTCCAATTGCTGCCAAACTTTTTTTTTAATCTATCCCAATGGGGCATAGAGGTTCAGAAAAAAATTGTCTTTTGAAAATAACAAGGACTTCTCCAGAACCAAATGACAAAAAAAATTCCTAAGCGAATGGGAGGGAGAGAGCTCAATTTTTACCCTTTCCCCCCTCTTCTTCAACTGGAAAAAAACCTGGTTACGCCTTGCCAACAAGACCTCGAGGAAAAAAAATAAAATTATAAAAAGAACTTACCTCTTTTCAGATGTGCAGTCATCCGGCACGGTGACTCTCCCTCTTCACATCTCCGGGAAAACTCCTATCCCCCTTAAGATGCTCCTCACGATGACCTCGGAGAATCGGAGGGAAGTTCGAACCATCAGGATCATCCTTCAGGATCGGAAATCTGAAACAATGAGCGCTGTAAGTTCAGCGGGACAAGAAAGCGGGGTCGAAGGATCCTCGGGAGGAAAATCCATCGTAAATAAATAAATCAATTAATTAAATGGGACGATTTTTTAAGGAAAAAAAAAAATTCGAAAAACAATATATGGATTATACAACTTTTTTTTGTTGTTCTTTCGTCCGATGCAATCATCTAGAACGGTTTCAAAAAACCTTGAGTCAGTGTCAATTAAGTGCACTGTCAGGGTTTTTTTTTTCGCGACCACGTGATGAACCAATTTTTTTAAATATATAAAACGAATGAAAATAAAGACTCAGCTTTGATTTCACATTTAAAAGGGACTTATAGAGGTGAGTCGCGGGAGAAAAAAAAACAATTTTTAGAAAGAAAAAAAAAACCAATTAATCACCGCGGTTTTCGTTCATCAAAAACATTTACTCGTTATAGAAAAAAAAATGAACGCGGAGGAATTCAGAAAATTCGGTAAAGCAACCGTGGATTTTATAGCGGATTACATTGAAAATATCAGGGAGAGAGATGTCCTCCCATCGGTGGAGCCGGGTTACCTTCAACACTTGATTCCTAAGACAGTACCAGAGACGTCGGAAAAATGGGAGGATGTCATGAGAGATATGGAGAGAGTCATCATGCCTGGGGTCAGTACAACATTTTCATCTTTTTATATTTCAGTTTATTTTATTTTATTCTATTTTTTTGAAATAGATTACTCATTGGCAATCACCTCATTTTCACGCTTATTATCCGACTGCGAGTTCTTATCCAGCTATAGTCGGAGAGCTTTTTAGCGCCGGGTTAGGAATAATCGGTTTTAGTTGGGTGAGTTGAAAAAAAAAAAAAAAGTTTACTTTTAATAATTAGTCTTGGAGGCACGTGCTAAAAATTATTTATAAGGAAATGAAGAGAAGATATTGCGGTTATAAAGTTGCAATGTTTCGTTACGGTTCAGGGAGTTCAAGAAAAATCGAACTGGATTGATTATTCTTGTTACCGCAAAATCTTTGGAACCACGAAAATAGCCAAGAAATTTTCAAGGAAAAAAAAAAAAAAATAATCAAACTTACATGATCCTTGTAGGGTTGCCAACCGTACTCTATTTTAGTATATCGTACTCTATTTTGACTCTTTGTCCTCCGTCCTCTACAACTTCAATAGAGTACGTCTAAAATATTCTATTTTCGTTAAAGATGGAAATTCTGGTATTTTTACTACTTATAAATTTCCCTCATTAAAAGTGAGATTTTAATTTTTTTTTAATTTACAAGAAAATTGTAAAATTATTTACAAAGTTTTTTTAAAAGATAAAGTTTTGTTGCAGAAGGCTCGCTCACAAGAAAAATATTCATTTAAAAATAACAATGAAGCGGGGAAAAAGTAATTCCAGTTCCATTATAATTTTTTAATAATATTTTAAAAATTGAAAAAAACTAGTGTTAGCTACCGTGTTCCTAATACTTAGTTACCGTACTGCGTTTAATTTGTTTTTAAATTAGTACATTTTATTCCTTATAAGTTGTTTTATCTTCTTTTTTTAACTCTCTTGATGTTATAGTTTTTATTATTTTTATAAAAATTAATTTTATGATAAAAAAAGCTTCAAAGTTGATTGTTCATAATGTATTATGCGATTCCTACTAATTTTTTTACCGTACTCTATTTTGTACTACTTAAAAAAAACGAGCGTACTCTAAAATATTCTATTTTTGTCGGGGAAAAAATCGAATATATTCTAATTCAGAATTTCAAAGTTGGCAACCCTAGATCCTTGATTTATAAAAAAGAAGGAAATATGTGATGTTTAATTCGATACCGTGGACTGGGGTGACTTTGTATGCTGGGGGGACTAGGGTGGAAAAAGAGTTGGGAAATAATTACAATTTACATTAATTACAATCCTCGCGCAATGTGTTTAAAAAATTCTCTCCCGCCATTTTCAGGAAAAAAAAAAAAAAAAAAAAAAAAAAAAAAAAAAGTTAAGATAAAATGGAAAAAATATACCGAAATAAATACATATACAACATGATATAAAAAAATTACGACCCAGCTGGGTAAGAAGAGATTTTCGTCCGAAATAAGAGAACCGTTTAAAAAATAATAATAAAATTTCGCTTTTGCTCCTCTCTCGTATTTACCCCTCTAAACCCTGAGGGAAGAGGAAAAAAATAAAACATAATTGGAATAAATTGTAAAAACCTCTGACGATTAGGGAAAAACGAAAGCGATGCGGAAAATATGTGCAAAACCAAATCTAAAAATGAACTGGGAAAATAATGGAGAAAAAAATTAAAATATGTAGATATTGTGCTTATGCTGCCACTCCATTGATTAATTAATTACATGACGTAATTTAATTTGTTTTTTAAGGAGTACCGGGAGTACCGGTACGAGCCGAAATTCGGAAAATCTCAGAACCGGTTCCCGACGTTCTTCTACCGGTTCCCTTTCCCGTAATTTTAATACTCCTAATTATTACACAAAAAAAAAAAAAAAAAAAAAAAAAAAAAAAAAATTAAACGATAAAACTACAAGCAGAGAGAAAAAGGCAAGTTTTTTATTGCATAGTTTGCTCTTGGTGAATAATAAAGCGATGCCGCCAGTGCGCTATCGCTTGACTTCTTTTTGTACAATGCCGATCTAACTCATTCTCGGAAATTTGAATTTTGATTCTTGATTTCTTAAAAATATTTGTCATGTATTTTGCAACATAAGAAGAAACATTTTTACATTAAAATTTAATTTAAGAAACTGCCAAAGTTAAAAATAAAGCGAAAATTTAAAATAAATTAAAAATAATTTTTTTCCCGACACCGGTACCAGTTCCGGGAATACCGGTTCTGAAGAAGCCTTTTTTCATTAGAACTGGTTCCGAGGTTTCGCAGTCCTTAATAGGTACTTTTTTTAAAAAAACATATCTTCGAAGTTTGTTTTCCGTTTCTATTGCTGTCTCCACTTGATAATTAATTACACCATGTAATAAATTACAATTCCGAAGTAGACTTATCATGTCCACTTTATTTTTTCGGACCAGAATAATGACGTCACGGGCATACATACGTACACTGCGATGTCATTTTTCTGTTCTGATCTCGTAAAGTGAAGATATCAATGTACTTTCCGCTCTGTAATCCTTTATGTATTATCCATTATCCAATTTATTATTAAGTGGAGACACAGCATTTAGCGTAGTTTTAATCACCAATGCGCCAAAAAATAAATTTATGACCTTCGGAGACCTTAATTGTAATTAATTAACATATTGGAGACCCAGCATTAGTTATTCGCTTAAATAGAGATCGAAAAACTCGTGTGGGACAGGGGATTAAAAACCCCCATTTTCTCGACATAGGAAATCACCCGAAAACGAACAAAAATGTGGCCCAAAAAAACTCTAATAAAATGTTTTTTTTTTAAGAAGAGGGTAGCTTTAGATTTTCCCCGAGTCCGTTTTCGCCTTTTTAATTTTTAAATTTGTTTGATGCTTTTTTAGATCACAAGTCCTGCTTGCACAGAGCTTGAAGTCATAATGATGGATTGGTTGGGAAAACTTCTTCAACTCCCCGAGCCATTTTTAAACTGTTCAGAAGGTCCAGGAGGAGGTGTTATCCAAGTAAGTACAGGATCTTTTTAAGTATTAATCGACTTACAAGGGGTCCCGATTGTATTGCACCATTGTTAGGTAATCATATTTTACTTACTAAAAGGAGAAGGAGGTCGAAAATGCCTTGGCTTTGCCATGGTCACTCCCTATCTCAGAACTCCAAAGAAAAAATTTCTATCTTAGAGTTATGTTAAAGATTAATCTATTCTTATATTATTGTAATATGCAGAACTAAAAGAAAATAGGGATTTTTTTCTTTGGAGTTCTGAAATAGGAGGATAAAGGGATTCGTTCCAATCTCCAAAATATTATGAATTTTTTTGAGGGCAGTCAATACGAAGAGTGTGTCCAGCACACACTATATATTAGGCTGTGTCTTATTTTGGAAATTTTCGAATTTCAAATCGCGTACACCCAGAAATGGTTCTCCTTGATGTACTGATAAACCCGATTTTTTTTTTAAAATTTTTTACTTCACGGGAAAGCGTGGCGACTTGAGTTAAAAGTTCCGAAAATTCGACAATTTTTTTTTTCGCGAAAAAATGTTTTTTTTTTTTTTTATCGGAAATTTTTCGTAGATCACGAATCTAAAATCCGTTTTTTTATATCTGGTCTGGTTTTTGAGCTAAAAGCCAAAATATGGCAGAAAAACATGGTAAAGTTGCAAAACATATCAAGTCCTCAGTTTCACTTGTATTTTGATCTCCAGCTCAAAACCTCGACGAGATATAAAAAAACGGACTTCAGATTCGTGATCTACGGAAAATTTCCGATAAAAAACCACATTTTTTCGGGAAAAAAAAGATTGTCGACTTTTTTCTTTTATGGCAATTTTCAAAACTTTAAGCTCAAGTCACCACGCTTTTCCGTGAAGTAAAAAATTTAAAAAAAAATTCCGGTTTATCAATATACCAAGGAGAACCTTTTTTGGGGGTAAGCGATTTGAAATTCGAAAACTACCAAAAGTAAGGGACACCCTAATGTTCATAGTATTTTTCGTTTACAAGCAAAATATTTTTAACCAAACTGTTTTAGCAACCATTCAAATAATCGTCAACATAATTTTGACAAGTTTTGATCCCTCTTTCCTTCCTTTCCAAATACTCAGCTTATGGGAAAAATCGGTGATTCGAACCTCCCCTATTCTCAACGTTCTGAATGTTTGATTGAATGACCTCTAAGTATGCAACTCTCATTATTACATAACGATGTCTCCGGTCCCGACGATTACGGTGCAACGGGAGTCGAATTTACTTGAATAGCTTGTATTATAAAATCTTAAAAAAATGAAGCTTTAAATCTCAAACGCTAAACATTAAAATTGCAGCCTTTGAATGATAGTCAATAAAGTTTGCGAAAATCCCAAAAAATATTCCGACTAAAACCACCAAAAAAAATTTTTCGATCAAAACTCAAAACTTTTAGACGTCATATTCTTAACCTACGGAAAACTTCCGATAGAAACGGTAAATTTTTTACCGAAAAATAAATTATTATTTTTCTAAGGGGAGGGGGGTAGCCCAAAAAATTAAGGTTGCTGCAACCAGATACTGTAAGACGTGTTAAAAAAATAAAGTTACAATCTTGAGCGGTAGCCATTCCAAAATCTAGCGTTTTCAAATTCGAAAATTCCTGTTTATCGACTCACACAACAATGAAGCCTAATCAAAATAGATCTAGCCAATCAATTTTTTGCACAACAAGAAATTTATCGCCTTAAGAACTTCCAGACCAGACCGGATTTTACAGCACGTGCAACAATGTATATTCTATCCTTGAATCTATTTTCGAAAAAAAAAAAAGTTGCCCTTGATCCTGAACCTCACGGTTCGAAGAATTCAACCTTCATATGGACCAAATCATCATCTTGTCCTTTATGCTCGAATTTCGATTTATAATTTTTTTTTTCTTTTTTCTCGTTTTAGGGCTCGGCCAGCGAAAGCACGTTCGTATGTTTACTTGCAGCCAAAGAAAGAATGTTCCGTCAAATCAAAGCGGAACATCCGGAATGGGACGAGGGTTACATAAAAGGGAAAATGGTAGCTTACACTTCGGAGCATTCAAATTCCTCCGTGGAAAAAGCCGGACTCTTGGGATCCATGAAAATGAGACTTTTGGAAACCGACGATCAATGCAGACTGACCGGCTGTACGTTGCTGAAAGCCTTCGAGCAGGACGCCAAAAACGGGCTGTTCCCGACTTACGTTTGCGCCACGTTAGGCACCACCGGCACTTGCGCCTTCGACAAAATCGAAGAATTGGGCCGGATTTGTCAAGAATATAAAGCGTGGCTCCACATCGATGCCGCTTATGCAGGGGCAGCTTTCGTCTGTCCCGAATATCGGCATTTGGCCAAGGGGATCGAGCTGGCCGATTCCTTTAATTTCAACGCTCATAAATGGCTGGCAGTGAATTTCGACTGCTCCGCATTGTGGGTCAAAGATTCCAATTATTTAGTCGATGCCTTTAACGTGGATCGAATTTATTTAAAACATTCCAAGCAAGGGACGGCTTGCGCGCCGGATTACAGAGTGAGTAAAACGCCTTGTAATCGCTCGTTAGGCAATTTGTCGATCGTCGGTGTATAAGTTTTTACTTTTTTTTTCAGCACTGGCAAATTCCTCTCGGGAGAAGATTCAGATCTCTTAAATTATGGATAACGCTTCGAACCTACGGGCAAGAAGGATTGAGAAATCATGTTAGAAAGCATATACAACTTGCTAAAGAATTCGAAAAGATGGCGAGGAGGGATCCGAGGTTTGAAGTGATTAACGATGCCGTCATGGGATTGGTCTGCTTCAAGTTGAAAGTAAGTGTTTGGGGGGTTGAACCGAACCCAAAGCCAGAACGAGGAGTTACCCAGATAGCATTTTCAGTCCATTGGACATCCTGTGGATTGTTTATTAGACATACACAGGATATCCAAATCCATGGGATATTCATAGGATGTCCAAAGGACGCTTTTTGGATCAGTTCGGACATAGGTATACTGGATAGACTTTGCCATCCTTGGCTCAAAGATTTCCAAAGGAGGCATGAGAGTCAACCAGGGAGGGCTATGCCCCTTGGCTACGGTCCCGGGTTGAAAAGGTTGTAACGAAATTTTGATCATAAAATGGATGAAAATGAAAACCGGGCCAAGCTTCTATGGAGCTGTACTATTACGAAAAATAGTACTTGGAAACGCTTTGGGAGACACAGCTTTCCGAAAAAAAAGAGGAAAAAATGGTGAAGAAATTCAAATTTTTTTCAAAAAATTCGCATATTGAAATAGAGTTTTCTAGCAGAACTGTCTAGGATTTCAAAATCGATGGATTTTTTTTAAGAATCGAAATTAGAATTGGAGATTGGCCTATTTTAGCGAAACACTGAGTAGGGGGCCATTAGATTAGATATCCACTAGATGTCCTTATACAAGAAGCAAATCTTGCCAGTTAAGTTTTGCTGGCTAGTCCCCGAAGTAACAGCCCGAGCATTAAAATAATGTCCCGGGGGTAGTACTGCGGCCAGAGGTGGGTTTTTTACTCAGTGGAATCTGACACTCCCAGTGGGAAACCCACACAGGTCATCCACAGGCGTCTATGCAAGATTTTTCCCATCTCGACGCAAAAAAAAAAGTTTGGCTGGCTATGTTTGAGTTATGAAACAAAATCAGTTAACAGTTATTGGTTATGATTAACCTAATGGCACCCCTGTTCCTGCCGCCATTTACTTCTGGAAAATACTTCGTTTTTGGAAAACATTAAGGCATAAATCTCATTTTCTGTTTTATCTATTAATAAACTTTATACTCGTCAATGCCATTTAAAACTTTTTCTCACGAAATCCGTGTGGGTACGTATAAAATATTGGCCATACAGATGTAAGTTTGTGTGACCACGAAATAGGGTTGCTTGCCTGACAGATAAATACTACCAAACAGAACCTGGAAATTTATACTCTTTTAAAAATTTATTCCGAAGAGAGCGGTAAAAAAATTGAAGAAAAATTTCGGGAACAATTTCTTGAATTTCTCCTTTGGACCTACTCAAGTCTTACGTACGTATAACGTGGCTCATTTATGACGCTTTCCCCCTGGCAGCAAAAAAATAAGCATTTTGAAGCATCCTTCCCCCTGTACCTCTTTGAAAATTCTCTGTCTGTGCCTGAATAGTGAATATACACGGTGGAACAATTTTTATGGTGTGATTTTATTAAGGTAAACATAGGAAACACCGCCATAAAAATTGTTCCGCCGTGTATTCCTAAACCGTGAAGGAGAATCAATCACTGTAAAAAATTTTGTGTATTTTTAACAAACTCGGTCTACACACTTTCTTTGTTGCTCTTTTTATGTTAATTTTGACACATGTCGCTAGGCAATATTTGTTATTTTGTTATTATTTACAAATAATAATGTGTGGACCGTTTTTTAATTATAAATTGTGTTAAAATTACACAAAATTTTTTACAGTGATGCGAGAAGAAAACTTTTTAGGGGGAAGAAATTTTAAAAAAAGACAGAAGAACATAAAATTTGGTGGTAAAGGAAAATCAAAAATGCTAAACAGGAATTCAAGCGATTTTTTATGAATAATTTATGTGATGAACGTGTCCGTTCTAAAATTAAGCACAGGCTAAAACAAATTGGCAATATGCATTATTTTTTTGATTAAAAAAAAAAAAAAATATCGCTCATTGGAACCGATGTATACTGAAACCATCAGTGACATCGCTAGCCGCCCACTTTTGGGAAAAACCTAGTCCAAGATGATTTTAAGTAACTTTTTAAGCTAAAAATGAAATTTTTTTGCGGGGAAGGGGGGAGTGAAATCCAAGACTGAAAAGGCAAGGGCTCCCTTAAAAAGATCTAGTGACGCCAAGGGTTGTAACAGCTCCAAATGAGAAAAAATAAAGAGACTAGATCCCATGTTGCCACATTTTTTTCGAAATTTCCCTGTTTACAATTAAATGGCAGTAAAAATTTCCTTGTGTCGAAAATCGCAAATTTCCTTGTTTTTCGCTGAAATTTCCTTGTTTCAAGCCTGATTTTACTCGTCTGCCGTCAAATTTCCTTGTATTTTGAGCAGTTCTGGCAAAAATTTCGTTGCATTTCCTTACATTTTTACAAGGAACTCCTTGTTCTTATAACGCTTGAAATTTTCTTGCAACAGGAACTTTCCTTGTACCTGGAAACACTGCTAGATCGAAAAACCAGGTTTTCAAATTTTCCTAAATTTTCTTGAATCTCGGGTGGTTAAGGTATCACCTTCCTTCCCAAATTTTTCGACAGTAGAAATAAACCCTCCAATCCCACAACTTAATAATTTTTTTTAAAAACATGCCATATCCTGGATTTTTAGGTACCCCAAAAAAAACGAGATTACCAACCGCATCTCTTAAAAATTTCTTTTTAGGGGGGCTAGGTACTTCCTCAATTTTTTTTCTTTTTTCGATAGGAACAGGCCCACCCAAAATAATGGATTCAAGAACGTTTCATTAGTAGTGTCCACTTGATTTTCAAGATTCAAGTGCCCGCGGAAACGTTTTCTTCTTGCTGACGAAGTCCCAGACAAAGAAACGTCCTTAAAATGCAACTTGAGCCAAATTTCCGTATATCTGGAGGCCAAGGATTCGCCAAAAAGGATTATTTCGTCTTGCCCCCTTCCCTTTCCCCATTCGAATGAATATTTCGAGATGAATCTTTCACTTACCTATTATTATTTTTTATTTTTTTTTTTTCAAGGGCCCTAACGAGCTGACGAAGCAACTATTAGACCGCTTGACCGCACGCAAGAAAATTTACGTAATAGCAGGCGCTATGCGTGATGTCCTCATAATCCGATTCGTGGTCTGCAGCAGAAATTGCGAAAAGAAAGACATAATCTTCGCGTGGAATGAAATCCAGAGTCAAGCTTCGGTCGTTCTCAATAATAATGACGACGCCGTTTTGAAACCTGTGAACGGAGATTTGATTCAATCAAAAAAACCCAAAACTCACATCTCACGAGTCAAAAAAATACCAGAATTAAAAATGCAACTTTAAAAAAAAAAAAAAGAAAAAAAAAATAGTTTTAATGGGTTACTGTGATAAAATATGAAGAGGCCCCTGAAAAAAGGGCTCGAAAAATTTGTGTGACTTAATAGTCCTTAGCCCCTTTTTCCAGGGACCAAATCGATTATATTATTTTTATTATATATATTTTTTTTTTCGATTTCATAAAAGATGTAAACCTTATTTTGTTCTGTAACACTTGAACTACTTTTGTCGGAGATAAAAGAGATTTCTTTTTATTTTTCCTCCTGAATGGTATCGTAAAATGCATTTAGTTATGTCATAGAAAGCAAAAATCGTAAAAATGGACCTCGGAGAATGACTAGGAAGAGTCTAATTTATAAGCATTTTATAATAAACCATTAAGAAAATAAGAGAATGACACGGATTTATCTTTTGCGGTAGGCCAAACTTTTTTTTACCTAATTTTATAGCTTTTGTCCGGCGGCGTTTTGCAAAACCGCCCAAAATTAAAAGAGCAATCGTTACATTCGAGTGATTCTATTCTGATGTTTATTTCATATTTCCTTATTGTTATTTTTTTTTCTTACTCTCTTACCCCTCCGCGATTTTTTTTTTTAAAATCCATTGAAGAAAGAATAAATATACGTGAATATTTAATGGGATCACGTGATTTCGTAACAATTAAAGATCTGAAAAAATCGTAACGCAGCTTATCGGCTTCAGTGTTTCTCAGACCTTTGGAATATTAGTTTTGGATTGAAACTTTTTTTTGAGAATGAATGCCGAGGAATTTCGCCGTCACGGTAAAACTGCCATCGATTACATTGTGGATTATTTAGAAAATATTAGGAATCGCCCAGTGCTACCCTCGGTGGAACCGGGTTATTTGCAGAATCTTTTACCGAAGGAAGCTCCTGAGGACCCAGAAAAATGGGAGGATATTATGAAAGACATGGAGCGTTTTATTATGCCAGGGGTAAGTGTTTTAAATTAGAAACAGGCATTATAGTCAATCATTAACCAAAAATAGGACATTTTTTGAAAAAATATAGGACCGGTTTTCAAAGAAATATAAAAAAAAAAACTCTTCATTTTCTTTTTTTTTAGGGATCAAAATTTTTTGATAAAGAGATTTGAAAAATAATTTTTTTTTTTTTTTATTGTAAAAAGTAAAGAAATACGTTTGTCAAGTAGAGAAAAATTTAAAAAAAAATCAAATATTGCAGCAAAAAATAACAAATTTATCATATAAAATGTTAAATTTAGTTAAGAAAAAACAATTTTTTAGGCATTTTTTTAATTATAACTACAAAAATATAGGACAAACTTAAAAAATAGGACTTTTATAGGACATATAGGAAAACTATGATGGCTACTAGCTTAGAAATTGTGATGGAAACAGGACAAGAGCACTAAAGTAGTTGGCAATTATTGCTCGGGTAGTTCAGGGTGTATACTGATCTCGCTTGTTTTAAATAATGAGAATAATGAGTTTTGAAAATCAAATAATGAGTAAATAATGAGTAAAAAAAATGGTAAAAGGAATATAAAAAATTACTTTTATTGTGTTTAAGAAAATTTTCTTCAGGTAACATCACAAATTTAACTTAGCTTTTTGCCAAACTTGAAAAAAGTAAAATTAAAACTTGAGAAATTGAAATTTCACGCTTTGGCTTTAATTTGTTTCAAGAGAGTTTCTTTTTTTTTATCAATAACTTTTTGGAATTTTTGCAAACGCGCTCTTTTTTTCTAATTTATCATTCATTTCATCGGCTGAACTTATCATAATTTGAGCTATTCTCAAAGATGAAAAATCTTTCCGAAAAAAAATCCGAGAAAAAATTAAGCTATTGTGGTTTTAAAGAAAAGATAACTTTTTTTTGAGCGCTTAAGAAAAAATTTCAATTTTATCAATTAGATTTGGGAAAAAATGAGCTGAATAATGACTTTTTCTTAAAATAATGAAAATAATTTTTTTTTTTTAAATGAGTAATAATGCGTTTTTTTTAAAAAATGAGTAGTAATGAGAATAATGAGTCAGTATACACCCTGCCGGTAGATTAAAAAGTTTTTAATCGAGGGAAAATACCGTCAATAGTGTATTTCATTAACAGGGACGAAATAGGTGTTTCAGCCTTAGACACTTTTGGACTGACAGTTAAAAACCCAAGAATTTTCCGGCTACTTTCAGTGTTACCGCGGAAATTTCAAAATGACTTTAAATGTCCGTACTTACTAGAGATGATGATAAATTTTTTAGTCAAATTCGGAATGAATATCGGATTCTTTAGTCGAAAAGGCATAAATACTGGCGTCAAACCAGGGTAGTCTATGGTAAAAATATGTCAGGGTCTATTTCGGGCCAGCATTTCCGGAAGCACAAGATTTTCTCTGGAAAAGCTTGTAAATCAACATGAAAAATAATACGGAGCAGGACTTTTGCGAAAATTCTATTGTAAATTTTGAACTCTGAACTCGACTTTTGCGTCTGCCAAGCCCTCGACCACCCGAGCCATAACCAAAAATATTCCAATGGCCCTGAATTCTACACCTCCTAGGGCACAAAGATTATGAAAAGCCCGTGGTATCCAAAGAGTGAAAGTAGTTAGTTTAGCTCTGTCTACTGTATACACTTTTTTCCCCCGAAGCTGGCTTTTGCTTAATTGGAAGAATCTTGTGTGTGCATTGGATTAAATTCATTATTCGACTTACGTGTAATAATTCAATTTTTTTTAAAGATGACACATTGGCAATCTCCACATTTCCACGCCTACTACCCTGCTGGCCAGTGCTATCCATCGATAATGGGGGAGCTCTTAAGCGCAGGTTTAGGAATCGTTGGATTTACATGGGTAAATATTTCGAAATCTTAGTCTTAATTTTAATTTTAATCCAATTAAAATTTTCATCTTCTCAATTTTCGTCTTTTTCTCCATCATAAAAAAAAAAAAAATTAAATTTTTATAGTTGACTAGCCCGGCATGTGCGGAACTGGAAATCACAGTGATGGATTGGCTTGGGAGAATGATAGGATTGCCGGATTCATTCTTAAATTCAGGCCACGGACCAGGCGGAGGTATTATTCAGGTAAAAATTAAAATTTTAAATTAAAATTAATTTTCATAATTTGCACTGCTAAACTTTAGTCAAAAATTTTTCAAAACGAACTGCAAGTACGCCGCGGTCTTTTAATTATGACCCGATGGCAATGCTGAATGTCATTGAGAAAGGCCACGAATTTTAACTACATTAAGGGGCCGATTCTATTAACCAGCACTACAATAAGCAGTCATTTAATTTTTTAGAAAAAATTGACAAAATTGATGGTGGTGCTAGCACCGACGCCGGCACCAACACCAACGCCAGCACTTTGGATATTTCGTCGCCGATTTGGAGCCGGCGTCGGCTCCAACCAATCTTTACCGGCTTCGGGCCCCTGATTTTTTAAAGTGACAAAAGAGTCGCTTTCTTATGGAATAACAATGTCTAGCGGCCATTTTAATCTCTTAAAATTTTGTTTATATTTATTAGGGATCGGCCAGCGAAACAGTACTAGTATGCCTTTTAGCGGCAAAGGAAAGAACTTTAAAAAAAATTCTGCAAGACCACCCAGACTGGGACGAGGATTTGATCAAACAAAAAATGGTGGCTTATTCCTCAGGTTAATTATTCAAGTTTCTCTTGTGTCTTTTTTGATTAGGAAAACACCGATTTCAGTTTCTTTTTAATTTATTTTTACAGATCAATCAAATTCGTCAATCGAAAAAGCCGGAAGGTTAGGATCCATGAAAATGAGGCTTCTCGAAACCGACAACAACTGCAAACTAAGAGGAGAAGTTTTACTGAAAGCAGTGAAAGAGGATTTGGACAATGGATTAATACCAACTTTTGTAAGTTGATTAGTCGCAATAAAGAAGGCAGCCGACTTTCTTCGTTTAAGATTCGGATTTCCCCAGATAGCAAAGTCTATCCAGTCCCGAGGACGTCATAAGAACATTTATTGGACGTCCATTGGATTTACCTAAGTCCCCACTGATCCAAAAAGTGTCTTTTGGACGTCCTATGGATATCCCATCGATTTGGATATCTAATGGACAATCCACAGGATGTCCAATAGATTAAAAATGCTAACTGGGTAGGATGTCTATCTGAGATACTGCCAACGTCGATCATACTGCTATAAGAATGCTGACCCTCCACTTCATTAAATTGTTTTATAATCGTAATTCTTTTTTTCCAGCTATGCGCAACCCTCGGCACGACCGCCACCTGCGCTTTCGACAGAATTGACGAACTCGGACCGATTTGCCAAGAATTCGACATTTGGCTTCACGTGGACGCCGCTTACGCCGGAGCCGCCTTCGTTTGCCCGGAATATCGACACCTAATGAAAGGGATCGAAAAAGTCGACTCATTCAACATGAATCCCCACAAATGGCTCATCGTTAATTTCGATTGCTCCGCATTTTGGATTAAAAACTCGAATTGGTTAATCGACGCTTTGAACGTGGATCGAATATATTTAAAGCACCATAAGCAGGGGATGTCTTCCGCACCGGATCATAGAGTATGGAATCATTTTAAAATTATGTCATAGTATAAAAGTTCGCCAGGAAAACAGTGCGGTTAATTTAACTCTGTATCTCAGTGCAAAACTAGACCAAGTCCATTCAAGGATCGCAACTTCTTATTTCAAACGTGACTTTACGATCCGAGTCGAAGGCTCGGACCGGAAAGAGGGCCGAGTGAAAAATCGAAATTTTCCGCCCAGCCTTGGAAATGTAGTTTTTAGGACGAGAATAACGAAATTTGTTTCCTTACATGATTTCGAAAGTACACTTTTCGGGTCTAGGCCTGAAAAAATTTTTTTAAGGGTCGCCACCGTCACTTACTATTTTTTTTACCAAAATCTTACGTTTTAAAGTTAAAATAAAATAGTACAATAGATAGATAGATGAATTTCCGTGGATTTATTTTCCGCAGTTTCCGGTATTATGGTGACCACAGACAGTAGTGACCTTTCACAATAGCGAATGGTGAATAGGATATGAAGACACGACCATAGTTATCTTTAAAAACAGAAACTCAAACCTTTGTTTGATCATCGAAATTTGGGTCACTTTTAAGGTTTTCGGGTTGGTAGACACTCTAAGTCAGCTTAACAGATTGCTCCTTCCCCTATTAACGCTAGACAAAATCAAGAAACTTAGGAAAATTTTTGTCAATATTTCGATGGCGAAAAAAAATAGAATATTTTATTTTAAAAGCTTCCCAATTTGCAAAAGGGGGGGGGGGTGGTATTCGACAGATGCTTACCATCAGCTTTAGTCTATCAAGGATTAAAATAAAGTCTAGCCCTCATTGCTTTTCCAAAGACACCGTCTTCCATTATCCCTCCTTAGTTTCCTTACTGACATAGCAACTTCAACATTCTAACATTTTTTAAACTATTTTTCAGAATTGGGAGATCCCTCTTGGTCGACGATTCCGATCCTTAAAATTATGGTTCACTCTCCGGTCTTACGGGGCAAAAGGGATTCAAAAATACATCCGCCGCCATGTATACCTCGCTAAAGAATTCGAAAAAATGGTCCGAAGCGACAACAAATTCGAAATCCCATTCGAACAGAGCATGGGACTCGTGTGTTTCAGGCTGAAGGGACCAAATTCTTTGACGAAAAATTTACTTGACAGACTTACCGCCAGGAAAAAAATTTACGTCGTGGCCGGGGCAGTTCGTAACGCCATGTTCATAAGATTCATCGTTTGCGCTAGGGAATGCGAATTGAGCGACATCGAATACGCGTGGAACGAGATCAAAACCCAAGCAGAAGAAATCCTCTCAGCGGAAACCGATGCCATGGTCGAAAACGAAATGGTTATCGACGAGGAGATCGAATCCTTTTTCAATACCAATTTGGATGATCTTATCTGTAAAAAGAAAATAACGAATGAAATAATTGATAACGAACTGTACATAATTTTGTAGTTAAATTCTTTTTTTTTTCTTTTAGCGTAATTTTATTTTGAAATACAATTGTTACGCGATTTTTTTTTCTAGAGGAAAAAAAATGTTTCTTTTTATTATATCGCTTTTTTTTACAGAGGTTGTTTCACTTCATTTTACCGACCTACATGACTACGGGGAAATGTTAATCTGAAACGATTTCATAAGAAGATGAACATATATTACTTAAGTTTAGATCTTTGCAAAGAAATTAATTAAATAGCAGATGGCTAACGGACATATCAAATTCTATTCATATGACATTATGACAATCCGAACATCAACTTTTTTCTTTCTAATTTTGCCCCCGGGTTTTTATTGTAAAAAAAATCGCAAATACTCTACCCAGATAGCATCTTCAATCCATTGGACATCCTGGGGATTGTCCATTAGATATCCACCGGATATCAAAGTAGCAAAGCCTATCCAGTTCCTGAATATCAGATAGCAAAGTCTATCCTCAGGACGTCCTAGGAACTGGATAGACTTTGCTATCTGGGTACATTATTGGGTACCATGAAAAGTCATACAAGGAAACTCTGTCATAGACGCAATAACGACGGTTTCCTCTATGACTGTTCCAGATATGACAGAAATTCAGAAAATGAGATTTCTCGAATTTTTACTGTTATGACAATTACCTCTAGGACACTTTCCTGTATGACACTTTCCTCAAAACAATTACAAAAATTATAAATTGTCATAAAAGTTGTACACGACACATTCCATTCCGAAATGATTGGTAAAACTGACAACCAGGCTGATTCACATCGCACTTCATGATGAGCAACCAATCAAGTTGCTGCTCGACATATACTTAAAGAGAGGCACCCTTACCTCTATAAATTGGTTGCTGAGCACCCCTCTCATAACGACTGACCATGGCCTTCAACAGCTCGTTGCCAGATAGCATTTCCAATTCATTGGACATCCTGTGGAATGTCCATTAGATATCTACAGGATATCCAAATCCATGGGATATCCATAGGTCGTCCAGTGGGACGTTTTTTGGGTCACTGCGGACAATGCGGACCAATGGACGTCCAAGAAATATCCTTATGACGTCCTGAAGACGTCCTCGGGACTGGGTAGACTTTGTTATCTGGGCAGTAGTAGTTAGTATCACACAGGTGAGACGTCTGGAAGTAGCCTTCAAGGTTTTTAGGAACAGCGTTACCCAGATTTATGCACGCCGTTTAGGCAGGTAAGCTAAATGCAAAATTTTATAAAGCTCAAAACAGGGATTAATATTCACGGCCGTGTCTTCTCGTAGGTATAATAAAATTGCGCCCCTGATTATAGTTCTGATATGGTATGAAAGTATCGATATAAAAATCAATCAAGATTGGGTTCAATCGCTAGCCTAATTCTCGCGTCAGCAATATTCGTCATAGGCGAGTCGCTGACTTGAGAATTAGGGGCATTCGGTTCCGAGTTATCAGTCCGTTCAATATACGTATTTTTTTATATTCGTTTATTCTTATACCTGCGATTTCATCCTTTATCAGTTGGTGTGAATGATGACAGGAGCATTCCGTGAATTTCCTTCCCACCCGCTACAACAATAAGGCAATATTCTAGTTCTCGTCCGAGTTCTTTGTCTTAATCCTAATGAAGTAGAGACCCGAGAGAAAAAATATGAGCGCGAAATTTTGGAGGCATAGGACCATGTTCACTGACTTTTTCTTCTGTCAGTTTATATCTTTAACTGTTTTCTGAAAGCACTTTTTATTCGACTGTCTTTTGCAAAACAAAACTGTCTTTCTCCAAAACTAATGCCTTTACTTCATATGCCTCCAAAATTTCAAGCCCGTTTTTTCTGTTAGGTTTCTTCTAATTAAGAGTCTCTCATGAAGTCGTGATATTTCTTCAATTTTACTTGCATATCAGGCATATGAGCATTATGGAACCACTCAAGAAAACTAAAAGCAAACTTGTTTTTACAAGGTAATCATATTCGCGACATTAAGAATAGGCTTCAATGAATACAGGAAGGAATGGCTATTTTGTCTAATTCTCGATTTACGGGGCAAAAATCGAAATTTTAGGTATCTGACGAACTCCTGGTGTATCCTGGAATTTTTAATACAAGTTTCAACTGGTTTCAAGTAAATATGCCCAGATAGCAAAGTCTATCCAGTCCCGAGGATGTCTTCAGGACATCATGAGGATATTTATTGGACGTCCATTGGATTTACCTATGTCAGCACTGATCCAAAAAGCGTCCAATGGATATCCCATGGATTTGGATATCCTATGGACATCTCATGGACAATCCATTGGAGTTCCAATAGACTGAAAATGTTATCTGGGGGAACTTGGAAAACAAAATCTTTAGCTTTTCGACTACAAATGTTTTTGAAATTATTTTCCGGTTGCGTTTACAATTCAGACAAGTTGAAGCTTGCTCTAAAAATTCCGGAGAACACCTAACGAGTTCGTCATAGATGCCTAAAATTTCGATTTTTTTCCCCCGTAAATCTTCTTACTTTTTGCCTCCCGTGATTGGTGAAAGTAATTTTTTTATAATGCGGCGATAGGGCTGAAGGTCCTGTAAAAGGCTGCTTTGGCGGTGCGCGAGCGTATGTGTGTGTGTGTGTGTGAGATTTTTTTTCCTTTCGTTTCTTTAGGTTCCAATATTTATGGTAACAATAAAGCTGTGTTTTCACCTGTGCGTATTTTAAAATCAACAAAACTGCAACACTAATGCATAAAAGTTATCAAGTTTCAAACTGCTTCGAAGCATCATCAATTTTATTTAATTTTAGGCGTACAAATAAATTGATCAGGTCTTGAAAATACTAAAACGTAATGAAGTCTTTGCATCAGCAAAGCTGTTATTCAGATTTTATAATACTTACAAGGGAGAGCACAGCTTTAATATGCGGTGATAATGATTAACAAAAAGATCCATTTATTTTTGCATTATTTATTATAAGTTAATATCAAGGAGTTCATTTTAGATTTTCCGCTCCAAAATATCCAACTTTTTCTAGCCGAACATTCTGCTATTGCTGTTTTGTTTATGTTCCTTGGAATTTAATCTAATCCACTCCACTCAATAAAACAGATTCTCCGTTGGGTCAACTACGTTTCCACTAGCACCAAGGCCAGTATTTCCTCCATAACCAACATTAGTATTGACATATCCGCTCTCTGGTCTTCCGTTGACGTTACTACCCGGTCTACCGCCATTTTGTCCATTGGCGCCTCCGTTTTGACCGCCGTTGAAACCGGGTCTGCCATTTTGTCCGTTGGCGCCTCCATTTTGACCGCCGTTGAAACCGGGTCTGCCATTTTGTCCGTTGGCGCCACCGTTTTGACCGCCGTTGAAACCGGGTCTGCCATTTTGTCCGTTGGCGCCTCCGTTTTGACCGCCGTTCAAACCGGGTCTGCCATTTTGTCCGTTGGCGCCTCCATTTTGACCGCCGTTCAAACCGGGTCTGCCATTTTGTCCGTTGGCGCCTCCGTTTTGACCGCCGTTCAAACCGGGTCTGCCATTTTGTCCGTTGGCGCCTCCGTTTTGACCGCCGTTCAAACCGGGTCTGCCATTTTGTCCGTTGGCGCCTCCGTTTTGACCGCCGTTCAAACCGGGTCTGCCATTTTGTCCATTACCGCCTCCGTTTTGACCGCCGTTCAAACCGGGTCTGCCATTTTGTCCGTTGGCGCCTCCGTTTTGACCGCCGTTCAAACCGGGTCTGCCATTTTGTCCGTTGGCGCCTCCGTTTTGACCGCCGTTCAAACCGGGTCTGCCATTTTGTCCGTTGGCGCCTCCGTTTTGACCGCCGTTCAAACCGGGTCTGCCATTTTGGTCCGTTGGCGCCTCCTCCGTTTTGACCGCCGTTCAAACCGGGTCTGCCATTTTGTCCGTTGGCGCCTCCGTTTTGACCGCCGTTCAAACCGGGTCTGCCATTTTGTCCGTTGGCGCCTCCGTTTTGACCGCCGTTCAAACCGGGTCTGCCATTTTGTCCGTTGGCGCCTCCGTTTTGACCGCCGTTCAAACCGGGTCTGCCATTTTGTCCGTTGGCGCCTCCGTTTTGACCGCCGTTCAAACCGGGTCTGCCATTTTGTCCGTTGGCGCCTCCATTTTGACCGCCGTTCAAACCGGGTCTGCCATTTTGTCCGTTGGCGCCTCCGTTTTGACCGCCGTTCAAACCGGGTCTGCCATTTTGTCCATTACTGCCTCCGTTTTGACCGCCGTTGAAACCGGGTCTGCCATTTTGTCCATTACGCCTCCGTTTTGACCGCCGTTGAAACCGGGTCTGCCATTTTGTCCGTTTCCGCCTCCGTTTTGACCACCGTTGCTTCCAGGCCTACCGCTTTGTCCATTTGGAATGAAACCTAGCTCATTTTGCGCCGCTTGTGTGTCACGTCCATTATAAATCTCTGAACCTTGCGCTCCATTTCCTTTATTTCCGTTTCCATTCCCTCTGGTTAATTCATTTTTTTCCAATGCTTCCTCTGCAAAAGTCTTAACACATTGGCTGATATTATGATCGAGTGTTAAAAGTAACAACTAAATGAAGTAATAATAAATACCTGATAGGCCAAGAGAGCCAAAATGTAAAAAATTAATTTTGTATTCATTGTCTCTGCTGACGGCTACACCTTACTATTTCATTAAACAACTTAATCTCTCAATTTATATTCTTACAATCCATCGATATGTTTGCGTAGACTTTTGGGCTCAAAATAAGTGTCAAATTAATTCGGGTGTAAAAAGCTTTCAAGTGGATATAAGTACGTCACATTTACGTGAGCGTGTCTTGTCAATAATTCAAAAGTATCAATGACAATTTTCAGCTTAGTCGAATTTTATTAAGTCCTCTACAAACATGAGGATGTTTGCAGAATGTTTTTTGAAACTTCAAAATTTGAAAGTCCAAAAAGAAAGAAAGAAAGAAAGAAAAACAAAATTTTCTATCAATTTTTTTAAAATTTATCTGGAACAATTGATGAACCATCTTTAACTAAATAGACCAATCCCCATTTCCACCATCAAATGAATTATACTACTTAACACTCTATATAATATACATGTCATGACGTTAAACAGGTATGCATTAATAAACTTTAGTTTTTACTTTTGCTTGTGTTAATTGTAAACATGTTTTCAGTGAACAATTACTCCAGCACGCATCACTTGCTTATGTCTGCACCTTATTGACCTTGTTATGTTATTGAAAATAACAAATCACAGACGAAGGTAACTACTTGTGCCTAGGGATCTGCAGCATTTACGCTCGAAAATGGTTAGAGTGCTTAATCTCGTCAGTATATATGGAACACTTTAGGGTACTCCGGAACGTCCTGATTTGGCCTCTATTTTGTTGAAATTTTTTAGGGTCGGGTCGCCTAAATGTAAACACTCCCGAAATGCCAACACCCCTTATTTTTTCCTAAGTAAAAAGCGTTTTCGGCCCAAAATGTAATGAAATGTGTTCTTTGTTTCATAATCTTCCTTCAAAAGCCTGATTTCCCCCCGAAAAATGTTTACTGTTTTTCTTATAACATATTTAAAAAAATACGAATTTTTTTCTCGGTAAAACTCGTCTTGTGTAGAGATCCTAAAAGAGATTAGCCATTCAGCCATTTCCGGTTTTTCGATAAATCCGAAAAATAAATTTCTGTCTGAAATATTACATTTTTTAAGTTTACAAAATGGTTCCTGACTGTTTATATTTACGTTCTTGATTTTCCAAAAAAATTTTTAATGGACCAATAATTTTCAGGAGAAAAATATCGAAGAACCGGAATTACAGGTATGGCCAATCTCTTTTAGGATCTCTAGTCTTGTGGATTTTTTTCCAATATTTATTTTCAACGAAAGACGCATTAAAAAAATTTGAAATTCCACTCATTTCAGAGGGTTGATATAATAGCATTGACATTTAGGTTTGATTTTACCTGTTTTTCATAAAAATGAACCTATATGTAAACGCTCACCAGACGGCTCTCCGTGAAGAGAAATCAGTTCAAAATTTATCTCTCCAGAATGCTACATCATCCCTCTAATAGTAATACATGTTAATGAAGTTTATGTTACCGACTTACATTTCAAGTAATATTAAAGATTTTAATGTTTTTCTCTTAAATTTCCGCAAAAGATCGAAAATCAAGAAGATGTCCGAAATGTCAACATGCCATTTTGTCCATTTGATTGTTGTGTAAATAAAAGAATTTTTCGGGATTTTTTGTTATTTAAAAAAAAATGTAAAATTATTTCTGTGAGCAATGATTTGTAAAAGTGGTATGTATTACTATTAGAGGGATGATGTAGCATTCTGGAGAGATAAATTTTGAACTGATTTCTCTTCACGGAGAGCCGTCTGGTGAGCGTTTACATATAGGTTCATTTTTATGAAAAACAGGTAAAATCAAACCTAAATGTCAATGCTATTATATCAACCCTCTCAGCAAAATTTTAAAGTAGTACCTGCATCACATATTTACTTCTTGTCTTGAAGAACACATTGGGCTGTTGGATCACTTTTTAAAACGTAATTTTTTGTAAGAAAAAAATATTTGAAAATGCCATGTCCGAAATGGCGGAAAGTGTTTACATTTAGGCGACCTGACCCTATATTTAAAAACCACCATTATTAAAAAAAATAAAACGGTGCCACATTGACCGTCCCAAATTAGCTTAAAATATTATATATTTAATGAAAGTGCGTAAGCATGCTTGCCGAGAGGAAGGATCTCAAAATATTTTCAGCTAATCCCGAAATCTGAAAATTAAGAACCAAGACCACGCATTTCTGCAACGGCCAAACCAGGGATTATTAGATTTCGGGATGAAAATCAAGGTATGAGAACAACTAACGCCCCAGTTGCTATTAGGTTAGCTTTTTATAGGGAGGAAGGGGGTTATAGAGTCTAATTATTACAATTAAGTTAAAGATGAAGAAGCCCTGTATAATCGTCGTTTTTTATTTTAAACAGAAAGACTAAGAAAGAAAACAGCGGAAATATTTTGCGAAAATATGCAGACAAATCTTGCATTATGCCAAGAAAGTATTTTTACAAATTCAAAAAATATGTAGAAAAAATCAACTCGAACGAGACTCGAACACACGAACGCCTTGGACAGGCCTAGAAGTCCAAAAAAATAATGCTTATTTTATTTATGAGTGACGCAGTGGGTGGCAATGTGGTGTCCCCCATGGCGGAAATATCTCCTACACGGTAAAAAATTTTATGTTAACAGTAACATAAATCGTGTGTGGACTTTTTTTCTATGTTAAAAATTAACATATTTATGTTAAAATAATAACATAATTATGTTAATTTTAACATCAACTGTGTGTGGACTTTTCTTTTTAACATAAAATTTTTTACCGTGTACCACCATATATTTTCATAAAAATTTAAATTCAGAATGTATTTCCCATGTTGATAATAAAATACAAAAAAAAAAAAAAAAAAAAAATTAATAAGATACATATTTTCAACTGATCCACAAGAGGCTATTGAAGTAAAGTAAATCTGTACGTCAGAGCCAAAAGGTTCAATATGCAAATTAAAGATGTCTGCTAAACGTTGTTTACCCATAACAAACGGCCATCTTGAATTTGCATATTGAACTTTTTAGCTCTGACGTACAGAAATATGATTTTACGTGTTGAGAACGATGTTGAACTTCGGTCGAAACGTGTTAAAACGTCCTCAAAAGCTACATAACAGGCACGATATCTTCTCTTACACATGCACGGGATTCCATCACCCCCCCCCCCCTCCTCCTCACCCCTCAACCTATTATCGATCGTACCCAAGATAGTGGTTATGGAGACGCGTTATTTAGGTATAATTCATTTTAAAAATTGGTTTATGGTTTCCTCGGAAAATCATTTGATTAGGTGTTTTTTGCAAGAGTTTAAAAAAAATCTTAAAGAATTTTATGGACTAAAGTGGCGAAACTTGAACCGCTGCATCTAAAAAAAAACTACTACATATTTAGAAAGTTCTTGAACAAAGTTCCAGAAAATAGATTTTCTCAAAAGTTCTGAAGCCCTATCCGAGCATCATAAATTTTCTTCCATTTCATTATGTATAGCTGTAACGTAATTTTTTTTTTTATAATGCTGCAACAACCCAGTGAACTTTAATAATTAAAAAACTGGGCCCAATCGGCCTTGTCATATTACTAAAACTACTAAATTACATATGAATGTAACGTAGTTCTACCTATTTACGCTTGTGTATTATTTTTTGAAAAAATGAAACAATTTAGGCCAAAAGGAGCAGAGAATAGTAAAATTGGTTGATAACATAATTTAACAATAACATCTATTTACATTTTTATACTCGTTTATTTATGGAATTAAAATATATCCCACTATGAAGTAGTCTATAGCCGGTTTATGCGATTACTCCTGCTTTTCCCCTTGTTGCTTCTCTCCTGATCCATTTACTTTGGCAGGCGCATTATTTTCTACATTAAGGGCAGATCTTCGCCCGTTGCCAACTCCATTGTTACCAGATCCATTTTGTGGTCTTCCATTACCGTTACCATTACCAACACCATTATTTCCAGGATGGTTCTGTGGTCTACCATTGCCATTGCCCACACCATTATTACCATTATTACCATTATTTCCGTTAGGTCTGCCTTCATTTCCATTATTACCGTTAGGTCTGGCTCCACCGGCTTGTCCACCTTGACCGCCTTGCCCTTGGCCAGCGGATGTGCCTGCTTGTCCATTGCCATTTCCTGCACCATTACCTCCAGGCCTGGATCCACCGTTGGCTTGACCACCTTGACCACCTTGACCACCCTGACTGCCCCATGAACTCCAATTGTTTTCGTTCCAGCCTTGATTACCATCATTGGGTCGGTTTGCGGGTCCACCTTGTCCACCTTGCCCGCCTTGACCACCTTGACTGCCCCATGAGCTCCAATTGTTTTCGTTCCAACCTTGATTACCACCGTTGGGTTGGTTCGCTGGTCTACCTTGACCATTTTGACCATTTTGACCACCTTGACTGCCCCATGAATTCCAATTGTTTTCGTTCCAGCCTTGATTACCATCATTGGGTCGGTTTGTGGGTCCACCTTGACCACCTTGACTGCCCCAGGAACTCCAATTGTTTTCGCTCCAACCTTGATTACCACCGTTGGGTTGGTTCGCTGGTCTACCTTGACCATTTTGACCATTTTGACCACCTTGACTGCCCCATGAACTCCAATTGTTTTCGCTCCAACCTTGATTACCACCGTTGGGTTGGTTCGCTGGTCTACCTTGACCATTTTGACCATTTTGACCACCTTGACTGCCCCATGAACTCCAATTGTTTTCGCTCCAACCTTGATTACCACCGTTGGGTTGGTTCGCTGGTCTACCTTGACCATTTTGACCATTCTGACCATTTTGACCACCTTGACCGCCCCATGAACTCCAATTGTTTTCGCTCCAGCCTTGATTACCACCATTAGGTCGGTTTGCGGGTCCACCTTGTCCACCTTGACCACCTTGACTGCCCCATGAATTCCAATTGTTTTCGCTCCAACCTTGATTACCACCGTTGGGTTGGTTCGCTGGTCTACCTTGACCATTTTGACCACCTTGACCACCTTGACTGCCCCATGAACTCCAATTGTTTTCGCTCCAGCCTTGATTTCCGCCATTAGGTCGGTTTGCTGGGCCACCTTGTCCACCTTGACCGCCTTGATTGCTCCATGTACTCCAACCATTTCCTCCATTGTTTGAATTCAAATCCTCTTCACTACTGCTACCACTTTCTTCACTACTGCTTCCTTGTCCTTTACCAGGTTTTCCGTTTCCATTTCCATTTCCCTTACCGTTTCCGTTTCCATTTCCTCTTCCGTTTCCATTATTCCCTTTCCCATTTCCATTGTTGCCATTCTTTCTGGTCAAGGCATTTTTTGCGAGTGGTTCTTCTGCACAAATCTAAAAATTTCGGTCGATATTATGAACTCAAACATCCTACAAAACATGCAGTGAAGGCCACGAGATTTTACATAAAAAGTAATTACCTGGTAGACTATGAGAGCCAAAATGCAAAATACGACTTTCGTATTCATTGTTTATGCACCAATTGGATAGACCTTATTAACGTGTCACTTGATCTCGCATCTCTAAATTTATATATATACAATACATCGAAATGTTTGCGGAGATTTTCCCGGCTGACATAGGAATAAAATTAATTGACGTGAAAAATCTTTTGATGTGTAAATAACTCCGTCAGCTTTTTACACATTGGCATGTCTTGCCAATAATTCAATTGATTTCTCAAAAGCCCTTAACATCGAAATCTGATGCAGCGGATTAGCTTAGCTTATAGAGTTCTATAATATTTATCACCATTTACATTTTAAGGGACGTATAAAATTTAAATAGGCGTAAGTGTTGAAGAGCACCAGAAAATAGTAATTTACATCAGAGGGACCTTCAAATATTAGGTGAGCATCTTGGGGGGGATCCAAATTAAGTTAACCATCGCGGCGAATTTGACCCCACGAGCGTCAAATATTCCAGTTTGATCACGATGATGAAGCATTTTCTATTATAAAATAAGTAAAAAAATTATTAATTTAGCCCCTAACAACAAGGATAAGTCATCTCAAACATTTCAAGCATCTCTCTGTGCCTAATTCTCAAAACAACAATTTCTGATCAACACCTATATCTTTACATCAATTTTTTTTTACTAAACACTCTATATTACCGCTGTTGTTCTACATAAATTAGCACATACGCATTAATAGTATTTTTATGTTTTGATTACATTGCTAAAGCTGTCTGTTGCATCCGAACAATTACAAGCCATTGCACTTTAATAATTGAAGAATTTAGCCTAATCAACCTTGTCATGTTTTCTAAAACTAAATCACAGATGAATGCAATTTCATTTACGTAGGGCTTTGCAGTGTTTACGTTCGCAGATTTCTCAGACAATATTGCAACAATTTAGGCTCAAAACGTTAAAAAAAAAATTAAATAAGCATACTTTGCTTTTTAAATTAAAAAGTTTTATCTCCATTTCTTATATACTTTATACATTTTTGGGGGCCCCTTAAACCTTCCTAGTCGGTCATTGGTTTGTCTTATTGTTTAGTGTAACCACTTTCCACGGGTCCAGTCAAGTTAATACTTGAATATACCGTATGCACGAGTTTAACAATTTTTGATCCCCTCCTACTATCTGACTCAATAGAATTCTCAGTCATTACGAAATAATAAATGTAACGTTGCGTATACAAAATTCGGAGCAGAACGGCCTCGCTCACATGATTATAAAATGATTATTTTTCAGGACCTGGGGGGGGGGGAATTTTTTTTTTTTTTTTACCAGAGGATTTTGCATCTGGTTTCCTCCCACGTAATTTTAATCTGAAATCAGATGTTAAAATTTTGGGACATTTAGTGTTTTATTTATTACATTTTAAGGGGTGCTGGTGGGGATGAGTTATAAAAATTTCGTCTCGAAGAAGGAGTCAGAATTAACCTTCGCTCATACGAAATTCGGAATGGGTAAGGGTTGCTTACGGGGAGGTGAATTGCAATTTTTTAGGGGGCCGGGGTTAGGAGGGGTGTCAAAATTTTAGTCTTCATTAAAAGGTACTGAATCTGCCTTCGATCACACTCAATTCGGAACGGTTAGGGAGACATCGGCAAAGACATACAAAATCTTCTAGTGAATTTTATAATTTCAATAGAGTCAACTTTACCTGAATTATAATTATTATTACTTTTTTCCCCGAGGTAGGAACCACTCTCGTGAATGCTAGCTACACAAACAAGTAAAGCGCGTCCTACCCGCTGGCAGCATTCACTCTAGAGTAAATTAAAACTAGGTAGGATCCACTCTAGAGTATGTGCTACCTTCAGGTAAGAATCACTCTAGAGTATTTTTTACCCATACTTGGTCCTACCTGCCACACGGCCGATGATTTAAGATTTCTCGCTTACGATTTAAGTAAGAATTATAGCCCCCCTTCCCTTTCGTCAGCAAAAATAAGCCGCTTAAAAAAATGGGTAACGTCTTCCGCAATCAAAACATTAGTCTCCATCCAATAAGAGGTAGAAATTAAGTTTAAAAAAACCCTCTTCAGAATTAGCGTCTTTCGTAGTCAAGGAATAATCCCGGAAATCTCGAAAAATGATGATTTAATTAATAAAAATGATAATTCTTACTTTTTTGTTCCTCACTACTCGGGAAGCCGTATGAAAAAATCGGTTTTCGGTGATGGTCTTATTTTTTACAATAATTTACCTGAGAAGTTGACGAAATTGTCTTATTCCAGCTTTAAAAATTGTCTTATTCCAGCTTTAAAAATAATCTAGCTATTTATTTATAATTTGTTAAATTTTATTGTACTAAAATTTATTGTTGTTAATAGCAAGTTGCTAATTATTAAAATAAAAAAAAAAAAAAAAAAAAAAAATTTTATGATTTAGTTGCGACCTGCTTACAATGCTACTGTTAGTTTGCCATATTTTATCTAAATTTTAAGCACAAACAGACACCCAAATGTCTGCACAATTAATTATGCAATATTAATTCTTTTTTTTTTTCAGTAAACAACCTTTTCAACCTGGTTAACTTATTTTTAAAGTTCTTACGAGTAAGCAATTTAGCCTCTCCAAAAATGACGGACGCTTCTATTGAACAGAAAAAACATGATTGCTTTCCGTTATGATATGCTTTTATAATTTTCGAGCACACACCTGGATATCAACCAGAAAACCTTTTAAGGACTAATACAGTATAAGTCTGTGGGCAGAGAACTTTTGGATCAAAAGTTATCCAATATTTTAATTGATATGAATGATAGAGTCACATGTAGGGTTTAGCAGAACCCAGCCGTGGGGGTACAAGGCTTAAGATATGCTGAGTGATTGTAAAAGACATGTGATGTGCAAAATATACGGTATTGTAAAACAACATGCAGACATGCTGCCGGATGTTGCGAGCTTTTCAAGTAAGAGCTAAACCCAAGTTGCCTGATCGTTTCAGAGATCAAGCTTGTGTACTAAACTTTCCCCAGGTGTTAGTATCACGATGTATACAGTAAGAAAATTAATTATATTTTAAATGTTTTCATACTGTTTTCATACTATTTTCAAGCTATAACTGTTTTTTTTTTTTAAATGATAAATTTACAGCATGATGAAAGTAAAATGATAGTAAAAACGTTTTGAGCATTTCTGTACGCCAGAGCCAAAAGGTTCAATATGCAAATTAAAGATGTCCGCTAAACGTTGTTTACCCATAATAAACGGCCATCTTTAATTTGCATATTGAACTTTTTGGCTCTGACGTACAGATTTTTAAAAAAATTGATAGCATGTGAACAGCGTGTTAACGAAATGTTTTCATACTGTTTTTAATATTTCTTTTTACTATCATTGTTTACATACTGCTTTCACGCTGTTTACATGCTGTAACATTGATATCACTAACACCTGGGTCAGACGCAATCCACATTGTACTGTAAGAAAAAAGGTGAACTGACCCTGATAATAACAGGATATATGCGAATAAGTCTATATCATAATGACCTCTTTTTAAACTTCAAAATTCTAAAATATTCATATTTCAATGCACCCGTACTGATACGGAAAGAAACTATTTGCCGATTATAATATTCGTCGAATTAATTCCCGTTGTTTGGGCTTATTTCTATTTCTCAATAAGAAACGATTACGCGGAAACTCTATGCATTTTCATAAAGTTTCGTTGTATTAAGATCTTTGGGAGGTCTTAAAACGCACTCCTTTTACTTAGCTTTAAGAATTAAACAAATGTTAATTATACTGTATAATTAACATTTGTTTAATTCTTGTATTATAATACTAGTCAGTTTACAAGCAAAAAGAGTAAAAAATTGCCATCTTATTTAAATCGAAACCGGACTATAATTACGACAACTTCCCTGGGAAAATTATGTAAATACATACCTCATTGCGTAATCCCGTATTTTCATTCGGTTATTTTTAACTTTTTAGGAACCTCAATTCTCATCGTTTTCCATATCCTCTTGGCATTTTGACATTTCCGGCGAAACAGAAACGGAAAACCCCTTTATCGCAGATTATTGGTGTAGATCCTCAGCTCTGAGATCATATCGCTGTCAATCGGGCGTGATTCCTAAAGGTCGTTTTTATGCCGTACCTGCAAAACATATCAAGAAATACCATAATTAAAATCACTTTAAAAACTCAACTTTGAAAAAAAAATTACGAAGGCAGGGGATTGATTCAGCTCTCGAATTGCGTCACTCTTCCCTGCGCCATGAAAAGAAAAACTTATGGAACATTTGCATATTAAAAAAAAAAAGAAGAGGATGAACTTTGACCACAAGGAAAATGAAATAGAAAATCATTGTTAATAAAGCCCGTCCCCAAAAATAAAAAATGAGATCGGAGAACCGATCAAATTGCTTTATCGACTATTTAAATAATTCTCAAAAATATGGTTAGTTTTTCGATCGGAGGTCTATCAAAGCTCGGAGGTCTATCAAAGCCGAGTACGGGCATAAAGAATTCGAATTTTGGAAAAATTATTTCAGATTCGGAATCCTCAACCCCGAAAATATTCTCAAAAACACGGTTAGATTTTTGATCAGAGGCCCACCAAAGCCGCAATACGGCCATAAGGAATTCGAATTTTGGAAAAATTATTTCAGATTCGGAATCCTCAACCCCGAAAATATTCTCAAAAATACGATTAGTTTTTCGTTAGCTCCCACGAGGAACCCGCCAATCAGCATCCAAATCGCTTTGTTGACGTAATCGATGCTATCGATCGATGATATCGTGACGTTTCAAAAGTTGGAGATATCGGTTTTTAGGCCTATACCCATACTTTTAGCCCTGCTCACAGTTTCTGAACCACTCAACAGAATTGAACCAAATTTCAATGGTAGCGTATCTGGATGGATATCTACTGCAGTACGAAAATCTGACTCAATCGGTGGCTGCGTTCGCGATCTATAGTCAAAAAAGATCTTGAAATTGTTGAAAATTTAACATTTTCACTCACTGCTTCCGAATCGCTGAACCGATTTGGCTCAAAAACTAATCAGCACCTACATTTCATTAGAAGTTGCTACCCCCCAAAAATCATCGAGATCCGTTCTTTCGTTTTTCTGCTTTTCGACGGACAGACACTTTTTTTTCCACATATATTCATACATAAATACGCACATTGCCATACACTGTGGCGACCGGAGTTCCAGAACCGTATAAGTCGAAAATTTTACCCGGCCAAGGTCACGCCCTTTGCACGTGCTCGGGTCGTGATCAGCGCGTGATCACTCTGGCGACCAGGGTATTGGTCGCCAGAGTGCACAGGTCGCGAAAGTGATAAGGGAATTTGCACAATCGGTCGCCAAAGTGACGAAAATGTACGCGCATTCATACACACATACACACATCCACACACACGGCCACCATCCAAATTTTCCTTTTTTCGGCATCAGGGGACTTCAAAACGTGTAAAAATATCAAAAACTGAAAATCTGAAATTTGTGCTAAAAACAATGCTTTATTCTCCCTGCGGTCGATAAAGCAAAAACTTGTTTCACTACAATTTAAAGATCATTTTTTTTTTCTCGTGATTTTTAAATACAATCCAAAACTTCCCAACTCGGCTCATTCGGTCAAGTCAGTTCGCAGGGCTAATTTTATTTTATTTTTTTTAATTACTGAGTATGTTCCGTTGCTAACGGAAAACATGAAGCGGGTATTATTAATTTTCTGGCTGTCTGTGATATCGGCATATTGGCTCGTGGACGCAACGAAAGTTAAAAAATGCGGAGCGAAAAAATACGAAGACACGGAATCGATTCAGCTCTCGAATTGCGTCAAGCTTCCCTGCGTCATGAAAAGGAAAACTTATGGAACGTTCGCATATACCTTTGAGCCGGAAACAGAAGTAGCAAACGTTGTGAACGACGTTTACATTAAGTTATTAGGACTTCCGATGCCGTTTATAGGAATGAACGGTACCTCCGCCTGTGGGAAAATCATGGATAAAGAAACCGGGGAAAACGTCCCCTGTCCGTTAAAACCGGGGAGAAGTTACGTTTACAAAGAACGTATTAACATATTGAACATTTTTCCGAAAATTAAAGTTAACGTTCATTGGGCTCTGAAAGCGGAAGGGAAGGATTTAATTTGTTTTCAAGTGCCTGTGAGGATTGAGTGAATTCAGAAGACAAAACGATTAAAAGTACTTTAATAAATTACGAAAGTGCGAAAAAAATAATGATACCTGAACACCAGAAAAAAGGGGCAAAGAAAACTGCCATGTCGAGTTTTAATAAACAAAAAATAAATAAATAAATAAATAAATAAATAAAAATAAAAAATAAAAGATATTAGGCCATATCCATGTATATACCGGTGTATACTAGAGTGGGCCGAAAAAACTCTATCTCGTGCATAAACCCCTTTTAAATTTTTTCCCAACTTTCTTTTTTTGGAATAATTTAAATACTATTTAATTGATGTATTAAATGCGATAAGAATTTTAAAGGTTTTTCGTTTCCAGTGAGTTCTTTACGCATTTATAACTTAGTGTCCCCATAATGTCTCGATAACTTATCAATTATCCAGCTACACATATTACGTATAGTTTCATTTACGTAAGTAAACGGTCAACGGAGAGGGTGACTATAAAAACTGTGTCAGCAAATTGGAAAACTTATTCTACTTAAATCGTTTCTTCAGGTAAGACAAAATTTTACGGGAAAGTAAAAAGTGTTTGTTGCAGGAAAAACATCATAACCATCGAATTTAAAAATTAACTTCATATCTGACTAATCTGTAATGAAAGTTTCTATAGAGAGTTTTGACTGTACTAATTTATATGAAGTGAAAATTTTGAACTTTGTAAATGTCGGTTTAAACGTTTTCAATTGCTACCGGAGTTATCTTATTACCAATTTTTGGGATAGTTCTTTTCTTTGTTGAGTTAAAGTTTTGAAGTCGGGTTCATAAATGGAATGGATCCTTTAGCCCCATGCTCCCTTCATCAATCTTATCCCATCAAAGTAAGGTACTTGACCCATATTTGAGCCACTGTATTTACTCTCGCTCTTTTTCTTTTTGGGGCAGATTTCAAAATCAGGAGTGTTTCATTTTACGAGTTAGTCTTTTATTAAAAAAAAAAAGGTTTGGATCAATATTCATTTTGCAAATAGCAGAGCCGGTATGATTTTCGAAAAATGTCAATTGCTCAAGTTAGGAACCCTGCCCTAATGAGGATTGTTACGGCAAACTAAATCCGCTAGGGGGGATCTGGCTGCTATCATGGTAAAATGCCGGCCGGCTCGGATTGGTTAATAAATGACATTAATATGAGAAGGGAATATTTATTGACCAATCCGAAGCCGGCAGCCATTTTACCATGATAGCAGCCAGAGCCCCTCTAGCGGATTTAGTTTGCCGTAAAAATCCTCATTGGGTCGTGTAATACATTCTAGGTTTTTCGCATTACGTTTTTACAAATCCGTGCGCCGGAGGTCGACTAATATATCTCCATCGTAAAAATAACTGGAAATAGCGTGTTTCGACTGTTTGTGAAAATCATATGACTACAAGTTTACATTCCCGTGTTGGTGTAAACTTTTGATCCTCATGACACTTTCACAAAATGTCGAAACAGATTGTCTCCAATTATATTTAAGATGGAGATAGGTTAGTTGACTTTGGATGCAGTGAAATTGGGACATGCACAAAAATAACCCCAAAAGTTCATTATTGGTTTTATAAGTATCAGGATAACCACAACTACGAAAAATGCTGATGGCTCGAATGTAGGAACCTGGCCCAGATAGCATTTTCAATCCATTGGACATCCTGTGTACTTTCCATTAGATATCCATAGGACTTTCAAAGGACGCTTTCTGGATTAGTGCCGACGTAGGTAAATCCAATAGATGTCTAATAAATATTCTAATGACGTCCTGGCGACGTCTTGGAACTGGATAGACTTTGCAATCTGGGGGCTCAAATAAGGGTCAAGTACCTTCATATTCATTATCGATCCCAGTCCGCTTTTCATGCCCGTTACTTTGGGAGATTTTTAATTCCCAATCAAAATTTAAAAAAAAAAAAAATGTTCGTTTGAGTTGGGAATAAAGCTATACAAATCTTCAACAGCAAAAAAAAAAAAAAAAAATTAAATTTAAGTTTGCAGGAAATATGAAACCCGAAAAACTAAACAAAATTATAAATCAAAAGTCAGGAGCGACAAAACCTCCAAAAATTTTATTCGTTTAATGCGTACAGGTCAGAAATGATTTGACGACTTATTTACCGCATACAAATTTTCCGCAGGTTTTGCTGCTTGCAATTTATTCAACAATAATGAAATTCTCGGTCATTTTTACCTTCGCAATGGCTCTCTTAATGGCGATTCTTCAAGCTGCGTCAGGGGACCCGCAAAAAATACCACGTAAATATAATATTTATAACTTGCAGTAGATCCTTACTAATACGACCCCTCGATTCAACGATTTTTCCCCGGTCTCTTGTTACTCCCATAACAACTTAATGTAAAATTTATCGGAAATAACGATTTCCGTTGCAACAATGTCCGGCTTATAAAGTATCGTTCATTAGGACTTTTTGAAACGAAAATCCATATAAAAATGATTCGGTGTAACGACCCTGACTTGAATTTTCAACGATAACAAACAATGAAAAGTAAACAGCTATAAAACCATTTCAGTAAGCAAAATTTTTTAAAATACACACAAGGAAATTTGTATCCTAGTGTGTTTCACCCAAAAATATCGGTGAAAACTCCTAAAACCGCTAAACCTAGGTTGACTCTATTGAGATCCGAATCGTTATATCTGACTAAACGATTTTTCTGATATAACGTTTTTTTCTCCGTTACCTACAAGGATCTCATTAACGGGGTTTTACTATGCTGGTTGTTTTACTTTTTTTTTAGGGCCTGCCGGCTCACTTTTTGGTGGTGACACAAACGACGGTAAGAATAGTATTCATTTGCGATTAGTTCTTTTTTCAGTTTCGTCATTTATTCCTTTTATATTTGCAGGTTAACCGGGATGGTTTAAAATAGTACATTTCATGGTCAAAAGGTGTAAGCTGAGCTGGCAACAATGTAAATTAGTTCCACAGTAGTACGTCCACTAATTGTACGTTATTTAAATATAAAAGAGTAGTGTTCATTATAAAATGCAGTTAATTATTTAATTAGTTAAGAAATACCTAGTCCATTGCATTTAAGAGCAAAATAAAATTTTTGAAATGAAAATTTTTTTAAAAATTGTATAGGTATATACACTAGGGTGACCCTTTTTTTTGGCGAATTTTCGAATTTCAAATTGCTTTCCCCCAAAAATGGTTCTCCTTGGTGTACTGATAAACCCGAATTTTTTTTAAATTTTCACTCGACGGAAAATTGTGGCCACTTGAGCTTAAAATTTTGAAAATAACCATAAGAGAAAAAAGTCAACAATTTTTTTTTTTTTTTTTTTTTTTTTTAATATGTAGTTTTTTATCGAAAACTTTGCGTAGATCACGAGTCTGAAGTCCGTTTATTTATATCCGGTCCGGTTTTAGAGCTAGAGACCAAAATACGAGTGAAACTGAGGACTTGCTATTTTTTGTCACTTTACCGTTTTTTTCGCCATATTTTGGCTTTTAGCTCAAAATTCGGATTAGATATGAAAAAATAGACTTCAGATTCGTGATCTACGGTAAATTTCCGATAAAAAGCCACATTTTTTAAGAAGAGAAAAAAGATTATCAATTTTTTTTCTCAAGTCGCCATGCTTTCCCGTCGAGTAAAAAATTTAAAAAAAAATTCGGGTTCATCAGTACACCAAGGGGAATCGTTTTTTGGGAAAGCAATTTGAAATTCGAAAAGTGCCAAAATAAAGGACACCCTAATATATATATATTTATTTATTTATTTATTGGAAAATGTAGTCTGACAAGTAAAAGAATTACTTATTTGCATTTTAGTATACACGAATATTTAAAAACTTGCAACTAGCTACAGTAGCCCATGCTATCTGATAAAATTGAAACTACTACTTCATATTGTACTTAATGGTCCTCAATAAGGTTCTTCACAATGAAAAAGTTCAAAATTTTCAAAACGCGGCCAAATAGATAGATACAAAACAAAAATTGTTGAACCCCTGCTTGAGGCAAAAAAAAAAAAAAAAAAAAGTTAAAACGATTTTTGCCTAAAAGCGACAAAACTCTAAGCATCTCATTTAAAATTCACTCACAAGGTAGTACGCTAAACGACTAATGTCGCGAAATTATAATTATAAATTGAAATAAAAAAACCCGTTTGACAATACTTCGGGAATTACAGCATTTTCCGCATGCTTGTTAAAGTCCATTCAACTTTTTAAACCTGGTTCATTCGTTCTCGGTCAGCTCTCAGAGAAGATTCGTTTCTTTCTTTCCAGTGTTCTAAGTTCCTAACCTTAAATATGAAGCGCTTACTACTAATTTTTTCGTTTTCCGTATTACCGGCATATTGGCTCGTCGAAAGTACCACAGTTAAAAAATGCGGAGCGAAAAATTACGAAGATACGGAATCGGTTTACCTTTCAAACTGTGCCAAACTTCCCTGTTCTTTAAAAAGAAAAACCTACGGCAGGTTTGCATTCACCTTCACGCCAGAAACGGAAATTGCTAACGTTACAAACAACGCCTACTTGCAGTTATTAGGACTTCCGATGCCGATCACAGGAATGGACGGAGCCTCCATTTGTGGAAAAATCTTGGATAAAGAAACCGGGGAAAACGTCCCCTGTCCGTTGAAACCGGGGAGAAGTTACGTTTATAAAGAGCGTGTTAAAATACAGAAAAATTTACCGAGGATGAATCACGTCGACCTTCATTGGGCACTGAAAACGGAAGAGAAGGATTTAATTTGTTTTCAAGTGCCTGTGAGGATTTTGTGAATGACAAAGTGAATAAAATTTGTTTAAAAATTAATAGGATGATACAGATAATATATGCCATAGCGGAACAGCCACGAAAAAAGAACTTGTGTACAGCAAAAACGTTACTTTAAAGGTGAATATTAAAGATCAGTACAAAAAACAGGATTAGAGACTAAAAACGATTCGGTATGACAAATGAGTGAGAACAATTAATATTTTATGTCTCCTAGAATCAATTACATAAAATAAACCTTTACAGCATATAGCATATAACATATACAATGACCTACTTTTTTTTTCCATCTCGTTCTCCATATTAGCTTTCGTAAATTGCAGAAACTGAAAGGCAGAGATAGGGCCGTGGGTCTAGGGATCGTTGAAATGCCGTATTTTTATTTTCGTATGTGTACATATAGGGCCCGAATAGAATTTTAACAGAAAAAATACGGAATTTAGGGAGTTATTTGGCAAAAGAAAAGGAGTTTTTATGGAGCTTTTAAGACACAATTAAATCGCCTTAGTGTGGATTAAGCGAAGACCTAAAATTGCAATTAAATATCCGTAAGCTCACTCCCATCACGATGTTAAATTGAGAGAGATCCGTAAGCTAAATATGCGGCCTCCTTTTCTTAAAAAAAATTTAACAGGTTAAATTTGCACAACGGCTGTTTAGAATTCAGATGTAACAAAAAACCATAGGGATGGATAAAAATAATCCGCTCAAATTTTGGTTTTTGATCGATAAGCCAATCTACTCCGTAACCTAGACGGATCATATTAACGGGGTTTTACTGCTAACTGTTTTACGGTTCTCAGTTTTATTGTTCATTCTTTTATGTTTTACAAAATAATATTTTTAGGACCGCGACCTGCCGGCTCACTTTTTGATGGTGACACACAAGACGGTAAGAATAGCATTTATTTATTTACGAAATTCTTTTTTCAGTTTCGTCGATTATTTTTACATAATTTGCAGGTTAACCGGGATGGCTCAAAATAGTACATTTCATCGTCAAAAGGTGTAAGCTGAGCTGGCAACAATGTAAATTAGTTCCACAATAGTTAAATATAAAAGTAGTGTTCATTATAAAATGGAGTTAATTGTTTAATTAGTTAAGAAATGCCTAGTCCATTGCATTTAAGAACAAAATGAAATGGTAAAAATAAAATTCAGTAGGTATACGATTTTTTTTAAAAATTGTATCTAGGGCGTCCCTTTTTGGCAATTTTTGAATTTCAAATCACATTCCACCGAAAATAGGCCTAACTTGTCCTTGGTGTACTAATAAATCCAATTTTTTTTTTTAAATGTTTTACTAGACGGGAAAGAGTGGAGCTTAGAATTCCAAAAATTGCCATATAAGAGAAAAAAAAAAAAAAATGGCCAATTTTCTTTCCGCGAAAAAATGTGGTTTCTTATCGGAAATTGTCCGTACATTACAAGTTCGAGGTCCGTTTTTTTTTTTTATCGAGCCCGGTTTTTGAGCTACAAACCAAAATACGAGTAAAACTGAGGACTTTATATGTTTTGTGACTTTACCACGTTTTTTCCCATATTTTGGCTTTTAGCTCAAAAACCGGACCAGATATAAAAAAACAGACCTCAGATTCGTGATCTAGGGAGAATATCCGATAAAAAACCACATTTTTTCGCAAAAAAAATTTCATGATTTTTTTTCTCTTATGCAAATTTCGGAAATTTCAGCTCAAGTTGCCACGCTTTCTCGTAGAGTAAAAAATTTCAAAAAAAAAAAAAAATTCGGGTTTATCAGTACACCAAGGAGAACCATTTTTAGAAGTAAGCGATTTGAAATTCGAAAATTGCTAAAATAAGGGACACCTAGGCTACATACAGCTAGAATTAGTAAGTTATAATGTATTTTACTTCCTATGATCTTAACTCTGAAATCTCACAAGAGCCTTATTTTGACAGTTTCTTTTATCCATTATCAAGACTTTTATGTGCTGAAGAGTATAGAGATAGTACCAAAGCACTTTTACTTCAACAATATCAGTATTATCAACATTTAAATTTTTTAAATGTTTGTTTGTTAAAAATAGCAATCATACGATTGCTTGACCACGGCACGGGATTTTTTATCTGACAAGGAAAAATTAATGGGGATTTTTAAAGCCATTTTAAAACTTTTTGCCACGTAAAATTTCGTTATAGCTCGTCAATATTTACAGATGAATTCACAGTTCGAAAAATGATGATAAGGGCAGTTAATCTAATCTCTATTATTAATTAATGGGATTAATATTACCTTGGTCCTATCCCGGGCTTCCTCCCCTGACCAATAACGGAGGTGGTGGGGGCTAAAAGTTTGTTGAAATAAGAAAAATTGAACTTTGAACTCCCTATTTCCTTCTATAAAGTATATATATATACAGTATATATATTTAAAACGTAATCGCTTTAACCAGTGCAATATTAACAATCGGATATAACACTTCAAAAAGAAAAGCAAAATTTATTCGAGAAGTACGTTTTTGACGCACAAAATATAAAACTCAAAATGACAGCGGTATTTCACTTCACCACAGTAAAAAACTACGAAGCTATTATTAGAGATCAGAAAATTAGACAATCGAAAAAATTGCCAGGCGGAGGTGACGCATCTTCGGGTGATGGTGTGTATTTAATGACAAACTGGCCTCAGGATGGAAAAAATTCGGCTTCAATGACTGGATGGGGAAAAGTATCGCCGGTGGAAAAAGGAAAATTAGAAAAATGGTTCCAATTCTTCACCGACAGACTCGACCCCGACAAACTCGAAAAAGTAAAACCCAGACATGGACAAGACATTTACATTTATCGAGATGATATAGATTTGAGAAAACTACCACGTGACAGTTACTTCATGGGGGATACCTCAGGACTAGAAAACACTCCGAAGCCGATAGATTGTGATTGCTATAAATATATACAATCTGGTAATTTATCTGCAATTAAAGGTAGGAGTTGTCATTGCTACTATATCGTAGGGGGTCGATAATCCCCTTATACATTATTACAATATTTTTAATGCACTAATAGTGATATGCAGGTAATAGTTCTTTACACTGATGTTCAAATAAAAATAAAAATTTTCGTGACAGAATCAATTTTTTTTTCCCCCTTTTCATTTAGATGTAATTTTATTTACAAAGAGCTTCATGTTGGTTTCAAAAGCTTAACTTTTAAACAGACTTCGTGTGTGGAAATATATAGTCTTCAAAATCCAGGGGTTGTTTGCCGTTACTTTCTTAAAAATGTTTTTAAACATTTTTTTCTGTCGATGACCAAGTCGCCAAAGTAGGCGTTGGTTACATTACTCGAAAATTTTTGTTCGAAGAGTTTCAAAAATTTTTTCTCGATGAAAGTGTTTACACTTTTCGAAAAGTTTCGATGATGTTCGATGATGTTTGATGATGTTTGATGATGTTTGACGTTATTTTTGGGGTTGTATTATATTTTTTACGTAATGGGAGGATACATATATCATCGGCAGAGTACCCATATTAATTTAAGTCATTTTTTTCTTTTTTTTTCCCCAAACTTTTTTTCAGTCTTTTTTTCTACCGCGTGCAGGAAACAAATGACTTAAATTAATATGGGTACTCTGCCGATGATATATGTATCCTCCCATTACGTAAAAAGTATAATACAACCCCAAAAATAACGTCAAACATCATCAAACATCATCAAACATCATCGAACATCATCGAAACTTTTCGAACATATGTTCGAAAAGTTTATTATTAAGGTTAAAGGTTATTAAGGTAAAAAGGTTATTTTTGGGGTTGTATTATATTTTTTAAATAATGGGAAAATACATATATCATCGGCCGAGTACCCATATTAATATAATACCACCCCAAAAATAACGTCAAACATCATCAAACATTTCGAACATCATCGAAACTTTTCGAACATGTTCGAAAAGTGTAAACACTTTCATCGAGAAAAAATTTTTGAAACTCTTCGAACAAAAATTTTCGAGTAATGTAACCAACGCCTAACTCTTTTTAGCAATCTCACAAAATATTTTGGAATTACATTTTTGTTTATTAAAAGTCAACTTTTCAAATGAACATGAAACGTCTTAAACCTAAATAAGATTTTAGCTTCCTCACTGTAGCCAGTAAGAGCGTATACAAAAAAAATCTTGGAAATTTACCTCAACACATACAACATAATGATTTATAGATAGTGAACTGCAAGAAAAAAAGGTAGAAAAGTCTACTTTTACATTCTTAAATTTGAGCCTCACTTTTGTAATCTGTCATAAGCTAATTAGGTTTCCTATGCCAAAACCTTCTGCATGTTAAAGATTCTTGCATATGCAGCGAAAGGAAATGCATCCTGTACCGTAACAGAAACACTCGAACTAACAAACAGTATTCCCAGTCAAAGTCCTTTATTGATAATCAGTGATAAGTCTGAATTACCAGTAAACTTATATTAGCGAATTATTGACTGTCAGTACTTTGGTGGTAAGATCAGTGCTTTTTTATTGGTAATTCAAATGATAATCAATGAGGCATTTCCTAAGGTTATTTCGAAGTTAATTAAATCGGTAAAATCGTGTCAGTATGGCAAAAGTTATAAGTCCAAGCATATAAAAAGGGCCTATTTTAACTTATTTTAATCAGGTGCCATTTGAAAAAATTGATTGTTGGACCTTTGCTAGCGGCAAATTTAAAAAGAAAAACGTAAAAACGATTTTTGGTTAAAAGCGACAAAATTTTAAACTTTTAAAACCTCTCATTTAAAATTTACTAGTAGGGTAGTACGTAGGTAAACGACTAATGTCGCGAAATTATAATTAATTACACAAAATAAACCTTTACAGCATATAACATATAACATGTAACATATAACATATAACATATAACATATAACATATAACATATATAATGACCTACTATTTTTTTTTCATCTCATTCTCCATCAACTTTCGTAAATTGCAGAAACTGAAAGGTAAAGGATAGGGCCTTGGGTCTAGGGATCGTTGAAATACCGTATTTTTATTTTCGTATGTGTATATACAGGGTCCGAACAGAATTTTGACTGAAAAAATACGGAATTCAGGGTGTTATTTGACTAAAAAAAAGGAGCTTTTAAGACCTGATTAAATCGCCTTAGTGTTGATTAAGCGAAGACCTAAAATTGCAATAAAATATCCGTAAGCTCACTCATATCACGATGTTGGAATGAAAGAGATCCGTAAGCTAAATATGCGGCCTCCTTTTCTTAAAAAAAATTTAACAGGTTAAATTTGCACAATGGCTGTTTACAATTCAACAACTAGAATTCAAATGTTACAAAAAACCCTAGCGATGGATAAAAATAATCCGCTCAAATTTTGGTTTTTGATTGATAAGCCAATAAGGATTCCAAATTCTAAAGTACACCGCACACCAGGTAAAAACGTGCATAAGAATATAACAATAGGTTCCATATAAAAACCATACTTAACCGAAACCTTTTTCCCTATTCTGGTGTGCGGTGTTCTTTATTGTCCAAGATTCTTGTACCATTTCTTCAATTCTTGAATTTCTTGTATTCTATATTTCAAATCCTAGCGTTATTGAAAGGTCGAAAAACAAGATTTGAACGATTTCTTGAAAAATTTTTTGTCTTGTTTCGTCTTAAAACTCTTGTCTTTGGACCCATCCCTAATAAACCCTTAGGTACATCTAAAATCACAATGGCCAGAAAAAAAAGAAGAATGTATAGCAGGACTCACCATCGTCTTTATTTCTTCTAGAAATGAAATGCCGCAACTTATTACGGGAAGGTTTGGTTTCCACGCTGACTGAGAAAGAGGTGGCTAAAGCTCATTTGTCGTTAATTGGGGGTTGCATTACTATCGATACACTCCCGTGAGTAGTCTTTTAGACTACTACTTTAAAAAAAAGAAGTTACTTTAAATCCCTAACCTACCAAACCGACCGAACAAAGGTCGACACTGTTCGAAAGTGACCTACGGAACTCTATACGGAGCAACGAAAAAAATTTAAACGCGCGAAGCAACCCCGGCCGATGCAAAAAAAAAAAAAAAAAAAAAAAACCAAACATCAGCATCTGAAAAAAAGAAAAAATGTATATAAATTAAAAATGCTTATAATTCAAAGAATTTATGTCCTGAGAAATACTTCACAAAATCTGTAATATTTCAGATTTTTTTTTCGTTCAAGGAAAATATTTCAACTCTTTTGCCATTGTATACGTATACAAGACTTGTGGGAATATACTGCCCGGCTGGGTACGACAGCATCCATGCCAAGTTTGGACGATATCAATACCATGTTCGGATCACAAGAGTATATCTTTCTTTTAAAAAATTAAATCAACATGGAAAATGCCAAGCCGCGTCAAGCGGAAAAAACTCAGTGACTGCCCATTTCTCAAAGCCCTTGTTGCCCGTTACAAAAACGAATAAGAAGAAATAACCCCTCGTTTTGCTTCGCAAAGTTGGTTGACAATTTAATTAGTACCGGTAATGAAATAGTATATTACAACACTAGAGCTGCAAAAGAAAAAATTGTCCGTCGAGGCCGATTTTGAGGCCCTTTTTTTTTAAAAAGGTCTCGACGGGTAATTCTTTTGCAGTTCTTGTGTTGTAAGCTACTTTTCATCACAAAGCACAGCGCAATAAAGGTTTTTCTAAAACGCAATAGTGCGGAAAAATAAGTTTTCTGCACTGAGTGATGAAAAAATTATTAAATCGATTTTTACTTACTTCTTCAAAAATCGGAATTCCTTGAGTCCCAGGTCCGACTTTGGAAAGCACAGTAACTGTAGAGCCATTTTGAGGCAGCCAGCAGCGACAGCTTAAAAGATGCCCCATGGCAGAAAAAAATGCATCAAGCCTGCGGAATAAAAAAGGAAAGATTAATTACAAAAACTAAAATTTAAAGAAAAATAATGTATTTTGCCTTACAAAATAAACAATTTACTTTTCCTTATTGGTTTGCATATCTTTAAAAGGTAATATTTGATCAGATAGGGGAAAAAATGCGATTTAATCTGGACAGGGATAAAAATGTCAATGAACACTTCATTCTAGTTGAATAACAGAAAAAATACGGTTGTCTTATCAATCAATCGTTTCTAATCAAATGTCGCTTCTGTCATCACTTATACTTCGGTTAGTTTCAAAACTGCATAGTATGTAACTATCATCGTTAAGGAAAAATTAAAAAAAAAAAAAAAATTAGCTCCAAGAAAGAATTTTAGCAGTTTCATTTTTAGTTATCCAAAATGGTAAGTTCATTTTTTTTTTTTCTCTTTCTTTTTGAGCCAATACACGGACGTTACACACTACTTTCATAAGCTACGTAAAATGCAATAGTAATATTCGTCGTATATTGACTTTTTTTTTCATTGGCCAAAAACAAATTGAAAGACCGGACAAAATATCATAAGGCTGCCCAGACAGGATTTTGAATCCATTGAACATCCTGTGGATTGTCTGTTAGATGTCCACAGGATATCCAAATCCATGGAATATCCATAGGATGTCTAAAGGAAGCTTTTTGGATCAGTGGGGACTTAGGTAATCCAATGGACGTTCAATAAATATCCTCATGACTTCCTGAGGACGTCCTCGGGGCTGGATAGACTTTGCTATCTGGGTAAATAAATTAGGAGCGGCAGACTCTCCGACAAAAGTTTTTGGGACATAATTCGGGAAACCGTCTTTAAGCTCATTACTCGATTAGTTAAAACCTTATTAAGCAGAAAACGCCTAAACTTGACAAAACTAAAATATTTCGGTAATTGTAAGAGCCGAATCATAGCCTTTTAGGTCCTAAGAATCGCAAAAGAAGACATCTTAACAGCATTCACGATCATTAGACCAAATAAAGTAGTAAAAATTATCGACCAAATGATTTTTCATTTTCAGAATGTTCCTGTAATTAATTACAACGACCTCGATAAAAAAAAAGAATTAGGACAAGGAGGTTTTGGGGTTGTATATTTAGGATATGCAAAAGGAGGAGTGTTGCCGACAAACGTGAAACTAGCTATAAAAGAACAACTAGGTAACTATATAATTGAACGATTCCTAATTATAAATTATTTATTGTTAAGCGAAATCATTTTAGATGATCCTGCAGCCAAACAAGACTTTAAGCAAGAACTGGAAATTTTCAAGAAAGTGGGATCTCATAAAAATGTGGTAAGGTTGTTAGGGTATTGTGCAAGACCCCATATTTGCATCGTCATGGAATACGTGACAATGAAAGTTGATGGGATAGAAATAAGCGGTCTTCACAACTACGTAAGAAGACTAAGGAGGCTTGTCAGGTATTATAATTAACGAAAAATAAAGAATTAGGAATAATAAAAAATAAAGGGATCCTAATTAATTGCAGGAAAAATGAATTAGATCATGCGGAACTGGAATCCTTCTCTTTGCAAATAGCTCAAGGGATGGAGCATTTGGAGAAGAAAAAAATCGTGCATAGAGATTTAGCAGCCAGAAACATATTAATCGACCAAAGCAAAACATTAAAAATATCCGATTTCGGGTTATCAAGACCCGACGGTTTTTACAGATCGTCCAGTAAAATATTCCCATATCGTTGGAGTTCTCCTGAAGCCAACAAAGCTTATATTTTTACAAGCAAAGGCGATGTCTGGTCATACGGAATTGTGCTGTGGGAAATCGCAACATTAGGTAAGCATAATTAATAGGACAGCTCCAGCTGTGAAATACGTCCGTTGCATAACAGGCCGTGAATTATTCTTAAAGTCGCAAAGCTTTGATCTGCCCAAATGGCATTTTCAATCCATCGGACATCGTGTGGATTGTCCATTAAATATCCGATTTCGGATCGGTTTTATAAAAATAAAAATATAAGCTTTGATCCAAAAAGTGTCCTTTGAACATCCTATGGATATCCCATGGATTTGGATATCCTTAGGATGTTCAAAGGACACTTTTTGGATCAGTGCGGACATAGGTAAATCTAATGGACGTCCAATATATATCCTCATGACGTCCTGAATACGTCTTCGGGACTGGATAGACTTTACTATCTGGGATCATTTTGACATCGAAAAATTCTAGGAAAGTGACCATATCCGACGACGACTCCGATACGTATGTGATCGACGCCTTCATGACGTTTTAAATGCGTCATTCTTTTCTCTAAAAAAGGCGGTATACCAGTGATAGACAGTTTCTCAGTGAAAATAACTCGAACATTTATTTAGTATTTGTAATTTTTCCAACAAACCAAAAACTGCTTTAAGGCAGAGGTAGGGGGGGGGGTGTAATTCTCTCAGTCGGGGTTATCGGTATATGGATCATAAAGAGGGAACCGGGAAAATGTACAGTAAAAGAATACACCAGAGGCACTCGAAGAGTGGACTTGAACCACCGACCTATTTAGTACTTGAGAAATACTTTGAAATTCTTTAAAAGCTACTTTATGTCTTTTTTAGATAGAAATTTATAACCACCAATAACAAATTAGACTTTAACCTCAGCGAACAAGCAAAAACTGCAACTAGTTTACCTATTTACCACCCTGAAAATAAAGCTTTCATAAATTTTGAAATTTCAGGGGACGTACCGTATCTTCCTCGTAATAACGAATCAGCAGCTAAATACATTATAAAAGGTAACAACCCAGGCAGACCCGATAATGTTTCACAAGAATTCTTCAACATAATGTTGCAGTGTTGGGCTTTCGAACCTGATCAAAGACCCACGTTTACGGATTTAATACGGAAACTGACCGAGCTACGCTCAAATGATACAATGTACTTCAGATTCAACGACCCCAAGGTTTTTCACGATAAACGTGTTCAAAATGTAGGAAATGGAGCCAAATTCAACGGCAGCAAAGTTCTTCATCCCGGAATCTTTTGCAACCACTGTTTAAAGTTTATATTCGGAATCCGATACAAATGTATAACGTGTCCCAATTACGATTTATGTCAGGACTGTAAAAGGATGAGCCATCATCGCTATCATTCATTCCAAGAAATCGTAAACCCAATCATTAACCCTTTAACGATTCATTATGATGCATTCTGCAACATTTGCTGGGAAGCCATCATCGGCATCCGTTATAAATGTTCAGAGTGCCCGAATTACGACTTATGCCAAACCTGCAAACATAAAGGATATCATAAGGAACACAGACTGTCCTCCATTTTATGGTTCATGTCCAAAAAAAGTCCCTTGCACGTTGGAGTTCGATGTGACGGATGCGACGGTTCCATATTAGGACTGCGCTTTAAATGTGAGGAGTGCCCAAATTACGACTTATGCGAGACTTGCAAAGCAATCGGTCATCATAAAAGCCACTCTTTTGAAAAAATCGAGAACACAATCCAAAGGCCAACATCAAACAGAGTTCGACACAATGCAACCTGCGACATTTGTTCAAATTATATAATGGGGATTCGTTATAAATGTTCGGTGTGCCCAAATTACGACTTATGCGAGACTTGTAGAGGTAGGGGTCACCATAAAGAGCATAGATTTTCTTCGGTATTAAGCCTCACGTCCAACCAAGGCAGTTTACACGCTGGATTTCGATGTGATGTTTGCGACGGCTCCATATTAGGCATACGTTTTCAATGTACAGTTTGCGTAAACTATGATTTGTGCGAGACTTGCAAAGTAACGGGCCATCATAAACAACATCCTTTCCAAAAAATTTTGAACCCGACCAGGGAACCACTGCTAAAAAAAACTTTTCACCGTGCACTCTGCGACATGTGCTCAAATACGATATTGGGAATTCGTTATAAATGTTCAATTTGTCCGAATTACGATTTATGCCAAACTTGTAAAGAGATGGGTCATCACACACGTCACAGATTTTCTTCGATATTGAGCGACACCTCGAACCAAGGTCGCTTGCATGTTGGAGTTCGATGTGATGCTTGCGACGGTTCCGTATTAGGTGTGCGCTTTAAATGTTTAAATTGCCCAAATTATGATTTGTGTGAGACGTGCAAAAAATCGAATCATCATGCGCACCACTCTTTCATAACTCTTACATAAAAAAATTTACAGTACATTATCATTTTACATATTGGGAATAAAAAAAAGAAAACCTTCATAAAAGGAAAGGGGTTATTTATACATATTGGGAATAAAAAAAAGAAAACCTTCATAAAAGGAAAGGGGTTATTTAATATTTCTGAAGTATTTTTAAAATATTTTAAGTGACTTTTTAAGGAGATTCCATATGCCCTTGACCGCATCGCACAATCTTTAAAATGAATCACACGACTCATACTGTACATCTCTAAGAATAGAAATCTACCACGGTTGTCAGGGAGGAAGTTATTATTTTTCAAAAATACCGAAAAAAACGGACCTTACCAGTTGATTAGGGACTATATAGAGGTTCAAAAATGATATTCACCAAAATCGTATAAGATGGGTCTTATGGCCTTTAGCCCTAATTTTCATTTTTTTAAAAAATTTTTTCAAGTTTTTTATTTATTTATTTTTTATTTTAAGTCTAGAAATTTTTTTAGGAGGTTAAGATGGTTTATTTTTGTCCTAGAAGACATGAAAAAAGTGAATTTCACCATCCCGATTTTTCCCGACTAAAATACGAGTCCGTTTTCGCGCATTTTTTGAGCTAAAAACGCAATTATTCGTCCTAATTCCGTTTTTTCGTATAATTTCAAGCCTTTTAATTCTTTATCGCGGTTCACATTGTGGAAACTGACGATAAAACATCCGAGGATCGCCAATTTGAGTGTCCCAAATTTTTCCGACCAGCGTTGGAGTTAATAATAAGGTTCTTTTCACGATTTAGCCCAATTTTTTCGTACCAAATTTCGATTTTTTGCCTATTTTCAAGCCTCTCAATCCCTTCCACTCCCAATTTTCTTAGACCAGGATGAAGTAAAATCAAGTCAAAACTATTTTAACTTAATTATTACAAGATCCATAAATTTTTTTTTTATTTTAAAATTGCACATTGCTTATCACATTGAGGTTTTTAAAATTACACTAACAAAAACTTGACAAATTATTAAAGTAAAAAATAAATAACAAAAAATAAATAACTTTTTGCCATAAAAGAAAAATGAATAACTGACAGTAAATACTCAAAACTAAAAATGAAAAAAAAAAAAAAAAAAAAAATTCAAAATTTCGAGTCTATGACAAACCCCCGAAATGCAGAACCCCGAAATTTGCAGAAACCAGAATCGGGGTTTTGCAAATTCTGGGTTCTGAAAGTACCATAATTTTCCATGAATTATATTCGAGGTTCTGCTAATTCGGGCTTCTGCAAATTCGGGGTTTTGCATGTTTGCTTTCCCGACTTTTTTTTTTTTTGTACTTTTAATTGAATTCAGGGGTGGCTTTAATCGAATGGGAGTGGTAAAATTTGAACTCTGCGGTGTCAAAAACATACTTTGGCACAGTTTATGGGGACAATAATTGACTTAAAATCAATTTCTTACAAAAAATTGCTATTTTTGGCTAAAAAAAAAGGGTGTTTGGTTAGTTAGGGGTGATTCTAATCGAAACGGGATGGTCATTTTCGGATTCTACGACGTCAAAAACATATAAAAAAATTAGTTTCGGTCCCAAATTACTTCTAAAATTTTGAAAAAATTTGTTTAAAAAAATGCCTAAAAAGATTTTTTTAAGCACTAAATGGCGGTGAGCCCCCCCCCTAAACGTGATCGAAAAATTCTAAAAAAAAATTACCATTTGTTTTTACACCATAAGAAAAGTGAAAATCGCGAAAAGTATGGTAAATTTTAACCACCCTAATGGCATACAGTATGTGTCCATTTTAATATCTACTTGTCACCAAAAAAAATTATAAAATAACTCAAACTAAAATAAAATAAAACAAAATAAAATACTTTTCCACTTTTTTATCTCGATTTACTGAACCCAGAATTTGCAGAACTCCGAATCGGGGTTTTGCAAATTTCGGGGTTCTGAATTTCGGGGGTTTGTCAGGGTCCCAAAATTTCAGTGTATCCGATTTTGAATTCAGACGACAAACATCCAAAAAATTAATAAATTTTTTAAAAAATTTATGGATCTTGTAATAATTAAGTTAAAATAGTTTTGACTTGATTTTACTTCATCCTGGTCTAAGAAAATTGGGAGTGGAAGGGATTGAGAGGCTTGAAAATAGGCAAAAAATCGAAATTTGGTACGAAAAAATTGGGCTAAATCGTGAAAAGAACCTTATTATTAACTCCAACGCTGGTCGGAAAAATTTGGGACACTCAAATTGGCGATCCTCGGATGTTTTATCGTCAGTTTCCACAATGTGAACCGCGATAAAGAATTAAAAGGCTTGAAATTATACGAAAAAACGGAATTAGGACGAATAATTGCGTTTTTAGCTCAAAAAATGCGCGAAAACGGACTCGTATTTTAGTCGGGAAAAATCGGGATGGTGAAATTCACTTTTTTCATGTCTTCTAGGACAAAAATAAACCATCTTAACCTCCTAAAAAAATTTCTAGACTTAAAATAAAAAATAAATAAATAAAAAACTTGAAAAAATTTTTTAAAAAAATGAAAATTAGGGCTAAAGGCCATAAGACCCATCTTATACGATTTTGGTGAATATCATTTTTGAACCTCTATATAGTCCCTAATCAACTGGTAAGGTCCGTTTTTTTCGGTATTTTTGAAAAATAATAACTTCCTCCCTGACAACCGTGCTACAGGAGAATATCAGTTATCTTCAATACAACTCAAGTGACCACAAATGTGTATTTGCTAGTTTATAGTCAGTATAGAAATTGAAATCCCATACTATTTTTTCAATCCCGGGATTTGATGAAAACGTTCAATAATGACTTTTTTCTTTTTAAAAGGGGGGGGGGAAACTTATGATCTTTTTTATTGAATTTTCTAAATTAATAGAATTTTAATTAACTTCCGTTATAAGACCACAAAACAAGAGAGAGTAAAAATTTACCTGGCCAAAGACGACAGCCGCGGGGATTCGAACACCCGATCTCTCACTATCGCGGCGAGTGCTCAACCATTAAGCTACGTCCGCCAGTCGATAACCAGTCCAACTTTTACTCTCTTTAAGATACGATTGAAAATGCTGTTTACTTGACTAGCAAAGGGGAACCCTATTAAATGCACTAAATGTCAAGGAACACATAACAATGACCTATTTTTATTTTCCCGAGACCTGGTGAGGTCAAAATTCCTTGAGGAATTTTGACCTCACCAGGTCAATTCTAAGGTGCAATTTCTATGAATTACACAAGGAAAGAAAAAGCTTATGTTGGTTTCGCCAGGTAAATGAGACAAGACGAATTTTTTGCAAAGGCTCAAACATCACTTACATCTACAATCAGGAATGCGAAGGACCACTATAACAGACCATAGGATAATTCAACCACGAGCTCAGAATATTTTTTTACTGAACAAATTTTTGCGTGAAAATCTTCCAAAATAAGGGGCAACATGCTCTTACACCTCACAACGTTAAAAGCGAAACCAAATATGCCGTTTTCGTATAATGCTAGTAACATTCCCCTCTTTAAGCGAAAGCGGCAAAGGGACAACTGCTTATTTTTCAGTCATCACATATTAAAAAAATAATTCAGGTGATTCGCAAAACCAATGTAGAATAATAAACTTAATTTGTTATTTGTAAAAAAAAAATTAATAAACGGATATTTACTCACTTTTTGAAAGTTTTGAATCTTTCCACAATGAGACGTCCAATCCCTCTAGAGCTTACTTGAAGGTATCGGTACCGCCGTTTTGCAAAAAGTCTAGTCATTTCGGTCTTTCATAAATTAAATCCGAGAAGAGTGTAAGTAAGCAATTAAAAGCATGAACATTCGCCTGCAGAACAAAAAAAAATTAATTAGAAAAATAAACGACAAAATCAAATCGAAGACAGAAAAAGCATTATCGTGCATCCATTTCAACAAAAAATGCCGCATACATATGACGTAAGCATTTTTACCCACTTTTCCCGGGTGTAAGCAGTAGTAAGATTTTCGTTCGCCTTTTTTGAAATTTTTCCTTTGATTAAAATAATAAAACAGTTACCGCTTTCCTAAGAATTTGCCCCCCCCCCTCAAATTCCCCTTCGTAAGCACTGACCAAAGCCGTTAGTAGCCTTATGCTTACGTGATATGTATGCGATCCCATAAGGACAATTTAGTGAAAGCAAGGAATAAGTGTCTTTGGTATCAAAGCCGTTATTTTAATTTTAAACGCAGTGAATTTTTTCGGAAGTAAAAAAAGGCAGTTATAAGCCTCTTTCTTTCCCCCTCTGAAAATTTAAAACATTGAAAAATCCTTTCAAAAACTGTAAATTTTTCCGCCTTCCAATCCCGGAAACGTTTTTCAAAACAAAAAACAGACGCAAAATAAAAAAAAAAAAAGAAAAGATTGACAACATTAAAACAATGGACGTTACAGGAAATTAATTTTACAAAAATTTCATTAAAAAAAATTATTATACAACCCCATAACCCCCCCAAAGTTTCGGATATCAAAATTGGTCATCAAAATTATTCGTCATGTTAGTGAGACTTGGTCGGTGTCGTGGTTGCAAGTTATATATAAGATTTTCCAGGTAAACCATAATGACAACACTCGGATAATCGAATATCAACAACGTTTGTTTTTATTTTTACTTTTCCGGCAGAGCTATATGTACGTCAAAAACATGTAAGGATAAAGGGTGCCCGAAATGCCCGACGTCTACGGCTAAATTTATAGACACGTGTAAATTAGATCAATGCATGGTGAATCCCTGTCATGCGGAGCCTGCTGTTGTCATAGTCGGAAGTGGCATCGCAGGTTTGTCATGTGCCCAACGTCTGGTTCATTGCGGAATTAGAAATTTTACTGTGTTGGAAGCAACCGACAGGTAAATTCTGTGATTGTGTTTTATTAATGAAAAATAGACATTTCAGTCTACCGGAAAATATTTTTGTCAGTTTTTTTTAAATCGTAACTACATCGTATTAATTATTCCTGAAACGATAAAACGGTTACTGTATTAGAAGACTTTCCACGGAAAAAATGATTTGGGGGAAAATAATTTTCTATAAATTATTTATAGAATAAAATTATCAAAAAAATGCCAAAAATAATTTGAGAAAAATCATGAAAAAGAAAAAAAAAATTAATTGAAAAGCAAAGGGGTAGTCTTTAGAGAAAAAAAATCGTGAAACAATTTTCGGGACGAAAATCTGCTAAAAATGTTTGATTCCCGGGAAAACTTTTGGGAGAAAATTTGTCATAGGAAAAAAAGTAGGAAAAAATTATTGAAAGAAGTGAAAAGGAAGGAAAAATTTTGGTAATAAGTTAATTTTCGAGGGAGAAAAAATCTTGGGAAATGGGAAAAACATGGGGAAAACTGAGAAATTTCCATCACCGGAAGTTCATGCTGCATAAACTAACTTAAGCTTAAGCCTTAACATTAATTTTCAGACCTGGAGGAAGAATCCATTCCTGTTGGATGGGAGACGTCGTCGCCGAAATGGGAGCCCAATTCATAAACGGAGGCTGCGTTGCCAACCCCGTGTTCACTTTAGCCGCTCAAGAAGGACTTTTATCAAATCCTCTCCCCAGGCCGGACGAAAAAGGGCTGTTTTGCACCAGCGACGGAAGAGCCATCGATTACCCCGTAAGCATTTGCGCTTATCACACTTTCAAAAAAATCGAACAACAAGCCGCGGCGCTGTTCAGCATGGGATGCGGGAGAACCCACGGGAATTTGTTAAATTTCCTTGGGTTGAGGATCCAGCAGGAATTGCACAATTTCCCGGAAGAACAAAGATACGACGCGGCGAGAGTCATGTTCGGATTGACCAACATTCTCCGCGCGAAATGCGGGGACGATTTGTCATTGATCAGCGCGGATCAATTCGGAAGTTACATCGAAATCCCCGGAGGAGACGTTCGGGTGCCGCTGGGGTACGTCGGGGTCCTCGCGCCTTTGTTAAGGGATTTACCGGAATGCAGCGTCAGGTACTGCAAACCGGTTCAAAGCATTTTATGGGGGACGGTCGGGTCCTTGAAAGGTCCGAGAGCCATCGTCAAATGTTGCGACGGCGAAGAGTTCCAAGCGGATTACGTCGTTTGCACCGTGTCCCTGGGGGTTTTGAAAGCGAAACACGACAAACTTTTCTGCCCCTCTTTACCCTGCGAAAAAGTGGAAGCCATAAAAAAATTAGGCTACGGCACGGTCAACAAAGTGTTTTTGGAATACGCCCGACCGTTTTGGGTTTGGCGCGAAGGAGGCATACGACTCGCTTGGTCCGCGGACGAACTCGCCTGCAGGGAAGACTGGGTCAAAGGATTATGCTACGTCGAAGAATTATCCGGAAGTCAGCACGTTTTATGCGCTTGGGTAGCCGGGAAAGAAGCCGCCACCATGGAATTATGTTCGGATGAAGAAGTCGCAGAATCCATAACCCGCGTCCTTCGTCAATTTACTGGCGACCCCTGCTTACCCTACCCGACCAACATCTTAAGATCCAAATGGACGTCCGATTGCAATTTCTGCGGATCGTACAGTTACATGGGCATCGATTCCACCGTGGGGAATCAATGCGATTTGGGATCCCCGGTACCCGGTTCCTGCGAACCCATCGCCCCGATTCTTATGTTCGCGGGAGAAGCGACGGTACCCGGTCATTATTCGACGGTGCACGGCGCCAGATTAAGCGGCATCAGAGAAGCGGAAAGGATCATACAGTTGACCAAACGATTCGGAGGGCCCCCCATACCACCGGAAAGTTGTTGAAGAAAGAATTTTCGTGACGCTTTTGTAATTTTTTCTTGTTGTTAGAGTCAAAGTCTGTGCCTTTGAATAATTCTTTTACAAGAGATCTGAATGGAGTATTTTTGTACATTTTTTTTTATACTTCTTATTTTTACAACATAAATTTTTCGGATATTATAAAAATTATTTTTAAGGATTTACGAATTTCATATGATACGGTTCAATATCATTTTTTCCCGACAGGGATGCCGAGAGGAGGGAATTTTAGAATTTTCCTCTCTTCAGTAACATGAAGCCAACTCAAACAGATATATCCAAAGATATATCCAGCATGCATCAGGAATAGGAAAGCATTAAACGCTTTAAGGCAATTTTCCGGTTTAGCCTCTTTCAATTACAAAGCTCAATTAGTGAGTTTGGCAGCTTTTTTAGGGTGACATTTTCAAACAGAATGAAAGATCTAATGAGACCTTTTTTTGAGCGACAAGAATCTTGTCTCCCCGCTCAAGCCAAAACCATTATCATAACATAGATTCCTATATAGTCTTGTCAGATTTCTCAGTAAGATCAATATAAATTCAATCCATAAAATGGTATAAAATATTTTAGTGAAAAGCAATGTTGCTGCCATTAATGCATTAAAATTCTGCCTTGATAATTTAAGAGACATTTTCATTGCTGTTTTTCCAAATTACATACATTTCAAAATTTTTTGAAGCAATTGCAAAGTGCAGGGACTTTAAAAAAAAAGATCCAACAAAGTGGAAAAAATCGTAAACCGTAGTAACCGCCCTGATGAACTTAACAACGCGATGACTCCATTCATGAACAAATTAGTCAAAAACGAGAAATTTACACAAACGGGCCACTCGAATTATTGCCCGATTGTGAAATTTTTAATTGTTTGACTGTCTTTTTGAGAACTGGGTGTCAGATTTATTGGTCCAAAAAATTCTGGAAAATAATTCTCGGTAAAAATATTTTTTAAGTAAACAAACAAACTCTGACGAAAAAAAAAAAAAAAAGAAATGATACCCTGGCTTTTAAAATTTTCATTAAAAATAATGAAAATTACGCCAGCATCATTTTTCCCTCCTTATGAGATAAAAAATTTTCTAAATTAAACTCTTTAGTTTTGAATTTAAAAAAAAAATTCAAAATTCAAAGTAAAAAATAAAAAAATAAGTGAATTGTACGAGTTGCACTTAAATACTATTGGGAGTTCTTACAACCCATCACCTTTGTCAAATCAATTTACTTTGCAATTTTTCAAAAACTTTCGAAACCAAATGTAATTTGGATTAACTGCTACTGACCGTTTTATAAAAATAAAACAAGGTCCATTTTTTTTTTGTAATCACATACATATTTATTACATTTAATAACTATACCATTTTTATATAATCTGTTTGGTCCACGTTTTTTCAAGCGTTCGTTTCTTAATTGGTGTAAATTATTGTGATTCAAATTTTTTTTCCTGAATATAGCACCTTTTAGATTATAAGATTGTTCCCGTAAAAATATTTTTTTAAAAATTTGATTATCTTTCGATAGCACCACTCTAATTAAAAATACATATATAAGCGTAACGAATGTGGATTTAATACACGACCACAATATGTTTTTACTTAAATTATTAAATGATTAGGCCTTTTTAAAAAAAAATACATAGGCCAATCAAAATCAACGTTATTGTCTTATTAAAAAAAAAGTCGAAAAATGCTGACGAAATTTCTTTAATTTGGCCACTTAACATCAATGGGGAGGAAAAAATCTAAACTTTTTAAAACCTACTCCAGGACAGAATAAGAGTTTTTAAAAGATCTTTGCGGACTTTTTATTTTTTTTCAGATAAAACCTGCTCGGCCAAAGATTTAATTTCGTTCCATGCAAATAAAATATCTGAGGATTCGGTAAACCTAGAACAAACAGCGAACCTTAAAAAGTAAACGTCTCTTACTTTCGATGGAACCAAATGAATCTTTCCGTTAGAGTTTATTTTTTGAGTGAGGATTTCGTTCATTTCGTTGGTGCCCTGTAAAAATGCATTTTTTTTTTTTTTTTTTTTTTTTTTTTGTCGTCAAAAATTATAACTCAGCATCGGTTCGATCTGCAATTTTCCATCTGACATTGGTTTACCTCAGGTGAAACCAGCGTTAATTTGAAAAATGCAGACAGAGCGCTTAAAGCCGAAAATATGGAAATACATACCCTTAATCGGAAGCAAACCAATCCCATGATGACCTCTCCGACGATCTCGAACCTCGGATCGGATTTGACATGACCTTCGAATTCGTGGGCGAGAGAAATTTGCTTTCGTATGTGCTTCTGAATGTTTTCAACTCCGTACAAACGGAGAACGAACCATAGCTTCAGAGATCTAAATCGGCGACCAAGTGGAATTTGCCAATGCTGAAAGAAAATAAAAATAAAAATTAATAGCGTGCACAGATTTTAGAGAATAACAGGGCGTCTAACGCTTAATTAATTTTATTCAGCATCTTTATATTATTTTTAAGTTTAAATAATTCCTGCTGAATTAATCTAATGTTTAGTCGCTATTACGCTAAGAAGTCTAAATAATAGTATTATTTCTGGTATTTTCAACGGAGTTAGCATGAGTGTCGGAGCTACAAGCGCACACAAAGATTTGGTATTTCAAAGGCTAGGCATTTAGGGAAGACAGAAGATATCTAAAAAAATTAAATAGTGCGGTTAAAAATCGATTAAATATAAACCCATGGGATTAACCTTTACTGGAGATAAATCCAAAAAATATTTTTCAATAAAATTTCCAGTTTTCCATTTTTGAAATAAAACTTTTCATACAAAAAAAATTTTTTTAGAACTCTTAAAACTTATTGAATAGAAAGATGACAGACTTTTTCTTATCCAAAATTATTGAAAACTTTCATTACGTTTTTTCACGGATTTTTACAGTGAAAAACCAGACAGTAAAATTTTACTCTTTTATACAAGAAATTAATACTTTAAAAGCTGCTTTTATTAGATGCAGGGCTTATCTGAGGACCGGATTAACTCATCTGTAAGATTAACCGGTTTACACAAACACTGGATAATTTCTCACCCTGGCCTAGCATTAAATTTGTAATATTTTCATAAATCAGTTTTCATGCCTTGCCTCCATTTGCGAATGAATTAAAAGCGCTCTTATTGTTTTTTACTGAATATTTTTATTTGGCTTATTTCAGATGCTTACTCTGTAGTCAGGAGCATGACTCTGCTGGCTGTGTTGCAGGTAAACAGGATCCATTTTAAAAGCGTTGACTACCAGATCAGGGTCTTTCAACCTACAAAAAAAATTGTACATAATTCCTTTCCAAAGAAATTAAAAAAACAAATTTATCATACTAACCACATTGCGGAACAATCGAAATTCACCAACATCCATTTATGGGGATTATAATTAAATGATTCTGCATACTCAACGCCTTCGTTCAGGTATCTAAATTCTGGGCAAACAAAGGAAGCTCCTGCATAAGCCGCGTCCACGTGAAGCCAAATTTTTTCCTTTTCGCAAACAGGCCCGATTTCGTTTAACTTGTCGAAGGAACAAATGGAAGTTGTTCCGAGTGTGGCCACGACGTAAAAGGGTATCAGGCCTTTGTCTCGATCTTCTTTAATCGCTCGCTCGAGTGTTTCTCCTCTTAACTGAAATTTTTCGTCTGTGGGTAACGAACGGCATTTCACTCCTCCAATGAGGAAAGCTCGTTCCACGGAGCAATGCGCTTCCTCTGTGTAAAAAAAATAAAACGAATAATTGAAAAATTCTATCGGAAAATTTGAAACAGTCAATCGTCATACGTGATGCATATCCAATAAGCTTAGGAACAATATCCCCATCTGTCCATCCAGGATTTTCCTGTTTGAGATTATGAATAGTTCGAGTTTTAGCTCCCAGTAAAGCTACCAAGGTAGCCTCACTTGCAGTTCCTTGAATGACTCCTCCACCATGGCCCCCTGGAGTGCTGGATAAAAATGCTTTTGGAAGATCTAACATTTTCCCAAGCCAATCCAACATGACGACTTCCAATTCAGTGCAAGCTGGGCTTGACATCTAAAAACAAATAAACATGGTTAAAGATTATCGATCATACATTTTATTAAGATTTTTGGTTATAAGGGTTGAATCTGTCCTATTGACTATTGGTTATCCTTGGATCTCTGGTAGAGCAATCGTCCTGAAGACTCCATCTTTTGCAACTTTGACTAAATTACACTCACCCAAGTAAAACCGATGCAAGCAATAGAGCTGCTTAGTATATCAGCCACAATGGCAGGATATGAATTGGCCGTTGGGAAATAAGCATGGAACTGAGGAGAATGCCAATGGGTTACACCAGGCATAATAACATTCTCAACATCTTTCAAAACATCCTGCCAGTTTTCAGGTGTAGTCGGAGCCTCTGAAGGGATGAGAGGTCTTATGTAACCTGGCTCGATATCAGGAAGCACTCTCCTAAAATTTAAAAAAAAAAAAAAATTAGGAACATTCATAAAATAACTGAAAAAAACACTAATGAAAACTCATTTATTAATTGAAGACATCATTAACCTAGTACAAACTAATAATAATAATTATCAATCATAGAATATCTAAATCTTTTTTTTTCATCATACTCTTTTACAACGGAAAAACAAAATGAGGTTAGGTACCATCAATGTCAATTTGTACAGTACCTGTTACATATTCCAATATTTTATTCCGCTTTGAGTAAACTTTGTTATTCAGAATATTATTAAAATCCATTACGACGTTGATTACTTTTTTTTTTTTTTTTTTCACTTTTAAAAATATTTAAAAACTTGAAGTTTAGATCTTTTGCTCGGTAAGTTAGCCGGGAAAAAACAAAGTAGTTGAAGAGCGAGAGCATGCGCAGTCAGCGCGGTTAAGATTGGTACAATGGCGCCAAGTAGATATTTTTGAAAAGGCCAATTTTTTGCATAATTATGGGGAAGGAAAATCGAATCAATCTGCGAAATTTCAGAAAATGCTCTTAATATACCTCGTAAGCAATGGGGGTTTTTTTTTTGAAAAAAGCTTTCAACAATTTTACGAGCGATGGGTGAGAAGGTTAGTTAAGAGAAACTGAATATGCCCTCTTTATTGGGCATGAGGCCATGAATTCCTACACAGGGTGCCTTTTGAAAATCATTTTTGAAATTCAAGGTTTTTTGAAGGTTTTTAAGGCTCAATTTTAGAAAAAATAAAGGTTTTTCCAAGGACATGCTCTACTATAGAAAGGTAGGACTAAGGTAAAAAATAACAGTTTTTTAAGCTGAAGTAAAAAATAACTTCTTTAAAATCTAAAAAATATATTCCAGAATGGGGGTTTGGTTTTAATAAGAAAAAAGTCGAAGGAAAAAAAAAAAAAAAAAAAAAAAGGTATTAATAGTTCAGGAAATTGGCTTCTAGAAAAACTGTGAAGTTCTAAATTTAGAGCTATTTACTGAAAATTATGTTTGAAATTCAAGGTTTTTCCAGGTTTTCGAGCTTTTCAAGGTTCAATTTCAAATTCAAGGCTATTTCAAGGTTTTCAAGGTCGGTAGGCACCCTGGTATATACAATAATGAAGCAATCAGTATTATTAAGCTCAGAATTGCCTACTCAAATAGCTTTATTTATACCTTAATTATCCAAAACATCGATAGATTTCAGCATAGCCCATAAGGTAAGCACTAGCCAATTTATCGCAATATTGACATATCGACTATTTTTTTACAAACTGTCGATATCATACGACAGGGCGTTAGGGACAGTGTTATTCAAATTTAAAAAAAAAATTCTATACCTGTCTCTGATGTTCTCCAAGTAATCGGCAACATAATCGACCATAGCCTTTGCGAAATCTTTGAAGTCTTGCGTTTCCATGATTTTCAAACCTAAAAAATAAAAGAAAAAAAAAATTAATATTTTCAAAAGTGTATCAAATGAAACCGATCAAAACTCAAACGACCTTGACAAAGCTAATACATAGCAATGGACTGGTAATTTAAAGGTCTTTAATCTTTTCAGACCAGATTAACCGTTAAATGATTAAAAAATCTGTATCGAAAAATACAAACAAAAAAAAAAAAAAAATATCCCACTAAGTCATTAGTTTTTTTTTTTTTCAAATTCATTTGCGTATTTATGTCGTCATTTATTGCAGTAAGAGAGTGGACATACACTAGACTTGATCATTGCATAACAATCATAATTAACAAGTTGAGTAATTGGATGCTGAAACTATTTGTGGTTATTTTTATTTTTATTCGATTCTATTCACCACTGAAAAATGCATAATAAAACCTTGATACGAATGTATCTTTTGCCAAGAATTATTATTCAGGAAAAAATAAAAAATCCTACGCCCAATATAAATCCTGTTGTCCTTTAAAATCCAAAAAAAGAGTGAAAACGACAGATCCAAGGGTCCTCAGACTGTTTTCATCCGGATTCATTCAAGCGAACACTTTTTAATAACGTTATTTCCTCTCTTCTTCCTCGGGGATCAATCCCCCTCCCCCCCTTATTTCCCCGCTCGGATTGATTTTCATACAACCGATTTATATCGTGGGTACTTGACTGAAATCGTACCACTCGACCATGACCGATATATTTCCCTCTTTTGTGTATTTCACGGACACAACCTTTCCTTTCGAAAAATGCATTTTATTGCTTTGTCAACTATCGCCGTACGATTTCCTTTCTCCGCTTTTTTTTTTGTTTACGTTCCACTTGATTTAAACTGATTAATATAGTTTTTTTTTTTTTTTTTTTTTTGATTGACTGATGTATAGATTAAGTAACATTCGAGGATTTTCAAGTGGGTTTTCTATGTGGAGATGATTTAAAGCTCTTCTTATCAGGCATCTCAGTCAAGATCTATTGAGATTTTCTTGTGTTTGAAGAGTCGGCAGGTTAGATGTCAAGGGGGGGATTGAGAATCTTAGACGATGAGTTATCTTTAGGAAGCACAAACATACGAATATTACATCATTTATTTCTCGATTTTCAACCCCCTTTCCCCAGGATCATCAATATTGGACATGCCCCCTCGATTTAATAACTTCTCATTATTTGTCCCCCCCCCCCATCCCCTCCCAGAGATAAGATTGGAGATTGTAAAATTTTAAGACACATGTCTTAATAAAACTTAAGCCGCAAAATAATATAATTTTGCGGCTTAAATTTTTCGTCATAATTACTTCGGGCAGTGTTTTTATTAAATGGTCAGTATTAATTGGTCAGTGTTTCAAGGTCAGTAATAATTAATAGTCATTTTTTGGTCAGTAATAAAATTTATTGGTCAGTTTAAAAGTCATCGCATTCGGCGAAATTAGGTAAATCTGAATTTTTAGTGAGTTAGGAAAAAGTTAGCTGTTAATTGCGCCTTACATAGAACATTAGAAAATTATATTTTTTTAAGTGTCAGACTAATAATTTTATACATTAACAATTAAATTTATAAGTTTTCCCCTCCTTTTTTATTATAGCCAAGTATCCTTTGTTCGAAAAAAAATTTTATACATAGTATAAAAAAAAGTTGTACTGTCGAAACGAGAATCAACAACTAGCCAAATCAAATTTATTTACTGACCAATTTGAAATTAAATACTCACACTTTTCATGGTAGGCTGAAATAATGCCAGCCTTATTTTGCCTAATCCAAATTGTCAAAACAGGCCAAGTTACTACAATTGAGGGTCATCCAGGACCAGGGCTATGCAATTCCGATGAATTTTTATTCGGAATCGGAATCGTTATTACAGTTAATTAATTTTGGTTTAAATCGAAATCAGAATCAGAATCAGAATCGGAATCGGCATCGCTGACATATTTTTTAGTTGGAATCGGAATCGGAAATTTTTTTCCACCTTTCGGAATCGAAATCTTACTCATAAATAGTCAAGATTCTGCAGAATCGGAAACTGAATCGGAATTGCAGCCCTGGGGTCATCTTCCCATCTTTCCCGAAAATGAAGATGTAATATTCGAATGTCCCCTTAGATAGATGTAGACACTGCTAACCCATTCCACAGTGGTCCGGAAAAAAAATAAGGGGCCAAAACTCATCCCCAAGTCTGTGTGAAACTTAAAGATGAAGGTGTCAAAAGCTTCTATATTTTGTGCAATTAAAAACCTGCTGCCCGTGCACCAAAATTCAAAATGGCGGACAAAATATGGAAGCCAATCTGAAATTTTTTTCCACCTTTCGGAATCGGAATCTTACTCATAAACTTCGAGATCAGCGACCTTCGAAAACCTAGCAACCTTGACAAATAGTCAAGATTCTGCAGAATTGGAAACTGAATCGGAATTGCAGCCCTGGGGTCATCTTCCCATCTTTCCCGAAAATGAAGATGCAATATTCCAATGCCAAAATTTTTAATTATGAAGGAAATTTCATGAATATTTATTTTTAGGTATTTTTGTGGCTGCTGATTTCATATATGGAATAATTGTTTTGAAATTCAAGATGGCGGACTTTAGTACGGCGACAAATGTAATAAAAAGTTAAAGTTGTTCAAATTTCATGATAATTTGTACTAAGGGGTTTTCGAGGTCGCTGATCTCGAATCCGCTAATAGGTTTTTAACATTTTATTAAGGGACTCAATAAATTAAAAAAAATTAATTTACTCGTATGTTTGAGACTCAGAAAAACGGGTTATGAATTCGAGAACAGCAACCTCGAAAACCCCTTAGTACAAATTTTCATGAAAATTTAACAACTTTAACATTTTTTTACACTTGTCGCCATACTAAGTCCGCCATCTTCAATTTCAAAATATTTGTTCCAGAAATAAGCAGCCTGAAATCAGCAGCCACAAAAATACCTAAAAATAAATATTCATGAAATTTCCTTCGTAATTAAAAATTTTGGCTTCCATATTTTGCCCGTCATTTTGAATGTTTGGACACGGGCAGCAGGTTTTTAATTGGACAAAATATCGAAGCTTTTGACACCTTCATCTTTCACACAGACTTGGAAATGAGTTTTGGCCACTTATTTTTTTTTCGGACCACTGTGCACTTCTCTAATAAGTAATAGAATCGACTTTTCAAAGACTTAGTGGTCATGCTGTACCAAATAAGCATTTTAGAGGCTGCAAACAGATGACTTCTTATGGACTTTTTTTTGTAGTTTTGATCCCCCCTCGCCGTAAGAATTTGCAAGATACCCTTCAGTGTAACGTATTCAGATACCCTTTTAGTGTAACGTAAAATTTCGAGATTTCTCCTCGAAAGATTTTTTTTTTTTTTTTTTTTACATCGCACAATCATAACTGGGTTTGAAAGTGATTATCGAACATTTTTGGGGCCCCTTCCCCCTTAAAGTGGTTTTGCCTTGAAAGGATATTTTTTAAACCATTCATAGTTTTTTAATCCCACCTTTGTATATAAAAATCTATTGCAAGTAACTCTACCAAATTCATAACAGAAAACAAGTTAAGGTTGAAAAAAAAAAGTAATAGGAAAAAAAAAAACGTCTTTTCGGCCCAAAAAATTTGTTGGAGATTCTTTCGCCCAACCTTCTCTTCCCTCCCCCCAAAAAAGGGAACTACCGTATTTGTGTCATAATGTTTAATTAAGAAAAGCTCCTTGAAAATCCTGCACCAATGTTCTAAAAAGGAAGCCGATTTTTCATCACTATGGGGGATGGGTTAAAAATGGCTCAAATCGTGCTAATTTTAGTGGTCTTTCCAATGTGTTTGCTTGCCAAAAAAGCATATGGTTTTAAAGCTTGCATCATACGAGCCGTATCAATTGGCGAGCGGGCGATCATGAACTAAGAGTGATGAGACTGAGAAGGATTCTTAGGATCTTCTTGTAGTCATTCAAGCACTAAGTCCAAAGCTTTAACATTGAAATCATCAGAATTTTTTCATTGGGGGGTAAGGGGTCCAAAACAATACCCTAATTTAACTGATTGACCCTAGCTTCTGGGTAAAATTTCAATTTTCTTACAAAAATTCGGTTTCCAACTTTCTCAACTGCCAGCGAAGAAACAAACCACTTTTTCTTTTTTGCTCAAGCTTGAACTTCTATCAAGCAATGCAAATTCTGTAATGGATTGAGATAAAGGCTACTAGGCTGAATTTAACCTTTCGTTTGACTAGACTCAAGTTCAGTATAGTATTCAATCTTCCTGTCATATACTGTTTAAAATAGTTGGGAGTTCAATACTCTCCCCAAAGTGGAGGCCTCGCTTGTCGCTTAACTCAACTAATACCAAACATGCTTTATCAAATTAAGTTTGATCTCAACAATTTTCAGGGCTCCTAGCTCTTATTTTTAAGGGTTTGGGTTCCGCAATTTTTTTATAACATCGAAGACTCAGAAGTTCGTCTTAAATTCCACAAATTTTTTAAGTTCAAGTGGTTTTGGGTACTTTTGAACATTGGATTCAGGGTTCTGGTTCCGGTTCCGGTTCGGTTTTGAATTTTTCCTGAAACTAGATTTAAAATTCTGGCTTGAGCTGGGGTATATTTGAAAATTGGGTTTAGGGATGGGTTAGTTACTCAAAACCAAGATGATTTTAAAATCCCAGAACCCCATCTTTTTGCAGCCCTTGAAATTTTTAAAATTATTTTAGTACACTTCATACCCATAAAATTTTCCCCCATTGCGATTGTTTCCGTTCAGTTATAAAAAAAAAAAATTGTACAAGACTGAACATTTAAATTAAGCATTTACAACTCATTTAAATTTATTTTTGTAAAACTGAAACAGTGCTTCAAAGGGGTTTCAAGCTCCTCCGATCGACTTTTTTTTCTCGATTCCCTCAAAAAATCCCCACCAGTCCTTTATTTCGAAATTAAAAATCGAATTTAAGTCTATATTACCTTGAAAGCTAAATATTGCAAATCCGACGAAAGAAGAGTCGAAAGACGATTTTTATCACAGGCGATTCCGTTATCAAAATACTGAAATTGATATCACGGTCTGAATGTGTAACTTGTTGCCGATCTACTGATAGAAACAAGTGCGGCACGAGAGAGACGAGAGAGAGAGAAATACACGATGTATAGCACGTTCTTCAATCGGCTCCAGTTTATTTCAGAGTAGACTAGAGTAGGGATGCCTCATTTCTGTAAAGAGAAAGAGAGATAGAGTTAAATTAGCCGTAAGATAAAAGGAGAACGGACCACTCGTCTCAAAATTACGAAAAAAAAAAAGTGTGAAATGAAATTATTATCTTAATTATTTTGAAGGAATCGATGAGTAGATCAAAAACGTTTTTGACGGGGGTTTCCCCAATTTTAAATTCTTGGATTTTTAAACATACAAAAAAAAGGAGAGCGGGGATAAAAGTTTTCCGATCAGTACCGAAGCTACAAAAAATCTTAAAAAGTTTTTTAAACGTACGTACTTAGAATTGCGAACTGGGAATTTTAGGATATAATTTACTGAGAAATGCGTTTCATGAAGAGATTTTTAATTTTAAAAAAAATTTAATGTGGACTGATGGGTCGACTTTCAAAGATTTTCTCCTGACCATAGAAAAGATTTGCTCTGAGATTCACCGAAATCCCCGTTCTAATCGAAAATCATTGCCAAAAAACGTACAAGTCAATATTAAGCATAAATTCCCGTACTGACCACAAAAAAAAAAAAAAAAAAAAAAAAAAAAAATTTTGTTTTTTTCTTGAATTTGTGTCTTTTACGGTTAACAGTGCCTTTTTTTTTTTTTTTTTTTTTTGCAAAAATTTGACTCAGATTTAGTGGTGTAAATAAGCAAATGCAACCCAAGAAAAAATCATCCGGGAAAAAAAAGAGGAAAAACTAAAATTAAAATCAAATAGAAATCACTTTCAAACAAAATTTTGCACCTGCCTTACTCCCTACCGGAAAAATCGTAAGTACACCATTTTATAATTTTTTTAAAATGAATAACCCAAGTTTTAGTCGCAATTTATGCTTTCATATCTATGTCCTTGAAAAAAACTATCAGCGCGATCTCGTATCCCTATTTGAAAACTCAACTTCTGGAAAATTTTAAAATAAAAAGTGTGAGAGGGAAAAATTGAAAGAAACATTAATTTTGAAAAAATTCAATTAACAGACTAATTAGGTTGTAGAAGATGGATAATTCTAGTCCTCAAATCGGTAGACCATTTAGATCATAAGAAGCAAGTTATCATATGCAATACACCCCCTCCCTTTTCCCAAAATGTTAAATTTTTAAAAATGATGATTTTAAATTTTTTGAGTTTTTTTTTAGTGCTTAATGAGGACATCAGCATCCTGTAAACCCTCCTTCCTTTTCTTCGTCATCAAGTTGTGGACCCCTCGTCCGCCCCCCCCCCCCCCAAATAAAAGCATAATGCTAAAATGTCCTCTATACAGTAACTAATTTACTCATTTCCTTTTTTTACATTAAGGAATTTTCATAAAAAGGAAAATACCAAAAATATGCGACAGAAAGCCTCCCTTTTTCCCTTTTTACTATAATGTAGGACATTTTTTTAAAAATATCCAAAAAAGTTTAGTTTTGTCCCAAAATAAATGTTTTCAAATGGCGATATCTGACCATTCTTGACTCTAAAACGCTCATCCCCTCCCTTTTAAAAAAAACTTGGGACTTCGTCACTGCTCCAGATTGAATTTCCGTGTTCTCCTGAATAATACAACAGCACGTCAACGATCAAATTTAAAAAGAGTTCTTTTTTTTAAAGCGAGAAAAGTTATAAAGCGTGGGATTTAAAAAAAAAAAAAGTTGAAGAAAAAAAAATCGGAAAAGTAAACGAAATCGATACTATTTCCCTCATAGTTTCATAAACTTCTTAATTCATTCCTCGTGAAACAAAAAAAAAAAAAAAAATTCTTCTGCGACTGACTGATATTCTGATAGATAAATAAAATTATTTCCCTTTAATCAAACGAAAAAAGAAAATTTTTGGCGAACGAAGGTAATTGAAAGCAGAAAGGAAACTAAATCGAAAGCCTGACGTTACCCTGGAAACGGGCTAAGAAAATTCATGAATCAAAGTGAAATCCATTTCCCGGGTACTTTTCAATCTGGGAAAGCGTCCATTCAACCTGACACATTTTAACAGATTGCCTCAGGGATTTTCGTTACCTAAGATCGATATCAACAAGTGGTTCAACTTTCATACAATTCGAAACAAAAGAATATCGCTGAAAAAAAATTCTTGCCAATCCTAAAAAAATTAAATAAGAAAAAAGAAAAAAAAAAATGTTTGTAAACAAATCAAAATTTTCAGTGTCCGTTACTAAAAATAATTTATAAAAAAAAATGACAGAAAAATTGTCGGTGGATGCTGGAGTAATACCTGGATTGTGTGTTGGCTGGACCTTCCTGGCTCCATGCCCCAGTCGGATAAATGTCCTCTCAGATCCCGACTTCAAGTTTCCTTTACCAAGGACGATTCCGTAATGATGAATCTCCTCCGGGCATTTTTTTGTACTATGTAAGTCAAAACACTGGAAAAAATAACAGAATATTAATTAATATTAAACTTATTTTCAGGCTGTGATGACAATAACCATTAGTTTGATTGCAGTTCGATTGATATGGATGCCTGTTATTCAAGTTTTGGTTGAAGTCAATGAAATCACTGGGAATATCATACTTTACATAATTAAAAAAAGCAAATTGGGAAATAAAATATTTCTCGTGGAATGCGCAAATTTTCTGAAAAGCGGAGGTGCCATAAGTGTTACTTCCCTTTTGTTTTCCATTTTTTTCCTGTACTACGTAGCGAATGAAATTTTGCTTTTCATCGGATGCATCATCAGTTCTTTGTTGCCGGACGATTTGCTACCACTTAAAAAATTGTAAGATGATTGGGCATATCAAATATTTTATTTTTTGGCTCTTCCCCTTGATAAGAATCAGTGTTTTTGAAATAGGCCCATGTACCTTACTTCCAAAAATGTTAAAAAACTGATTTTTCAAACCCTAGTATTGCTCAAGCTTAAGTTTGATTTTCAAATTTTGATTCTACAAATTCTGGGAGAACTTTAGATCCAGTCCCATAAACATGGTGGTAGGCTTTCACAAATAAGCTTTCACAGTTTAACACATTTTATCCCTTATTTCCTAAATGCCTTAACAAGTTTTACTTAACTCAGATTATGTGGATTCTACCTCTTCCTACTTCCTCCTCTCAGACTTTATTTTAATTTCATTTTTCTCTTTCAGCAAAGAAGTAGCTCTAAACTGCATAAGTACCTTCATGAAATTAATGGGCTCCAAAAAATGTGTCACATTTGATGGAAATATTGTCATTAAGTATTACGATCCGTCCAGTAAACCTGAATCAAGTTTGAATGAAAAAACTCCACCATTTGTCCGTGGTAATTAAAAAGTGTTTTTTAAAACAGATCAAAATTTAAGTTTCTGGTTGACTAAAATTATAACTCCTTCACTTCATTCCCGTACAATTTTTTTTATTTTACTAAATGCAATCAAATCCATTTTTGGATTGTTTCCAAAATTGTTAAAATGTTTCTTTCAACTCTTCAAAATTATGTTTTGCAGTTAAAACTTTAAAATCATTCAGATATTGAAGGAAAATGCAATCTGAGTTGTAAAAATCAATTAAATTTTTAAGTTCATTTCAAAAATTGCTTAATGATGATGTTTGGAGTAAGATTTCCACATAAATTAATACTTCTGACACTCATCAAAGAAAAGTTACAGGTATAGTCAGCTAGATTCAGATATGAAAGAGCTCCATGTAGGCATACATTATGGTTATACCTTCCCTTCGTTGCAGTCTTGAAAATTTTTACGATTTCTTCAACTTCACAAAATATAACGCAACGTATCATATTAGTTTGGCTTTCGCCTTCATAATAATTAAGATCTAATTTAATTGTGCATTTCTTACCTCCAATTGTTGACGAATCACCAGTACGATCGGCCTTTCATCTTCAATCCCAAAACCTCAATACTTCAATGGAAATGGAAGAATATACTAAAGATAATAGATCCATATCGGCATTTTACTAGTTCCCTCACTATTTAGAATCATTTTTTCTTAATACCTTTAGAAAAAATGCATATTCAATGAATTTAATTAACTACTCTTTACCTTGCATCTGCAAATCATGAAAAGACGCTCAAACAGGATCTACTCGAGCACAGTAACAGAGTCGAGACACATGACTCCATGTTTTATACGTCTTATTGAAAATCAAATACAAAGTTATGAAACGTAGCTCCACATGTCGCATCGTCAGTTAAAAGGGATCCCTGTGATCGCGGTTTAGGAAAAGGAAAGAAATGCGTCAAAGGACACCAAACCGGCATTTTTTCAATAATTGGCAACTTGTTTATGTATACTGTTCGATGTAAATAAAAACAAAATATTATAATTTTTTTTCTTGTTTTTATTAATAATTAATGTACAAGTTACCTACAATAATGGGTAATCAGATAGCGAGTCAACCTCTAGTTTTCCTAATTGGTTTTGGTTGTGGCATATTTAGCGGTTTCGCCTGCTTTAAATTGTTCAGACTGTCACGTGTAACTCAGGTTAGGAATGAAATAAAGAATAAAAAATCAGATTTAACTGAGGAAGACGAGCCTGGAGACGACGGCGCATATAAATTAGCCTTAGTTGTTAGGAACGATTTAAAAATGGGCAAAGGAAAAGCAGCAGCACAATGTTCTCACGCAGCTGTCATGGCTTACAAGCAGGCAAAGAAAAAACTTCCAACTGTATTGAAAGAATGGAGTGAAAATGGTCAACCAAAAATAGTTTTAAAAGCAAGTATATAAAAACTTTTTTTATTAATCACAGCAAAAATAATGCCACATGTTTTTCTGTCGCAGGTTAATTCAGAGAAGGAAATGTTAGATCTTGCAGATGAGGCTCAAAACTTGAAATTATTAGTCAGTATAGTAAGGGATGCAGGACGAACACAGGTGGCAAGTGGATCAAAAACTGTTTTAGCAATAGGTCCAGGGCTTGAAGAGACAATCAATGCAGTGACAGGACATTTAAAATTGTTTTAGCTACATACATTGATTACCAATAATTCTGGTTGTTTGCATTTCGCAGGGTCAGCTCTATTTCCACATGAACAATATAAAAATTCCAATCTGTTTCTATAAGTATGTTTATGAATACATTAAGCATATAATCATTGATTAATGGCATATTGATTATTTACTTTTAGCAGAAGTTTTTGTTTTTTTTATATGTTCTGGAGCTGGCGATACAGTGGAACAGTAAACAGTTTTATGCTTTGAAATATTTTATTTTATAAAAAAAACATTTACACATGATTTAAATTAAAAAATATTAGTTTCTTTTTCTTTTTCTTTTTTTTTTTGGTTTTTCTTTTATCGGAAAAAATTTATTTACACCAAAAACAATTTTTAAGAAAATTTAATTTTAAGTTGGTAACTTCAAAAACAAAAGTTAGGAATTAGTTAACAAAGGTATAAATAAATTTCGTTTTGAAAAGAGAAAAACATAACAAATGAGCAAAAAAATTATAAGAAAATAAATCTTGATACATCAGGCTGTACTTATTTTTTTTTTTTTTTTTAAGAAAATATAAATTAAAAAAATTTATCAGCAATATACGAATTTTTTATACCGATTTGTGATCAAAATTTCTTCTAACAACAATCATACATTCATTTTTATTAGTTATTTACATTATTGATTTAAAAAAAATTATTTACAAATTCAGTATCATACAAAACTCTTCAAGATCCTTCCATCCCCTTTGATATTGCAATTTCAACTAAAATCATTTCCAACTGTAACAAAAAAAAATCTAATTAAGTTAATTATCCATTTTTACAATTGAATTTTGAATGCTTACCAGAAGGATCCGGAATTCATTTCCTCAAAAAAATTCTCCTAAAAAAATTTTTTCTATTACGTAATGGCATCAAAAAAAATTTAAAATAAAAAATTTTGGCTATAGTAAAGCTTCGACTACATGAATGACTCCGTTTGTGGCTGGAATGTTCGGTGAAACTACTTGAGCAGAATTCGCTTTGACTTTACCTGCAAATAAATAAATAAAAATGATTTTTTATTTCCTGACAAGAGAAAGAAAAACAAGATCGAAGAAAAACAAAAATAAATCAATTACTGAAGAAATGGAAGATAAATAGATCGATCTTTAAAAGGAATGATTGAGTTTAATCATGTAACGTATCACGTTGCCTATCTACAATAATAAAAAAAAAATTGAATGTTTAAAAAGAGATGGAAATGACAGTTGAAAGTAGGAACAAACGTTTCAAACAATTAATATTCTTGTTGAGGAGTCTGGGTTAGGCAACCTGCGTTGCTTTTTGTTAAGATGAATCAACAATATGATGGGTAGATGGGTTTCGCTTACAATTAGACCTTTTCGTTTTTCTAGGCAGAAATGCTGAAGAGAAAATATATCAGCAACTTAAAGTTTTTTTTTTCTAGAATTTTTCTGAAAAGAGTATTTTTTTGCAAAGATTGAAATACTTAGTTTGGGAAAAAATTTCGGACTGTTATTTAAAAAAGAAAGCAATTTCAAGAAGGAAAAAGAATATCCCGAAACGTTGAAAGATACTTTTTCCTTTTTGAAAAATTTCACGTTGAAGCTCCGAAAACGGATAGAAAGCAATTTCAAATTTTTTCCGTAAAAAAATCCTTAAAAAACTTTTTCGGAAAAAAGATAGGGGATAGTGTCAGCGCAACCTAGTTTCGTCACCCCTGGAAAACTGAATTTTTCCGATATCTTTACACTGCTGTCCCTCTGAAAAAGAAGGTTCATTACGATATAAAAAATTCATTATTTTGTTATTATTGATTGCAAGAAGCTTATGTGCTGTCTCCATTGGCCAATTAATTGAACAACCGGAAATCCTGCATATTTTTGGACTTTTTTCTTCTGCTAACACTTATTTTTATTGTTTTGATTATTTTTTCGAACACTAAAAATAAAATGAAAACGAAAAAAAAAGTGGTAGCAGAAGAGAAAAGTTCAAAAATACGGAGCATTTCCGGTGGTACAATTAATTGTACCCTGCACTTAACTGTCCAGTGGAGACAGAGCATTAAACTTGAACTACTTATATATTTTGGACCGCTGATTACGAGCCTGAAATCAGAAGTGTGAGGAACTTAAAATCCATCCAAAAATGGCGGAGTATCTATAGGAACGGTGAACAGTTTTTTGTTCAAAATTATTCAAAAATAAAAATTTGGAAAAATATTTTCCGAAATTCGGACATTAAAAAATGTTTAGAATGCATCTAAAGGTATCTTTTTCGCTTGCCAAAAAATAATCACCGAATTTCTTCTGGTACCGTAAACCCAAATTGGTTATTAAAGGCCAAAACCATTTTTTTGAAAAACATTTTCAAGCGGAACAGCATAAGTAGTGTCCTTGAATAAAAAAATTTTTCCTCCTAAAAACCTTTAGGCCTAAATTTTCCGATTTTCGAAAATTCGTTCTTTTTATTTTTTCGGCAAGTCATCATACGCACCTAATTCTTTTTGTAACGTAATTTTTTGACCTCTCTCCATGGACTCCTTAACCTGATAATATTGCATCCCCGCGCTATAAAGCGTTCCAGGCATGATGTGCCTCAAAACGATCGTTCTTGCGGCTTCTCTCCTCGTTAATAATTTATCTAATTCCGCATCTGTTAAAGCTGAGAAGGCGGTATCGGTCGGAGCGAATACCGTGTACGTCTTCGTACCTAAAAAAAAAAATAAATAAATAAATGAAGATGATCATCCGATCAAACAGTTAACACCTCAACGATGTTCCCTTCACGTTTTCACCGCCTTAACCCCTTTGACCCCCCGAATTTTATTTTTCTTTTCTTACCGATTAATTGGCCGATAATCATTTTAAATATTTAATAGATTCCGCTCACCTGTCAACATGTCCGACAGCCCGGAGGCTTGTAAAGACTTAACGAATTTAGTAAACCTCCTCTCTCTATCGCCTTTTAACGTCTGCAAAATATCGCCGACGGGCAACGGGAACAGGACTCGATCCACCGCGTGGGCCAAACCCTGTGGCACTGTTATGTCTCTCCTCTCGCTGGAAATTTTGGCACCGTTGATAGTGACTATCCTCTCGTCCTTATATCTTTTATCCTGGCTGGGGTAGGTGTTGACCCTCAACTGGGTCCCGGCCAAGCTGACCCCCGTCATCTCGTCCTGAAGGTCCGCCACCCTGAAGGACCCCGGTACCACGTGATGAAGGAGCAACCCGCTGAGGAGCCTCGGATTTTCCTTGAATTTGTCTTCGGCCTTGTCCGATCCGCCCAGCTGCAATTCCAAACTCTTAAACGCTTTGTCCGTGGGTATGAATATCGTGTAAGGTCCTAAAAAAGAAGAGAAAAAAAGAAAGTAATGAAAAAAACGTGCTCGACATTTCCTAGCTGTCAACAAAATTTGCATGATCCGAATTAAATATTTCGGACATTTGTACCGGAAAAGGTTATTTTTTAAAATAAACTATAAATCATAAACAGAGTCACGCCGCATTTTTTTTTTCCATTTTTTTTCCTTGCCAATCGCATCTTTTTTTCTTTTTTTTTTATCTTATCACGCCGGCTATAATAATTCATAATTAACCGATCGAGGAAACAAATCGTTTGTATGTGTTAAAAAAAAAAAAAAAAAAAAGGAATACATGGCGCGGAAGAAAGAAAGAAAGAAAAAAAAATAGCGTTTATGTGTGTATTATTAATTTAAATGCCGTAAAAAGCGTTATCTTTTTCTTCTTAAACAAGTGTTTAAAAATTAATATTTTTGGCATGTATAAATCACGATTCTTCACACAGATGACACGATTAGGCGAAGTTGTTGTATATGCGTGATTTCACTTTCATCAATTTTTTTTTTTTTTTTCTTCAAATCTTTTTTGCTGATGGTTGTTACAACACTGGTTACATAAAAATTATGGATTTTTCTCGTAGCAATTAATTTTTTTTCCGCTGATTTTTATCAAAAAATATTTGATTGCTCGTTGCAAATTTAAATTCATACAATTTTTTTTTTTGTATGACAAAAACTGTGAATGAGTGGCGCTATTAGAGCGGTCCTTACTTTGACGTTGGAGAAAATTTCTTAGCTCCCAACCACTCAAAAAATTTCCAATTATATCTATTCTCAATTATTTCGAATGAAAAGCTCGAGCTTTTTCATAGTATCTTTTCGACTTTTTCAACCCACATCTGGGGTCTAGGGGGGACTGAAATTTTTTTTTTTTTTCAAACTTAGCTTCTTCTTTTTTAGTTTTTTACTCGATTACGAGCGAGGTGATCTCTCACATACACCTGTGCGTGCGCTCACAGGCATATGGGACCTACAGTTTAACGCCGGTTCCGAACGGCTATTTTGAGAGATTTTACGTGATCATTACGTACTGGAATACAAAGGAAAACCAGTCACATTAAAACAGATAGAGTCGTTCCCGAAAGACTTTCCTTTCGCAATTAGTAAACATAATAGATTTGTACTTATGAATTCACCCGTTGATAAAATGGAGACCACACAAATTTATTTGTTGTTACTCGTTCAGGATCCATATAAATATGAGGAGCGGAACGTATCATGTCACAGTCCCCGCTTCGAAATCTCGGATAGTCAATATAACGAAACCTTCTTCTTTTTAGTCCTTTACTCGATTACGAGCGTGGTGATCTCTCACATACACCTGTGCGTGCGCTCACAGGCATATGGGACCTACAGTTTAACGCCGGTTCCGAACGGCTATTTTTGAGAGATTTTACTAGGCAGTTACCGTTCGGTGGTTTGCCATTGCCTTCCGAGGGGTGGTGACCGTTGATTTTCTGACTAGCGCACTAGTTTTGACTGAGAAAAATTCCTAGCTGTGAACTAGGATAGAAGCACGACGCGTCGCATCTCATGATTGAGAGTCGAGCGCGCTATGAACTAGGCTACGGGCCACCACAAACTTAGCTATCGAGATTTTTCATATTGCAAATTTGGATTAAAAGAAGAAATAAAAGTAAAAAAATTGTATTCCCCTTACTTTACTACGGCAAACTTTTAAGTCGAGTGTGGCACATTTTTTTTTTTCAATACCGAAAGATGAGCTTTTGCATAGTATTTTTTCGATATAAATGTAAAGTTTTGGGTGGTTGGGAGCTAAGAAATTCCGCCAACCCTAATATAAGGACCGCCCCAGGCGCCACTCATTCATAGTCTGTCATACCAAGAAAAAAAAAAAAAAATTGAATGAATTTCTTTTTGGTAAAAATTAACGGAAAAAAAATGATCTTATTAATTTACCTAATTTTTATTAAAATTAATTTATTTGAAGTTCAGAGGCGCACGATTGTTTTTTTTTTTTTAAAATAAATCTTTAATTTGTACTGTCTTGAGCTAAAATTTTTTCTCAGAAAGGGTAAAAATGAAAAGAACTAGAAGGATACACAGAAATTTCCTGTCTCCATTGGCCAATTAATCGAAGCGTACAATTAATTGTACCACCGGAAATGCCGTATATTTTTGGACTTTTTTCTTCTACTACCATTTTTTTCATTGTTTTGATTATTTTTTCGAACACTAAAAATAATGAAAACGAAAAAAAAAAAACTAGTAGCAGAACAAAAAAGTCCAAAATATACAGCATTTCCGGTTGTTCAATTAATTGTACCCTCCAATTAATTGTCCAATGGAGGCAGTGCATTCGTCTTGTTGTTACAAGCCTAAAAAAGTTTCTTGAATGAGTGGAAAAATTCCAGCATTGATAAAACTCCTTAAATCGTACTCCTAGATTTCGGCTTCAGGTATAATGGAAATACGACTTAAGGTAGTTTTACATAATTATCTGATATTTCTCCTCCTTGGGTCAGTTTTAAATGCTACCGATACGAAATGGATTCGTCATACCAGATAAATCATAAGTTGAATGAAGTTTCGATTATTCGATCTAATTAAAATCTCATGCAAATGTTTTTCCATTCATTAAAAAAAAAAAAAAAAAAATTACGATAACATCTGTTAGTTTAAGAAGAAAAGCAGCATACTCATTTCGCATCTCCAAATTAAAAAGAAGAAAAAAAAAAGAAAAAGAAACGGTAACGATTTCTTTGTGCAGATAAAAATAAGTTAATCAATGTTAATTTCACTTTCATGGCACGTTTTCGATTAAAGATACCGTTTCGAATCTTTAATGGGGGACTCTTCAAACAACAACAAAAAAAAAAAAAAAAAGATGAAACACTCATAGTACGTTTGGCTTCAAATTAGTGACAAACAGATTTTTTTGCGTATTTTGAAAAGATTACATTCATTCTCAATTATGAGATTTTTTTTTTTTTTGTAAAAGAAGTGATTAACTTTTAAAGTTTGTAGGCAGACCGAAAGGCTGAAAAATTTTCTGCCTCCAGTCCTGCAAATGCAGGACAATCTGGAGAGTCCTGTCTCCGTTGGTCAATTAATCGAAGGGTACAATTAATTGTACCAACGGAAATGCTGTAATTTTTAGACTTTTTTCTTCTGCTACCACTTTTTTTTATTGTTTTGATTATTTTTTGGAACACAAAAAATAATGAAAACGAAAAAAAAAGCGGTAGCAGAAGAAAAAGGTCCAAAATATAAGCATTTCCGTTGGTACAATCAATTGTACCCTCCAATTAATTCTTCAATGGAGACAAAGCAGAAAATTTCAAATAAAATTTTTAATTGCAGCCCTAAAAGGTTTTTATCTGTTTGTGGATTAATCTTACTCCCCGTACGAGAAGAGATGCATAATTTGTATGTATAAAAATTAATGCATAAATTATGCGTTCATCCTTAAAAAAATTATGTTTTTTGTTGCTGTATATTTTGGATTTTTTTCTTCTGCTACCAATTTTTTTTTTCTTTTTCATTATTTTAAAGTGTTCGAAAAAACAATCAATACAATAAATAAATTTTGTAAAAATAATACATATTAAAATAATTTTAATAATTTTATCATTTTTTTTAAGCTCTTAAATTATTTAAGAGCTTAAAAAAAAATTGCATAAACTTGGCAAAAATTATGCATGTCTAAATTTTTTATAAATGCTACACATTTCTCATATAATGCTCTGTCTCCATTGAAGAATTAATTGGAGGGTACAATTAATTGTACCACCGGAAATGCTGTATATTTTTGGACTTTTTTTTTCCGTTTTTATCATTTTTTTGTGTTCGAAAAAATAATCAAAACCATAAAAAAAAGTGGTGGCCGAAGAAGAGTGTCTAAAAATATACAGTATTTCCGGTGGTACAGTTAATTGTACCCTTCGATTAATTGGCCAACGGAGACAGGACATTAATTTTTTAAAAATTTTGTACACTTTTTGCATCGCATTGTCGTACGGGTCTAGAAATGGAGGCAAAATGTTAAAAACAAAATGAAAATTTGATTGGTCAGCCAGATTACTGCCCAAAAATAGGTACCGAAACATTGGATTATATTTCTTACCGGTTTCGTTCAATATTGTATCCAATCCAGACTGATCCAAAAACTTTGCCATTTCATTTAATCCCTCATCCCTTAAAATTTCATTCAATGTCCTGCTGGTTTCGATGTTGGACTCCTCCGCGATTACATCCTGAGGGATTTGCCCTTCTCCGTTATAATACGAGGATCTCTGGTTTTGTTCCTCCGAGCTCGTGTAATCCGGATCTTCGTACTTGGAGCTGTTCTTCTCGTAGATCTTTTTCGGTGTCTTTTTGTTGTGGTTCGTTATCAAATACGGAACGGACGTGGATTTTATCCTTTGAGAAGGGAACGTAGTAGTCGTAACGGTGCTGTCAACGCTCGGTACAGTCGGTAAAAAGGTGACTCTGGATTTGCTTTTGGATTTACGGGATGAGGACCTGACGAAGGGAGGAACGGTCGGGACAAAGGGAGTCGGGGTTTCGGTGGAGATGGTGGGTGCGAACGTGTTTTCGTTGTCGAGGGAAAACGGTCCTGGGTAGGTGGTTTCGGTCGTGGTGACGACGTCGGTCGGAAAGCTTTCGGTTTCTTTTTCGGTGTAGTAAGGGGAGGGAGAGGAGGGGGAGGGCGAGTAGTAGATTTCTTTCTCGGTGGTGGGGGAGGGAAGGGTGACGTAACTTTTGTGAGTGACCGGATTCCTCCTCGGGATTTCGTTGGTAAGAATGCTGTTGGTTTTAGATTTTTCCGAAGGTGGGAGCTTTAGGGAGCCGTCTTTAATTTTTTTGATGATGTTGTCCACGGACTCGTTCTCGTTGGATTCCGAATTTCCGTTTCCTTTCACTCCTTGAACCTTGACGGTTCCGTCGGGTTGTTCTTCCAGAAGCACGAAGGTGACTTTTTTAGCGCTGGCCAAATCGCTCACTTTTTCGACTTCCCCGTTCGCTTTGTGTTTGATTAGTTCGAAATCCGCTCCGGGAGGGATCACTCCTTTGGCGAGTTCTTCGAACAAAACTTTAGGGGGTTTTTGAGTTGTCGTGGTGCCGACCGGTATATTTTTCATGGTTCCGTCTTTCGAGAATTTAACGATTTCGAGCTGTTGGCCGTTGGCTAAAAACAGGGTGTTGTTCCCTAATTTTTGACTTCCGGGACCGGGAGAGATCAAATCCTCGTTAGCAACGACTTTCCCGCCGGTTCCGATGCTGAATTGCTTGAAGAGCTCGTCCCTCTGAACCAACTTGATGTCGTATTGCTTTTTGATGTGATCCGGGAGATCCGGCAAGGGAGGAAGAGTCGTCGGGGTTTCCTTCTTTTTCTTATCGGTTAAGACGTCGTCCGTATTCACCAATTGTATATTGTAATTGAACTTATTCTTGGTCTGGTCGGTTTGTTCGTCGTCGTCGGAGACATCTCCGCCGGGTATCGTTTCCTTATTTATGATTTCCAAATTGTGACTTTGAAGAAGCTTCTGGATCTGTTCGTTGATGAGCTCTTCCTGCGTTTTCTCTTTTTTGTTGCTTTTCTTGGTCGGTTTCTCTTTCTGTTCGTGGGCCTTTTTCAACTCCTGAAGCTGCTTTTGCCGATTTTCTTTTATGTACAACTGGGATGGGATCTCGTCTGGCACTCCTTTGTCGTTCAAATTAATAGTGATTTCCTGTACGGGGGGTTTGGTGGTCTTCCGAATTTTGTAAGGGGTGAAAGGATCCGCGGTGGTCGGTCGGGGACTCGGAGAGACTTCGTTTTGTTTGTCGAAGTAATCCCCATCAAAATATGGCTGTTCCTGAGATTTTTGGAAAAGAATGTCCTTGTTGCTGTCTACGTTTTGAAGAGGCGTGGCGGCCGGGGTGATTCTGCTTTGCTCGGGTTGGTACCTGGTCGTGAAAGCTTCCGTGATTCCGTTAGAGGCGAATTTGGGAGGCTCCGTCGGTCTGTACTCGAAGGGGACTTGGGGAGGTTGAACTTTGGGTACAACAAAAGTCGGGCGTTCCACGGGGATTTCGTTATTGGTCGGAGGAGTGGGAGGTTTGTGAACGATATTGACTTGGTACTGAGTGGTCAGATCTTGGTTCTGCTGCGGGAACGGGGTGGGGTTGAAGGGGGGTCGTCTATGATTATGGTTGAAATTCACGTGAGGAGGAGGATGGACAAACTGTTCGTTTTTGTTGAAATTTTGTTGGAATTCCTGTCGCGGCTCTTGTGGAATCTGCTGCGGGTTCTGCTGTTCGGGTTGCACAAACTGCGGCGGCGGTTGCTGCTGCGGTTGCCTAAACGTCAACGGATTATTATTCAAAGTAACAGGCGGTTGAGATATCGGCCGCTGCACGAATTGCGGCGCCAAAAACCTCGGCGGTTGTGGCAAATGCGGATTAAACGAATTAATTTTCTGTTGCTGCTGCGGCGGGTTTATGTACTGAGGCGGCGCCCTAGGAAACGGACTCTGTTGTTGTGGCGGCTGCTGTTGTTGCGGTTGATTGTTTTGGAAATTAGGCTGCTGCTGAACAGGGAATCGAACATTAGGAGGTCCTCTCTGCTCGTTGTTTTGGTGAGGAAACGGCGGGTTCTCCGGTTTTTGAATCGGAAGTGTTCTATATGTTTGCTGTTGATTTTGAGGAACTACAATTTGTTGAGGTCGCTGAGGCGGGGAAATGTGTTGAGGTGGTTGCTGAGGATGTGCTGAGGAGGTTGTTGATGGATTTGGTGGTGTTGCGGAGGAGGTCCCTGAGGTTCTTGGAAATGATTCGGTGGGCGCTGATCGAAATTCGTCTGTTGAGTGAATAAGACTTGCTGAGGCGGTGGGGGCCCATTGTTGAATTGAGGTGGTGGCTGGTGAGGCGGAGGAGGACCGAATCTCGGAGGTTGAAACCTATGTTGAAATGCTCCCAATACGTGAGTTTGCTGAAGGGCAGTTAAGTCTTGCGGAGCTGAGAACACCGGCTGCCCTGGGAATGGAAACTGAAACAAAAAATTAAAAAAATTAGAATAAATTGAAGTTGGTTTTAGAGACATATCATAGGGGAACTACTAATAGGGTAGCCAGTGGTTCCTTAAGACTGGAAATGGTGCTATAAGCTTTTGAAGTTAGCATATTTTATCAGGATGTGGGTCGTCCAGAGCGTTTTTTGGCAGCGCTCCATTTCCTGCTTTTGCACGAGCTGGGGAATAATCTCGAATCGGCCATTTTGGGCATCCTGGATTTTAGTCCCGATAGGGCTTCGAACCTGAAAAACCTCGAGAAGGTAGTCCCCTCCCCGATTCGGACAGGAGGTTGTATTATGGGATAACAGTGATAATGGCTTACGAGTAATTTGCCATAATAGAGCCTCCTATTGGCAGATTGCCATACGGTAATAAGAGTTCAGCTCAGTGAAAGCCCTACAGATAGATGACAGTTAAAAAATAAATACATTCAGAAAAATCTCAGCAGGGTAGGCGACGACATGTAACATAGAATTTATCTCGGTTAAAAATTTTACTAACGAGGGTATGACCTAACACAAAAAAGGCATCAGTTACCAATCTGGCATCCAAACTATTTTTTAAAAATATTCCCCGGCACTTAAGAGTGCTATCACACGTCCTCAAAAACACTTTCTCAATCGTGTGTATAAGTTTCTTATGAAAACCTTATGAATTTTTTTTTTCGTCTTCTGAATGGCTCTTATTGTTAAAAGTGAAGAGCGTCAATATTCACGCCTTTTAAACGTTATTCAATTTCACTGATCCGCCCAAAACATTTTTTTTTTTTTTTTTTTTGAAATTGAAAAATGAATTATTATTTATTCATTAAGTGGTAATTAATACGACATATTTTACGGCGCGTTTCCATTATGCAATATTTATTTAATTTTCGGCGGATGGGCTCTACCAAACCCACGATTATTGACAGAAGCAATCGAAACTTCTTTTATATTAAAAGGCGGTTCGAACAATCGACGATTCTTCTTATCCGAGGAAAAAATAAACGCGGAACAAGGCGATTAGCCACTAAAGATGTTCTGATCATGATCATCTTTTGCAATACATCATCAATCATATAACCTATATTATCGTTACAAAATTTTTTATACTTTTTTTTCTTTTTTTTTTTTTTTATGAATGAAATATCATCTTTGCTCCGCACTTCCTCGAATTAATTATGATAAAAACATCTGGTCTACGGGGTTACGCTCATGTAAAAATTTGTTTTTAATAACGTTCCTAATTTATAAATGTTGACCAATAACCGTGTCCATGCCTGTCGATTTGCCATGCCCGGCAGGCGTCGTAACCGGAACACTCAAAGCGGGAAAAAAAAAAAAAAAAAAAATCTCGTGAAAAGTCAGAATTAACCGACGACGCAACCCAGACGCAATTTTCAAATATCAAGAGCAAAATTTTAGGGTCTTTTATATTCGGTGAATAATGTTAATCGTTCGATCATGCAAAACTTGCACGGAATATCGTGCCAAATACTTGGTAATTTTTTTTCTGAAGCGGTAACGCGATGACCAACACAAAAATAAAGTTGTCCGGTGACATAAAATTTGGTAAAAAAAAAAAAGCAGGAACAGAAATATTGATAAGTTAAAAGTCCGAGATCATTAAAACTCCAGGAAAATTGGCAAATTTTTTGGGAAAAAAAATGAATTAGATAAAATAGTTTTCAAAGAGAAAAGATTTCTTTTCCAAAAGGCGGAGGTCATGTTAAATTCCTGCAAAATTTCAGGGAAATTCGGGAAACGAAAGCGCACCGAGTTGAGCTTAAAGTTTGGAAAATTGCCATAAGAACGAAAAAATCGATTTTTTTTCTCCGTAAAAACAGTCATTTTGGCGTCGGAAATTTTCCATTGATCACGAATCTGAAGTCAGTTTTATTGAACTGTCTCGGTAGACACTTTTAAAACCCCATTACACAAAACACGATAATCAAAGTTCCAAAGTTCCCAAAAAAAAATCTTTAAAGATATTTTTATTAAATAACTGATTCATTTAATGAAAGAAAAAAAAATTACAGGGACTTCTCCACTCAGTCACTTGACCCCTTGTTTTTTTACTTTCTACAAATATCTTACTTCATTTGGTTCACATTCCGAGTCAGTTGACCTTTCAATACTCAATAGATACTTTTGTGGTAACATCTCTTTCATTACAGAGGAATTCAAGACTCAAAATCATAAAAAAGAAAAAAATACTATCTCTTCCTGGAATGTTTATTTTTATTATTTTAATGCGAAAAAGTTTTCTTCGGATCAAGGTTTTAAAATGCGTTACCATTTCAGGTGTGGTATGAGGGTGGAGCTCGAAAACAATAATAAGAAAAAAAAATGATATTGTATCGTTCCTAATTAACTAGTTCTGTTATGAAGTTTCGTATTATAATCCAATTTAGGTGCCAGTATCACGTCCTTGACAAGTCGATCTTTCAAGGTATCCGGACCTCACAAAGGAAGAGACCCATGGAAAAAAAGAAATTCGTTCGTGGCATGAACCGAAAAACTCACGACCTTCACAGCTTCACAAATTAACGAGATCGTTCTTGTTGTTGTAGGAGGTTTTTTTTTTTTTTTCTGTTACCGATCAACATATCAACGTAATAAAATACCAAGTTAAACGGACAGGTCGCATGCTGAGTTTGAGAAGATATCGTGAAACGATATATCAGCAACCGTGCACTCGAGTCTACAGATATTTTTATGTTCTCTCGAGTTTATTTCAACTGCTCATGTCTTCAAGTCCTTTGTGTTTAATTGCGTGTCTAGGTATTAGAATAGATCTAAGAGTTTTTGACGGAAGTTTTTCTACTCAGAAATTTTATATTGACCGACTGAGGTTCTACCAGAGAGTGTCAAATGTTTAAATAACAACATTGATATTCATATTTTTAAAAATATTCTGCTTAATTGCAGAATCTTTACAATTTTCCCAACTAGATTTTAATTAATCTAGTTGGGAAAATTGTAAAGAAGACAATAATGATAAATATTTTGCCTATTTGTATATAAGAATTGTAATATTATTATTCGAAATAGTAAAAGTAAAAAAAAGCAAGCTATCAATTTTTATCAAAGCCTAAGAAAAAACGGAAGAGGGGAGCCAAGTGGATGAACCCAAGAGACTAGAGGAACCTAAGAGCCAAGTCCAGCGATTGAAATTTTTTGGAGACGCTTTGCTAGCGATAGAAAAAAATGTAGATTATGTTAGGTTTTATACAGAAGCTCTTCTTAAATGCGCAATTTTCAGTTTTGCTGAATATAAAAAAAAAAATTTGTTTTGCGCAAGACAAGAACATTCTTGACATTCTTCTTGACTTGCAAATCTACTGTATATAGTGTTGCAAGACAATCAGCAGGATTTTTGGCGCAAGACGAGAAATAGGTTTTGGGAAACAAGCGAGAAATAGTCCATTCTTGCAAAGTGCAAGACGAATACAGCTTTTTGAAGCCGAGCTTCGATATTTCCTACAACAAATGTAACCACACCGTAATTCTCCACGTAAAAAAAAACAGGATAGAAAACAATTCTTTTGAGACAGTTAATGCCGCATTAAAAACCACAGAATGCATAATTCATTATGAGAATAAATCTAAGTGCCGCAAAGTGAAACGAGCCTAAACTTCAATCGAATCGATCATTTTGCGGTTACACGTCCATAGTTAGCAAGAGCATTGAGCGATAGCAGCATTAATCATTTTTCAACATAAAAGAGCATTTCTGTGCCGTACGCACGTCAAAGATTTCGGTGATACTCCCTATCTCGAAATTCTGCGTCTGTTTTCGCCTCTCTCTGCAGTACCAAGACTTCATACACGTGACTGCAGGAAGCATTTACGAATTAATCGCTACTGGGTATAAGGAATGTTCATGGTTTCTGTGGTGCCTTTCGGTCCAATCACTCCTGTGCTTTGATGATTTGGCTTCATGGCTTCAATTTCCAAGAAAATGCCCGGTGCCGTTGTAGACCAGTCAAGGCCTGATCATACATGGCAAAATCTTGGATATGGAGCGCTGAAGTATGATTTAATGAAACGTCTAGTCCTCCTATAAGTCCTCTTTAATTATTAAAAAATTTTAAAATTCAAGCATACAGCTGTTTCGGAAATTAATTTCCATCCTCAGTGCTATCTGATCATCCAAGCTGGGATCACCGCAGACACAGACTCTGCATCGGAATATTTGTCAGCTGGAATCGGAAACTGAAATTTTTTCCCACCTGTCGAAATTGGAATCGGTATCTAACTAATAAATCAAGATTCAGCGGAATCTCATAAATCAAGACTCTGCGGATTCTGCGGAATCTATGAGAATCTTACTCATCGTCAAGATTCTGCGGAATCGGAATTGCAGTCCTGGAAATTGGGCGACATTCTAAATTCCACTCCGAAAAAAACCTCTTAGACCTAACTTAGAAGAAAGTCATTTCTAAAAGCTAACACCAAAGAGAGTAAAGGCTTTAATTATCAATAGGTTATATCTAAATCCGAAAACAAGCCTAAACGTTTCGATTAAACGCTTTTTTTTTTCTTGCACGGTAATTAAAAAATATATTAATGCCGATTTTAAGATAAACAAATCTAGTTTCGGCTAATAATAAATCTCAAAGTAATTAAATATTGATCGACGGATTTCACCTCTATTAGCCATCGATATATACCCGAAGTCGTGTATATTTAGAGGAGATTTTAAAGGGACAACTTTTTACACGTTGTTACAGTTCCCTTAACGACAAGTTAACAACCACGTTTCGGAAATCTCAAGCTAATTTCACCTTGTCATTAAAATATCTAAATTATTTGTATCCCATACCGAATGTTTTCTCGACGGGATCACATTCGTCGGGTCAGGCCTTTTCCAACTGATTAATTTACATTCTCGATGAGGAGGATCTTCTTTCGGAAATTGTCAAACGGGTTTTCGGCTTTTAGAAAAAGAAGAAGAACCAACCCAATACATGAAAGTCATAATACATCAAACGGAATGACCCTTTAAGGTCTTCGCAACATTTTTTTTATTTTTTTTTTTTATTTCGCGTTAACTCCAAGGTCATGATGGATGAATGACCTTAAGAGAGATCTCCCCGAAAGAAAGTAAATATTCATGTTTTTCAATACTAAATCCCAATATTAAAGCAGAATTCAACGCGTCATGAATAGTAATTGCTTCTGAAATAAGAAACGGATGATAGTGAGAGTGGTCTTCAAATCACCCAGGGAAGAGGGGAAGGGGGAGATGTGAGTCGGACAATTACGAAATACTGACCATATGGAATAATGCATTACCGAATGCAGATAAAAAAAAAAACTCGACAATAAAAAAAATTTCCGACTTCCTTAATGGACACCACGGTCATTACCATTCGCAAGGGAAATGAGTCGTAACTTTTTTTCTCGAATTTTTTTTTATCGCTCTTAAAAATTAAAAGATGAGTCAAATAAAAAAAAAATGTTTTTATATGTATATTCTTTTATTTCTTATCTAAATATGGATCTAACCAAACGCGATTAATTCCGGGAGTAAGAAACTAAGAGTGTTAACAGTAATTAACCATTATTTTTACATCTTGTTAAAAATGATGAAAGCGTGTAACATTTGTCACTGTGGGATTGACTGGTAAACATCAAGGTCATGAGAAAAGCGCACGTTAGGTCAATATTACCGATTTCGATTTTTATGTAATTCAATAAATCTTGCGAGTTTTTTTTTCCCTATATTTGTGAAAGGTGGAGCTGCGCTACCGCGAACTTTCATTACCCATTAGATCTTGTCCGAGGATCCGTTTGTCTCAAAAGTAACGGGGATTCATAAGCTAAACACATATCCGCGACAATCGGATTCCCGAATTAAGAAGGCCCTATAAGCACTATAAGCTTTATAAGCAACACTCAGAAAACAAATTAACTTAGCATAAGCGGTTATTATGCTTTGAACGCTTCTGTTTTGTACCAAGTCATTTTCTGACTTGCCGCAAGTCATTATCTCGGCTGTCGGCAAGTCGTATATTGTAAACAAACAAAATGGCGACTTATGTAGAACTTATATATGTCATGAAAATACTGTTCATGCCCGCGTGTATCAAACGATTTCACACTAAACAATGTAAATAAAATAATTATATGAAATGTCAATAAAAGAATTATATTTTTACTTCGTTTTTTGTAACTCTGTAACTTCGTTTTTTGTAGCTTCGAAGTAATAACATAACCTAAACATAACCTAAACATAACCTATCTTCCTAATTGGACAATGTTAGACTTCTGTTTCAATTTTTTTAAAGAAAATAATTCATTTTAGTTACCTGAATATTAAAAATGTGCATAATCCATCTTGTTTAATCCATGATACACGTTTTAAAAATAAAAATTAAAACGATATTACGTTTTTATTTCATCAAACAATAGTTATCGTTTTCGCTAGCCGCCATGTTGATTCCGATAAGAAATGTCCAACAGAGCCGCCAACTTACAGTTGCAAAACAAAATAAAATGTCTTGTGGCAAGTTATTTTATCCCACGGCAAACCAAAATGACTTATCACAAGACATTTTTTTGTTTTCGCACGGTTTTTGCGAAAAATGTCTTGTCTTAATGGACTTTTTCTTTCGCATTAGTCATTTTCTTTTCTGAGTGAAAAATAATGAGGATCTATAAGCTAAATATGAATCACCTTCACTCTGGCGACAAAAAGATCTTTGGACTCATAAGGTTCCGACGATTGTCCGAGGATTCTATTGCCTCAAGAACAACGGGGATCCATAACTTAAAAATGAATCCCCGCTAATATGTGTACGTGCATATGAAAACCTCCCCCATAAATATCCCTACAAACATGAACCAAACATGTGCTGAACGTCTACCACCAGCACAGGGGAAATACCCTTGGAACAACATAAAAACTTATAACAAAATTATAAGCTTTATCATCTTGTTATAAGTATTTCTAACGTATTGGTGGGACTTATAACTCACTTTTTCATGGGATTCGCGGATCAATAAGTTAAACTCATTTATACTCTTGCGGAAAATGCGATGAATCCGGGAAGACTGCTTTCCCGAGAAATCTAAATAAGGAACATCTCTTTAAATATTTCCGAAAAAGCAGGCTTACGGGTAAGCCTATACCTTTTATGTAAATAAGCTAAAAGAATTTTAGTTCAAATTATGCATAAATGTTTATATAATTCAAGCCCTCATGGGCCCTTAAGATTTCAAAGATCCTTTTGCCGAAAGAGTAATGGGAATTCATAAGTTGAACGTGCACAGTAAAAAATTTTGTGTACTTTTAACATACTCGGTCTACATACTCTGTATGTTATCCCATTTTATGTAATTATTTTACACATTGTTTTGTCAATGCTAATAAGTATCAATGTGTCAAAAAAATAACAAATATAATATGTTAATTTGACACATTGCCGGTGTTAGGGCTATTTCTAGTTCCACGATAAAAAAAAAAATAAAAGGATTTTGCGGAAAAAAAAGAAAACAAGTAAAAAAAATAGTAGTGGCAAATTTAAATAAATCGTGATTTAAGTCATTGAAAGGATTAATTTTTCGAACAGATTAGCATCCTTCTGTTTTGTTGTGCAAGGATTCCGGATTCAGGATTGGATTCAGGCTCGGAATTCGCTTCTTTAAAAAATTATACAATAAATTGCTGGGTTCTTGTTCTTGTTTGGTTTGGTTTGGTTTGGTTTTGAAATGCTTGATGTATAAGCCTGGAAAAAACAGTTCACAAATACGGGAAAAATTTTCTTAAGAAAACGCCTAGATTAAAAATTTATGAATAGATAAATACGATAGTATGCAAATAATAACACATACATTTTAGTAACTTTTTAACACATTTTCATTTTGTCAGAATTACAAATAAAAGTATGTGGACCATATTCTACACAGAAAGTGAGTTAAAAGTACACAAAATTTTTTACTGTGTGTCGACAAAGGGATTCCCTGATTCAAATCCGGGTCCGGATTCATTTTTTTTTCTTCATTTGAAATACGCATTGTATGAGATATGAATCATATTGTTAATTTTTAATGAAATACATAAAAATTAAAAATGTAAATTATAATTTAAATGATGTCTAGGAACAAGGGGATTTTGCTTCATTGACCAAGTATTACATAAAATCGTTTTCCTGTAGTTCCTTCCTATGGAATTAAGATATTAAACCGAATAAATGCACGTGGCATGCACTGTGTAGTTAAAAATGATAAATGCAGGGTTTTGATGAAAGGGGAAGCAGGGAATTTTTATGATCTTAGGTGTAAGGAATTTTTACGGTGCTTATGATGTTCTTAGCAGTGCACGGTATTGGTTGATAGTCTTAGCATCACAGGTCCACTTGCTAAGACTTTAGAGTTGGGAAAGCTCCAAGATATCAAACACTGAAAGCTCGGCTCCAGACCCTACCAAAATAAAGCATAAAAGGATGCTGTCTTCGATTCGCCCCATGACAAAAGTTCCGCAGACCATCGGCCCAACAAAATGCGCAACGTGCTATCAGAGGCGTCATGCTGGCCAGTTTAAAAAAATCTAGATCGAAGCAAATGAAATTAATTACAAAAGATGACAGGGAGCGACATAAGGAATTTAGAATGCAATTTACTGGCGTATAATTCCATTCCTTACACCTACTATCATCCTTGCCTTTCTTTTACAGAGGCCAACGATTCACGGCAACACGTTAACACTTATTTCCCATAAATAACGCTTGAGCCTAATAATTAAAAAAAAGAAAATAATGCTCATTACCGATTCCCCATAGGCTTCGTTTCACCTACACAAGAGAAATTTACAGTTGAAGATGACCCAGGTTCGGAGGTTTAATTAAGGGTTATATCGATCTGAACTGGAATGATCATTCTGATCGAGATGAATGGTATCGTTTCGCAATAATCGAAACGTTTCACCTGTCATCACAAATAAGAGAGAGAGAGAGAGAAACAAAATTAAAAAATCCGAAAGCTTTTTGGTTAATTATAAAAAATGACACGAAATTATTTGGTTAAAAAAAAAAAATCTTTCTAAACGTTTCCTAATGGTCACTAATTCGCATTAGAAATAGTTGTTTTTACTCCTTAAAAAAAAGAAAAATATAATCAGGCAATAAAAGTTCACGACCCCTGACAACATTTCCTTCGAGATGACTGGACTAGTGGCTCATGTGTGCATTTCACACGCCGAAAACTACTTTTTAACATTGCATCTAAATGATAGACTGCCAATCGATTAGAGATTCTGACCAGGAAATTAATAATAAAAAAAAAAAAAAATGTTTACGTAGTTTCTTGATTCCCACCTAATCGGTTTTTGAACTACTGAACCTTTTTCTCCAGTGTGCGTGAACTTAAAATTTTACGAAAAAACGAACGGAGGCCTAATAACGTTTAAATGGGTCGTTCCGTTTATGATTTTTATAATTTGATGAATATATATATGCGATTAAAATTGCATAATTAGATTCGTAAAGATTTATAAGTGTTTTTTATAATATATATTAAATTCCATATCCTTAATTGTTTTTTTGTAAAGATTAGTGGAATATTCTAAACCGGAATCATATATTATTTCATAGTTAAGGCAGAATACTAACTAGGTTTGAAATTTTTTATTGTATTTAAATCGGCTGATTGGTTAGGGCTGCAAGCGTTCGTCTTGAATTTATAGGTCTCTTTAGGAACCACGAATTTCCCAAACCCAGAATCGGGTTTCGGGTTTCATAAAATGCAACATCGCGTTTTCTGAACCCCGAAAATAAAAATTGCCTACTTGGTTTTCGGGTTTCATATATTTCGGGGTTTTTAAAATCGGCGATTTTTAAAACCGTGTTTGATAAAATTATGTTTAGCTTATGAATCATATGGTTGTGCCAGTTTTTGACTTCCCATAAGTTAATCATAATTTTACCGACCAGGTTTTCTTTGGTTTGAAAACCCCGAAATATAAAATTGCGGATTTTAAAAACCCCGAATTATAGTATCGCCAAATTTAAAAACCCAAAAATATAAAATTGTTGAAAGAAAAAAAAAAAAAAAAAAAAAAATCAATCATTATTGCATTTTTCCAAACTCCGAAATTTATGAAACCCGAAAACCAATTCCGCGATTTTTAATTTCGGGGTTCAGAAAACGCGATATCGTTTTTCTGCGATGTCGCATTTTATAAAACCCGAAACCCGACTCGGGGCTTGGAAAATTCGGGGTTCCTTAAGAGGCCCCTCAGAAACGCACACGACAAAAGACTTATTTCCTGACATGGAATGTGGAAAGAGGGCATTCCCTAAAAGCAGAAATATTCTGGAACACCAGAAATTACCCTGACCATAATCCATAAGCTAAACCCAAACGTCTCCCTTTGTTTCCGAATTAAAAATTCCGGTCAGTATCTTGTGTCCCGTGTTTTGAAATAGAAGTCGGGTCGCAGACTTTGAAAATTCATCGACTGTCTTTATTTCTGGTCCGATACCCTGGACTGAACTTAAAATCCATATTTCAAAGTCTGAGTAAATAAAAGCAACCATGACACTAAGACGTTGCCATAGGAAAAAAAAAATTTTAAGATTCCGTTCACAATCTGATTGTAGCCTCAGTCCCGGGGAACCCCCATTAAAACTCGCACCTGTATTTTGCCCGATTGTCCAGTCCGTGCCTGAAGAAAAAGAAATGTTTAGAAAGGGATGAACCAAACGGTATAAAAATTGCGAAAGAAGAAAAATAGGGTCAACAATAATCGAGTTAAAATTATAATGACCAAACGGCACCCTGTTATTATTATTACATCTTGTTTCAACATTTTTATATTTTTATCACACAAAAAAATAAAAGTAAACGTGGGTCTTCCTCACGTGATTACATTAAAAAAAAAAAAATGTTTAATCCGCCTTTGGCGAATAATCCGAATTCCCACACACCCCGAAGGAATTTTTTAAGAAAAAGGGGTCACGGGTCAAAATCAAAAACCCTAATTTTTTTCTTTCCTGATTTCCTGACAACAAAAGAGATAATTAATTAAGGCCGTTCACACATTGCCCATAAGGTAATGAGTTAATTTAATGAAGAATCCGTTTGTTAATTAGATGCCACACCCATTACCGCTACAGGAAAACCATTTCGGGCGGTATATAATTAAGAACGGTACCAGTAGTTTAAATGGTAGCTACTCAGTCGGAAGAAATTAAAAATTAAGCATGTCTACAAATCGTAAGGAAAAGACTTCTTGCTAAAAAGAAAAAAAAATTACACCCTGCAGACAAGGAGTCGTGAACGAATCGAAAATAAAAGAAAAAGACACAGTTTGGAGTTCTTTAATATAATTTGTAATATTAAGGATCACGATTCGGTTTAAACAAGAAAAAAAAAAGCGCCTGCTTTTTTTTCTTCTCTTATTCTACTCGACATTTCAATTACTCCCAAAGCCAATTTACTTGTATAATCATTTCCCTAATGACCTCTACTTGATATTTTAATTTTAAAACAAAAGCCACTGATTTATATAAATGCTTAACAAATTTACAAAACGGAACTAAAAATGACATAATTTGTTATTTCATTTTTTTCTTTCTTCTTCTTTCCTTTTTATTGGCAGGAGGAACTGGGTCGTTTTGATGCCGAAATCCATCCCATCTGTATGGTTCTGTAGATGAATAATTAGGGAGAGTTTTCAGGGATGAAACCGACTGTTGGGTTTCAAAAAAGCAGGAAAGTCGGTTTGAAAAAAATCGACTAGGAAATCAATTAATATTTTGCAATTCGCGGCATAAAATAGGGTGATTATAATTTTCGCCACAGATCTTTCGGAGGTATCATTGGTGACTTTCAAATTTATTACAACTTCTCTAGCTTTTTTAATTTTAATATTTACAATATTGCACATATATTGCATATACTAAAATATGTGCTATATTAGCTTTTAAGAAAATTAATTGGAAAACTTTATTCTAATACTGGCTAGTAGTAAAGGCAGTTCCAAAGAAGAAGTGGGTTATGCTGCAGGAACGGATTAAAGTTATCGCATTGAAGTATGAAGAACATGGGGACAACGAATTGGGAGTTTTTAAGAACTTTGGGGTACAATATTACCTTGTAATGTAATATGCACGGAGATTTTATTTTCGGCAAATATATATTCGTCAATTTACATCCCCAGTCAAAGTCCTTTATTGATAATCAGTGATCAGTCCGAATTACCAGTAAACTTAAATTAGCGAATTATTGATTGTCAGTACTTTGCTGGTAAGATCAGTGCTTTTTTATTGGTAATTCAAATGATAATCAATGAGACTTTGCCTAGGGATTAGTGATTTTATTTTCAAAAAATTAGTCGTTAAGGATTTCAATTATTCCGGATATTTGAATCGGGAAAATGACCGATAAGAGGGAATTCGTGGAAATTGCTGAATATGCGATATGCGAATCCGTCTACCAAGCCACGGGTAGCTTAAGGACCGTAACTAGGTTCGTTGGATTGAAGCCACTTTTCAATTCCCAGTGTACCAAATTGTTCCGTTGCAATGAAAATTCTGACTCAAAAAGTTTGTTTTGATTCGCTAAACTGGGCTTAGATTTTACAATGGATTAGAACTCTAATATTGCTTTTTCAATTGATGACGATGCGCGCCATATATTTGGTAGATTAACTACACTAGATCTTTATTAAAGCAATAACATAGATAATGGAAATTATACATATGAGTTGCTATATATAGCAACTCATATAGTTTCCAGGTTTTCAATGTGATCTTCAACGTTCACTACAATATTGACTGCATCCGCGTTATCAGATTTTTGGTGTTGGATAAACCCATATTTTTACATAGGAATAACTCAATAGGATGCGAAGAGATGCTATTTGTTTATTGATTGTTTAATCAGAAATATGATGCCGGAAATTATCCGGTATATGAAATCCGAACAAAGTTAATTTCCGGCATGGTCCAAATTTAATGTTAAAATACGGATTTTCCGATTTTTATCGGAAAACCTTCAGTGCATCTCGACCATCCTACTTGCCATATTTTAAAAGTTTAAAAAAAGAGTGCAACAATAAGCTGTATGTATCCAGATAGCATTTTCAATCCGTTGTACATCCTGTGGATTGTCCATTTGGTGTCAACAGGGTATCCGAATCCATTGGATACCCATAGGACGTCCAAAGGAAGCTTTTTGGATCAGTGCGGACATAGGTAAAAATTAATGGACGTCCAATAAATATCCTCATGACGTCCTGAAGATGCCCTCGGGGTTGGATAAGCTTTGCTGCCTGGGAAGCTGATAATCTATTATTTTACCGGCGAGCGAAGCGAACCGAGACAAAAAAGATACACAGGCCTAATCTATCACAGGGAGATGGAGTTACATTAGTTGATCTTCAGCGCATAAAATTAAATCTGTATTTACTAACTGGATTAAAAATTGCATGTGTAGAAAAAGGATATAAATAATAATACCTTTTTACGAATTTACTTGGTTTTCAGACTTCTGCCTCCAACCTCTGACTTCCAGCTAAAAAACTAAACTTGAGGTTCGTGATCTACTTACAATTTCCGATAACAAATAAGCGTTTTTCCAAAGAAGAAAACATCAAATTTTTTGATCTTTAAGCTCAAGTCGGCATCCGAGCAAAAAAAAAAAAAAAGTTTAAAAAAATTTGAATGTTATAAATAAAAAAGCACTCACATGGGGATTTTCCCCGTACAGGGGACACCTTAAGCAAAAAAAAAAAAAAGAAAAAGATGATCCAGTGGTTGATCTTTCTCATCTTAAATGAAAGCAGCCATTCCGCATATTACGCATGAGTAATTATAATTAGATTCTCCAACATCATTTTTATTATATAATGACACACCACACATGACTATTGTGGATGATATATCACACATTTTTTTTTCTAATGTTTAAACTTTCACAATTATCGACTTAAACAATTTTTTTTTCTTCTTTTTGCTCGATTTACATATAAAACCGCAAAAACCGACTGCCTACGCAATATTGTATTATCAATAAAATAAAAAAAAGAGAAGAAGAAGAAAAGATAATACAATGAAAGTAAACCACATTGAATAACTGTCAAAGGAGCTAAGAAGAAGACAAGGGATTTCCTATGCTTTTTAAGAGAAACTTAATCTGACAACCGTTTGTTCACGATGGAAATGAAAGTCTCTCAAAATATTTTTTTTTTTTTTTTTTCTGCTGAAAAAACAAAATAAAGCCGTCATATTACAAAAGAAATTTAAATAAGTATAATTTAAACGGTAAATCATATGTTATTCCGATTTAATTGCATTTATATAGACGGATTAATTGATGGCTGTCTATAAGTACAAAGCATCGGAGAGTGTCAAGATATGAATATTTAAATTATATCTGAATTTAAATTTCATGCTTAGTTAGAGTCGCTAGAAGAAGGGTCCGCAGTACAATTTTTTTTTTGTGAAAAGTGTAAATGCCCTAATGCTCTTAAATTAAGTATTACGTATGTTTATGATTGCTATGAGAGTGCTAGAGTAATATGATCATCATTGCATGAAATCCAGACAATTAGACTATTGCTAGTCTTTTTGGTAATTAGTTAGACAAGAATGACTCGCTTTATGGATTCCTCGGTTGAGACAGAGAGTTGCTTTTTAGTTTATCTTTCCTGGTTTTCGCAAGATGAACGTAGATTATGATTAATTCTTGAGGGATGAACAACTTGATCAAGAGTCTGTGAGGCGAATGGAGATACAAATACACAGTAAAAAAATCTTGTGAAATGTTAACGTACCCGGTCCACATATTCTGTATGTGGACTTTTTTTTCATGTTAATTTTGACACATCGTTTATGTTGATATTAGACGTTGCTACGGCAATCAATATCTAATAAAAATGTTTCGACCGTTTTTGGTACAAAAAATGGGTCAAAACACAAAATGTTTTACTGCGTAAGCAGATAATTTTGCAAAGAATCATTAGAGGAAACGAACGCCCGAGTGAGGCTCATTCATAGGATTGAAACTCAAAAGGATCCATCGGCATTCATTCAAGGGCACAAAGGAAAAAGGACTTATTGATTTTTAAGAGTAGGCTTCAGTGAATACAGAAAGGAATGGCTGTTGTGTTAAATACTCAAAAAATAGAAATTTTAGGTATCTGACGAATTCCTTCGGTGTATCCTGGAATTTTTAGGACAAGTTCCAACTGGTAAAACGAACTTGGAAAACAAAATTTAAGCTTTTCGACTACAAATTTTTTTGAAACTATTTTGCGGTTGCATTTACAGTTCAGACAAGTTGAAACTTGCCCTAAAAATTCCAGGGCACACCAAAAAAGTTCGTCAGATACCTAAAATTTCGATTTTTTCTCAGTAAATCGAGTATTAGACAAAACAGCCATTCCTTCCTGTATTCACTGATCCCTACTCTTAAGATGATTTCTGTACCTCAGTGCAGAACAACACCAAGTCCATTCAAAGATTGCGACTTCTTATTTCAAACCCGACTTTACAAAAGGTATACAGGCTCAACGGTTGGCAAAACTGAGCAGTTCTATTCCTTCTGCTACCAAGTTCATTTCGTTAACAAAGCAGAAATGTTAACTCGCAGAAGACATTGATTTGAGTTGGCAACGCTTGTATGCTTTGTATAGTCAGGTTTGAAATAAGAAGTTGTAATCCTTGAATGGACTTGGTGTTGTTCTGCACTGAGTTACAGATTTGTTTATCTTATAAATTAAGCACAACAGCAAACTTGTGTTTTTTTTTTTTTTTTTTTTTTTTTTTTTTTAGATATGGACCATGAAAAAGTGCGGAGAGCGTTGGAGCGATTAGGGTGTGGTAAAAGAGAGGGAGCTGGACACACAATCTTTAATCGAATCGACGAAAATGGAAAGTACCGAAGGACAAGCGTAAAAAGGCACGGCGAGATACGAATCGGTATTTTTAAGGAAAGGTGCGATCAGATTGGTTTTAGTGAAGAAGTTATCCGCGATGCTGCTAGGGGGAAAGTGTTACGAATTTAGTTTATAATATTACATATATCTTCTCTTCTTAGTCCTTTACTCGATTACGAGCGTGGTGATCTCTCACATACACCTGAGCGTGCGCTCACAGGCATATGGGACCTACAGTTTAACGCCGGTTCCGAACGGCTATTTTTGAGAGATTTAGAGGCAATTTACCGCTCGGTGGTTTGCCATTGCCTACCGAGGGGTGGTGACCGTTGATTTTCTGACTAGCGCACTAGTTTTGACCTGAGAAAAATTCCTAGCTGTGAACTAGGATAGAAGCACGACGCGCCGCATCTCATGATTGAGAGTCGAGGCCACCACTAAACTTGTGTTAACTAATTTAAAGATTTAACGGTTTTCGGCTTAAGTAATTGGAGGATGTAAACTGGATCCCACAGAAAAAGTATGGTGTAAAGAAATCGTTACAAATAATGAATTTGAGATAACAGAACAAGACCCTCTAATGAAATTGACACATGATAATAATGACTCTTAGGGCGCAATTTCACGCCAAAAATGTGCGGCAAACATGTTGGATTTGGATAAGAGTGGCGAACATGTTTGGCAAACATGTTGGGCGAACATTTTCACATAGCATTTTCCCCCAATTTCCATCGTGTAGGAGAAAATGTTCAATGAAAATGTTTGTCCAACATGTTCGCCGAACAAGTTCACAACTTTTTATGAAACACAAACTTGTTCTGCCCAGCATGTTCGCCGAACATGTTTGGCGTGAAATTGGGCCCTCTAATAGCAATTTTTCGCCCTAACCTAGAAAACAAGCATAAAAAAAAGACTTGAACGAAAGTATGTGGGAAAAACAAATAAAGAACCTCAAGAAAATGTTTTTCATATTAAAGGCAACGAGCATTCTGATGACGAATTTATTTAAAAACTGGATAAGGAAGAAAAAAAAAAGGAAAGCAATGAGCCCTTTTTTTTTTGCGCATCCTTCAATTACTAATCCCATTTTTTTGACTTTGTTGATGTACAAAAATATAATAAGAAAGACGTGGCCAGAAAAAACGCACACAACACTTAAAAGGACTGTCAGTTTCCGAATGGGACTGGCCCGTGAATGTGTGCGCAATAGGCAGTCCTGTCCTGCATTCCTTCCCCTGAAAATTTCCTATTTTTCCAGTTACACATGATGATATTTCTCGTACAAGTTCTATGTGATGACAAAACTTAAAAATACCGCCCTGAGTAATTAAAATGAACTTATAAGCTAAGCAATGTATCACGTAAAACCCGTACGAGAAAAATCATCATGTGTAATAAGCTTTCAAGAATCAGGTACTTGTCATATTTGAGGGAACCGAAAAAATGAAAAGTAAAGGGTTGAATGATTTAGTTATTTTTTAAGCCTTTAAAAAAGATTTAACAGTTGCAGGAAGCCATTTCTTTATTAAATACAAACTTCTGCTGTATCCAAATCGATTCGAATGTTGCCTTTAAAACAAAAAAAAAAAAAAAAAAAAAAAAAAAAAAAAAAGAGTTTACACAGGTACTGGGTACGTTAGAATGATCCCTTAAAATGTCATTTCCGTCGTTGATAAGATGGAAGACAAGACATAGTTTCGGATGATTGATGTTAAAAGAGATATTAAAGCAAATATCAAAGGTAGGCGAGAACCAAGTGTACGTCTATGATTGCCCTCTGCTACCGATCAACCATATCAGTCACGACAATCAGTTTCAAACCAGACATTATTCGTTACGAACATAAAGAGAACTGCATTTTGCCACATTTCCCATTTTTGCATCGGAGACCTGCTTCAATTGTTCTTTTTTTTTCTTCTTTACTGAAACAATGGCTAACTAATTTAATACTGACTAGTTTATTTATTTGTAGCTACTTAAGGAAAGCGAATGCACTAGAAGCCTTTGGAAAATATAAGGATGCAATTTCAGAATATGAGGAGGGCTTAGGCGTTGGTTACATTACTCGAAAATTTTTGTTCGAAGAGTTTCAAAAATTTGTTCTCGGTGAAAGTGTTTAATATGGGTACTCGGCCGATGATATATGTATTTTCCCATTATTTAAAAAATATAATACAACCCCAAAAATAACGTCAAACATCATCAAACATATCGAACATCATCGAAACTTTTCGAACATATGTTCGAAAAGTGTAAACACTTTCATCGAGAAAAAATTTTTGAAACTCTTCGAACAAAAATTTTCGAGTAATGTAACCAACGCCTTAAAATTGGACAACGGCAACAAAGAGTTGCTTAAAGTCAAAATTAATGCTGCAAAAAAAGTGTAAGTTGATTAAATATTAAAACTTTATAAATCAGACATTCTTCATTTAAAGATTCGGTCACAATTTCGGACTGACGAATTTTTTTGTGCACTGGTTTTTCAAGTCTTTTGAAATCGCGAGCAATGTGCATCTTCGACGCAAAATTATTCCGCCAGGGGCGTTTCATATGTTTACTTGTAACCAATCAGAATTCATTCACCATTGTGTTTGCAAATTTCAGCTAGAGTTATATTCGCCACCCTGGTCAACTAGACAATTATTAATTTACAAAAAAGTGGTAAAAGTCCGACTTCATAGGTCCATTAGGGATTAATTTAATATTTCAAATCCGTTGAAACCAAAATCCTATCACTTCTATCGGAATCAAGTGAATCACACTATGAAACAGCCAGTGAATGTAAATCAGAAGTCGAAGATAGCCAAAATAAAACTATTAACGAAGTATTCAATACACCCGAAGATTACACTTAGGAACTCCATAGACTAGCAGTGAAGTTTTAAGTACAGACAGCAGCGATGACCGCTTTTGGCAACCTGAAATCGAACGTGATGACCAATCTATTAAAGATCCCTCAAGCACTTCGACGAGATAAGGGATTGAGTTTATGCTTATGCAACCCCTTATCTCGCTAGGACGAGCAGACAGGATTTTGGTTTAAACGGATTTTTTATATTTAATTGATTCCTAATCTGACGTAAAGTCAGATTTTCACCAAATTTTTGTGGATTAATAAATGTCTAGTTGGCCACCGTGCGGCAAAAAGCACAATCAACCCACACTTTTTTCTTTCGTTTTCTAAGAACAACTCAACTGCTGTAAGTGCACCTCACAACATAACTATGAGTAAAATAACAGCCGAATAGAAAGGCTCGAGAAATTACTACCGAAGAAAAATCACTAAAAGAGTTCATTTAATGCATCAAACGCGTTCCGTATCATTTAAATGGAACACCAGAGAAATTGCAAAACGAAATCGCGAGTGCTATCATTTTATAAAGCGCATCGAATAAGTGCTAAACGATTAGGTGTGGAAGCTTATCATGTTTCAAATGTGTTACAAGGACGATAGGCCTAAGACTTTCTCGGCGGATGCCTCCAACTCGAAAAAAAAAGTAAACCGTTCTATCAAAGTCCCTCTAATCAATTTAGGTTCAAAGGAGGAAACCAATGCAACTAAAATTACTTAAGAAAAATAATTCAAACGACCGAATGACGGTATTATTACAGACTATCACTACTCCATAATTTACTAACTAACAAGGCAAAGCGAAAACTACATTGTCGAATTTTCAATACATAAATGCTCTTACTCAAGACTAATGATCATTCAGTCAGTTTTTTTTTTTTAAATAATTGCTTTTTAGCTTGACCAGTGATATAAGAATGTAACCATCGGGAGGTAACTTCCGATAAAAAAAATCACGGGGAGATTTATGGTTACTTCTTTTAATTTATTGCATCTCACAAGAGAATGGTCGCCTTTACATCAATAACGGGATGAGATTGCAAATGATATAGTTGCGTAAGAGTTCGGCATCCGTGAGATCTTCGACATCTTAAGAAGCAATTTTTTTTTTTTCGAGACAGAAATCTTGTTACGAAAAAAAAAAAAACGGTTAATTATACCGAATTAAATCCAATGACAAATTTCAGCCCAAAAGAAAAAAAAAAGAAAAAAGAAAATCATATCCCGCATTGCTTAATTCCCATTAAAAACGCATTGCGTGTGAAAAAAAATATATAATGCCAAAAAAAATTTTAAAAAGAGCCCGATTAAAAATAATCGTGATTTAATGACCCTTTTTAAATGGGTCTCTTCCTTTCAGGCTATTACCTAAACAATTTGCATTGACAACACTTTCCATTTTTCTCATTACTAAGCCAATATTAGTTTTCAACCGGATCTTTTTTTTTCTGAAAAAATTATTGGATTTTTCTCGAAAAGAAGAAAAATTATATAACCACTTAAAAAACAAAAGAATTCCGTTTTGATTATTTTCTTTCAAATTATTAGTTTTGCTAATGGCTCAAAAAAGTGTTTGGACGTGATCCATCGTATAAAAATTAAAATACGTAACATCTTTATTTCTTTTTACGAAATCTCGGAAAAAATGATCGTTTTTCTTTCTAATGCATACAGGCACGGATTATACCATCGGGACAACGATTTTTTTTCGAATTCTTCAGGTTTTTTTAAAATGTTTTCCACAATTTTGAATTTGAAAGTTGTCACGTGATCTTTTCTTGCGGATAACAAATAAACAGCTGCCATTTGTGATTTTTTTGAATTCCACGTTTTGGCTCAGAGTTACAAATTTTTTAAAATAGCATTCTTTAAAATATATTCAAAACAGTTTCCTCAGCTACGGAATCCATTAACCTTGACATAATTTCCGAGAAAAGCTTCTTCGTGTGGAACATAATGCTTTTTTCCCTATAAAAAACCCTCTACTTCCAGGAAAACGAAAACCGTATCAAAACGTCATTTTTTTCGCCTTTTTCCTCACTGAAAAAAATATTTTGCACAATAAACCCAAATTATCATTTCTCATACAAACTAGTTTTGTTTTTTCATATTGAAATGCACCCATTTTCCTTGTTTTAAAAAAAAAAAAATCATAAAGGAAATACGCATCAAATGCGTAGTTTAAAATCATTACGAGCTCGAGTGCTAATTCGAAATTGATTCGTTACCTTAGGATAATTTTTATTATCCAATGTAAAACCGTTCAATCGAAATAATTTGTTTTGATGTTGCATCGGTAATAAAATATGTCGTCAAAATCTTAATTAAAGTAAGACCGGGTATATCACGCTTAAAAAAGAATTCATTATTACCATACTCGTTTGTAAGAGGATCCGAGCATACCTCGGTATGAGAATCGAGTGAAATTTTTTTTTTCTTTTTTCTTTAATTAAGAAGCAAACGATCAAAGACAATGATTGTGTGTGTTTGAATGGAAAAAGTTCCACGAAAAATATAAAATAAGGTGTCCGAAAACAGCGAACTTTTGAATTCAGATTTGGTCACCCCCGGAATTCGTTCCTTTCGGTACACCTAAACACTCAAAATTTTCGATAGGAAGAAATCATATTTGGACGAAGGGAAAAAAAGCGACTTCTTTGTCCATATGGGGATTTCCCGACCTTAAGCTCCCGGCAGCAGGCTTTCCTGTTATTTTAAAAATCTGAAAAAATTTAGGGTGTTAAGGTGTACAAAACAGAACCAATCCCGGGAGTGACCAAATTTGAATTCGAAACTTCGCGTTTTTTGGAACAACCTATTATAGATCGAGATACGCAAAGCTGAAAAAAAATGTTTCAAATTTCCACAGCTTTTAATTTTCGTTTGCATAATGAAGTCGTGTAAATCCGAAAAATGAAGCTCAGCCTCTTGAATGTTTCTTCACTCTGTTGATTAAGGTACCTACAATCAACAGATTGGATCAATTTGGATACATCCAAAGGCTGGAAACTTTATCAATATTATTTCGGTACGGGCCGCAAAAATAAAAACCCCAAAACAGGTAAAAGAACCCCAGATATACTTAAAGTTCACCTCTGAACGCGGAAGCGTGCTAAGAAAAAAAGAAAAATTATTAGAAAAATTAAAGTCAAGGAAATTAAGAGTGTCATTCAAGTTACAGCAAGCTCAAGTTTTTCTTCGATTGGCATTACCAACTGGCAATGATATTAAGAGAACATGCCTCAACTCGCTCATCATGACACCTTGCATATAACAACTGTCATCCAGCTTCTCCTATCGAGAATCACAATTACATTACGATTTCAGGCGGTAATTTTAAAAATGAAAAAAAAAAAAAAAAAAAAAAACTCCACTACCGGGATTAAGTGCGGTTCCCCACAAGACCACACAACGTCAACGTCCCCCGACGACAACAACGTCTTTTACGACATCTGAATTGAAAAGGAGTTTTAATAGCAGTAGAAGAGTTAGCATAGAGAAATCACAGTGAACAAGTAGGTTCTATAGTGACATATGTTTGACTCTCAAACTAGACAAAGCAATTATCGCGGTACCGATTTCCTGCATTATCCTCGTAGCTTAGGGATGTGGAGACTTAAGCGCTCATGCTTGTAAGCCTGCCAATCGGATGGCTACCGTCAGGTAAGCAATACCTGTAGGTAAGCAATACCAATAGGTTTTTGATCGAAAACCCTGACTTGGTGTAAACATTTGTGTTAGAAACAACGGGGGGTTTAATTATTTAAGGTGGAATATCAGCCACTTGTGAGTCAAATCAGGTCCTTATAAAATAAAAATTAAATTTTCCCGTCAAGTAAATTTATCTTAGTTAAAAATTAATTTAAGACTTTTCCTTTTTTTTAATACGTAGAATAATTTATTTATTTATATTTATGTTTGCAATTTTTAGATATTAAGATGCTTTGTTTGTAAACTTTTTGCCATTTTCTTATTTTCCGTTTTGTTACCAACCTAAAACTTTTGAAAAGGATGCTCAGTTGAGCATCTTATATCGAAAAATTGTAAACGTAAATAAAAAATAAATAAACGATACTACTTATTAAAAAAAAGGAAAAGTCTTAAATTAATTTTTAAATAAGATAAATTTACTTGACGGGAAAATTTAATTTTTATTTTACAAAGACCTGATTTGACTCACAAGTGGCTGATATTCCACCTTAACGGAGAAAGATATTGTAACTTCCACGAGTGCCAATGACGTATTAGGGTCGTTTAAATTTATCATCTGTACAAATGCAATTTTGCATCCAAAAAGTCGAATTGATTATAAAAAATTCGTTGAAGGATTCAGACAACGTCTTATGATTACCGATGCCAAAACCTTGTTGAATAAAACTATATTCACCTTGGCGTAGATTTTTTTTTTTAAACTAGGGCTGTTCGATATGACCACTTTCTAAAACAATGAGGGAAGCATCATAGATCATTGATAAAAGATCCTTGAATGAGGTAACCACCTCATTCAAAGATCTTTTATCTAAGCTCGGCTGTGGATCTGTCCACCCCTATGACGGTAACTTCATCTCGTCACGAGATCCGATTCGAAAAACAGATCTTCCTAAGCATCAGCGGCAGAAAAATGAAACAAATCCAAAGTCCTCTCTGCAACATTCAACTCCATCGACTTAACCCAACCTCGAACAAAAGGTTATATTTTTCGCACCTCCATCACAGACAACAGGTCAAATTCTCCCAAATTGGACGTGGCGCATTTCCCAAATTCACGCCCCATTTTCCACGACACGTCTCACACTCCTTTAATGGGCATCGCTACTTCTTTCTAAATGGATTCGCAATCATCAAATTGACGGATGGATATCAGCTTATAAGTGTTGAAAACAAAAGCAAAAGGTTAATTACAAAACGACGTTTATCATATTCGTGTAAACCAGTTCCAAATCCATTCTCGATCATCCTCGACTAATAAATCATTAATGGCGTGATGTGCATATGCGAAAAGGGCAGTCACCTATTTCTTTTATCTTGTCTCAAGTTAAATGAAATGATAATTCAAAAATTGTTTTCCTAATTAACTGCTATAATATACTTTTTAATTAAGAAAGCGTAGAAGTTGCCGTGTCATTTTCGGTGCAGGAAACATGATGCGTTTATCTCCATGTCCACTCGAGTACCGACTTAAGTGCACTTTATTTGAATATAAAATAAAAAAAAAAAATCAACGATTTTTTTTCTTTCCTGATAACAATTTCTCTCGGTCAAGAAAAAAAATATATGAGTTACGTAAAAACGTGCCCGGTGATGAGCATTTAAGCTCCCGTAAATCATAATTTAATTGTACGTTTTATTTTTTCTGAAAAATTATACTAATCGTAGGTTTCAAATGAAATAAAATATTTATAATTGTGACATCCTTGACACCCGTGCCTCATATTTCTTTTTTTTTGTAATTCTAATTTTTTATTAATCGATGCCACTTTGCTCCTTTCACGAGCATTTCGAAACTAATCAAAATGCGAAGCAACGATTTTGCATCCTCCGAGGTTAAATACGTTTTTTATGTAACATAATCAGATCGTTTTTTCGTTAACAACTTCCAACCCAAGATTTTTTTTCTAAATCGATATTGCAGGAATTAGAAGTGAGACCCGTTTAGATGTAAGGAAACAGTTAAATATTACGTTAGGCCTCAAGGAGTCTGCAAAATGCTGACACTGAAGATCCGATATAACCAGAAATGTGGCATTTCCCCCGCATTGTCAGAAAGTTACATATATGTGAGCGGCGCCATAGTTGTTACAGATACATTTTCTGGCTCTCTCACTCTCACTCCTATGAAATTTTTTGGCTAAGACACTCGGCGCCTATAGTGGATAGGTTTTGAATGGAAAATGCTAGTCACACAGATAGCATTTCAATCCATTGGACATCCTGTGGATTGTCCGTTAGATATCTACTGGGTATACAAATCTATGGGATATCCATAGGACATCCGAAATACGCTTTTTGGATCAGTACGGACATATGTAAACCCAATGGACGTCAATTAAGTATCCTCGTGACGTCCTGAAGAGTCCTCGGGACTGGAGAGGCTTTGCTACCTGGGTATATTTTGGTTTTGAAAGACAAATTATTGGCCCAAATTGAACAAAAATCTAACAATTTTGGCTCAAAATGGAGCCAAATCCCTGATATAAAGAACAAACCCCAGAACACATCCTTTCAAGTGTCAAGGATGCCCAGGAGATAATATACATATATTTTCTTAACTACCATTTTCTTAACTACCCTGGTTCCTCTTGCTTGGTGGTCCAACATCGCTATATCAACAGATAGCGACCTTTTGATCGAAACATTGGAAACATTTGTTGCTTACACCAGAGGAGCTGGTGGGCCTATCAAGTGGAGCTATCCTCCCAACTGGACTCAAATTATTCGTAAAAGTAGCTCCAAGCACGAATCATTCTTCGACTTCTTCAATCTGACCAAGGCCGAGAATGTCGCGAAGAAAGATCTAACTTACTCCCGAATCGACTTCAGGAGTAGGTTCAGGCCGTTCGTGTTGTTGATAAGACCTGAATGATCGGATATGATTAGAACTGTGATTAAACCTGAATTCGACTGTTTCGCGCAACATTATCTACCCTAGGACATCCTCTACGCCCAACCAGCGGTAGATATATATGGAAGCCACGGCAACCATACATTGGCAACAGCTATTGTCCAGAGTAGATGCACAATACGGAACATGGTAGCCTACAGCGACGGTGCATCCGGTAAAGAAAGCTAAAGGGAGGCTCTCCCGATGGCTTGGCACAATACTATACGACCACCAGTATAGTTAGGAGATAAGAAACTCCTAACATTCCCTTCCCTTGAGCTACAGGTCCATATATATATATTTCGTCTTAGTACGAAAAGAGTTAAAAAGAAGTAACAAAAGGTGTTAAAAATATTATGATATAACGGGCGGACCACTTATGAAGATCTTGATATTATTTTTTTTAGCTACAGGAAGTTCGTATTAAAAAGGTAGATCATGCCTATTACGGGCTATTTGAAAATTAATCATTATCTAACGCACTTCTCTTTTATTTGTAACGCGTACTCAGTTCATTATAAAACAATTATTTTTAATTATTATTATCACTGATGACATGATATTTGCATTCTTTTTTTATAAAAAGAAAATGTCTCTCTCCTTTCATTTTTTTTATAAGTGTCGAGGGCAGTCTCGTAAAAAAAAAAAAAGTCTTGAATACGAATATTTGTCAGATATTAATTCGTACTTGTCCGTTGAAACTTGAATGGTTACGATTGTTAATTTATGTATATTAATACGCGGTGATTGTTGATTTCTTTAATTACAAAAGAGTGATTTGTTTGTGTCGGATTTTTGAATTGTATATGAACCTCTTTGTTTAATCTACGGTATTTTAATTGGTAAAATCTATGGTAAACAAAACGTTGCATCACGAAACTTAAAAGACAGAAATTTTTTGACGGAGTTGCCGCATATAGCAGCTGTTGCTTCAAAATTACAAATTACAATTTAGGATTTCCAATCCAGGAATTCCGGTTCCCTGTGAGTTTCGAGATTGACGGACTACTTCAATGTCCGTAAGGGAATTCAAATTTTTTGGTCACTAAGAAAGGAAGGAGGTCAGAAATTCTTAGGACGGTGTTGGAGTAACACCTTCGATGGCTTTTACATAAATTTAAAATTTTAATTTCAAAAGTGACAAACTCAGGGCGTTTAGAAGGATCACTCCAATTACGTTTTGATAGCCTTGAAAGCTCCATTCAAATATTATGTCCTCATTCTACATTCTGGGGGGGAGGAGATCCTGCAATATTGACGCAAGAGCTTCTTTACTGTATAGGAAGCCTTTGATGAGGAAGGGGAGCGGAGTAAAAATTACCAAAGACGAATAATATGGCGTAATATATGAAGGCCCCCTAAGGTTGTAACTTGTCCCAAGATATACTCAGTGGGTATAAATGATCCTGATAATGGACAAGGGAGAACGGTCAAAGGCCAAAACATTCACCTTAATCACGGCTATCGCCGGTAGTGCTTTCGTGCTAATTACAAATTTGCGTCATCTTAGATCATCTGCTAATGAATTTTTACAAACCTGTCTTGTACGCCCGGTCCAAAGTCATATCCCAAAAAGGCCCAGATAACCAAACTGTCATTTTTAGTTGGGGAAAAACACCAAAGGGTCATCCATAAACCACGTAAGCATGTGACTGATTTTGGCCCCTTCCCCGACATACGTCCACGTAACGGACGAACCCCCAATGTTTCCGCATATCAGTAACTCCAACACCATTTTTCTCGCAATTTAAAACCCTTAAGCATAATTTAAACTGGTTTGATGCGTACAAGTTTTTTTGAAAATTACATAAAAAAATTATTAAAACTATTTATATTAAATCGGTTTTTTTAACACCCTACTTCGGAATTCATGTTATAACTTCTAGGAGCAAAACATCAAAATTATACTTACAAAGCGCGCTTCTATATATAATCTAACATGCATCTTCAGCGAAAATTTCATGCATCAGCATCAGCTACTTTTATTAAAAATTGGCCCTACGACAAAGTCCCGGGAACTTAAAAAAAAATACTTCTTGTCTAGCAAAAAGGCGTTTCGTAAGTAGAACTTCGTAAGTAGAACCACAGGCTGCTGACTGTGGTTTTTCTGTATAAACGATAATTACATAAAAATTTTAAAGAAGGAAAGTCTGTTGGATGATGTACCGATGCTGTGCCAGAAAGTTAAGACTGAGGATTTTATCTCCTTGTCTTTAAGAGAAAACAAAAAATAAAAAACAAAAAAAACTAGCGCAGTCACTTTGGCGGCGCAATGCTATCCCTAACACCATATACATGACACTATTCCCCTACGATCAACTTGTCCGTCACTATTTTCCATGAAGAAAAAAAAAAATTTGAAAGTTAGCGTGTCAATCTAAAAAAAAAAAATCCTAATGATCAAGTCATCCAACAAGTTTGTTTTATATCGTCAGTAAAACGTCATTAATTTAAAAATAATTAAATATAATATTTAAACAAGCGATCAGTGAAATCTCGATGTTACGTTTTCATTCAACTTCATAATGACTGCATTACATTCCGGTTAGTTCATTTAAACAACAATGGTTTATTGAATTTTATCCGATGTTTGATTAGTTCATTTGGAAAAAAAAAAAATCTGAAGTTAATAATTCCTTTTTTTTGTTTGTAAACACGAAGCGCTAACCGTTGGGTGAAATCCGGATGTATTAATCCTTTCAAACCTTCATTATCGTGAATGTAAATTATCAATCACATTCTCACGTACTCATGTTAACGAAAATATCATTACCAATTACTTAACGTCATAAATCTCCACTTTTTAATTGATTATAACATTGTTTTTTTTTTTATTCTTTTTCATTTCTGTCGTGATTAATAATGTCTGGACATGATTTCAGTCACGGTCACTGTTAAACATCTCCTGTCGATAATGAAATATTCCCCTCTTGGAAATCATTGGTGGTATCAATGGCTCGAGGCCATTTGATGAAGATGTTTCTTTTTTTTATACAATTAATCAGATGTAATTATTTAATTATATACAGAATTTTAAAAGGCGATGTGACGTTTTATAAAAGGAGGTGATGACTTGTGGAAATGTTTAGTCTTGGATTTACGGAGTAGGATAGAATGGTAGGATGATCTGGCGTGTGGCAGTGAAATTCAAGCGTTTGGATGCAGCCGAAATTTGAATCTGTGACACTGTCGTCAAAAAAGAGGAAAACTTTAACAAAATGGACGATATTGGAAATCGATTGAAAATAGTGAGCAAGATTTCACAAGAAGGTAACGAGTTAAAAAAAGAGCTAATGAACTCAATAAGAACTGCACTCAGATTACTAATTCCAAGAGATGCACCAAGAGCCCCATATGAGTCAAGGAGTAGAATCAACACGAATGACTAGGGAAAAACTAGAAAACCGGATCATACCATCCACCTCAGAAGAAAAGTAAGAACCTTCAACAATAGGACAGCAAGAAATAAAAAAAAGGAACCCTTAGAAAGAAGTCAGGTCTAAAATTTAAAAAAGAGAAAATTAACCAGTAATGAAATAACTACCGCACAAGGTCTGCAAAAGAAAAAATTGACCGTAGGCCGGTTTCGAAAAAGGTTTTAAAAAGGTCTTGACGCGACGGACAATTCTTTTGCAGTTCTTGTATTGTAAGCTACTTAGTCTACATTACTGTAGTAGTACATTACTACCCTAGGATGTAAGGATAGGATTGTCGTAATGGTTTTACGACCTCCACCATCGGAAAAAGGGGTCCCCCTAAGAAGGGAGTGAAAAGAAACGAAATATAATAATAATAATAATAATAATAATAAAAAAGCGGGCATCGTAGCCTAGTACGTAGCACCCTCGACTCTCACACTCGAGACCCGTGCTCGTGCTTGATCCGATGCTCGCTTAAGTCATAGGAGTGAAACCATACTTTTTAATTATTGGATTTATGGTACTTAACCTATGCAAGAATAAAATATCTTACAGAGAGAGATTTTATGATAAATCGTAAAATCTTCTTCTTCTCTGGCCGACCTGGTGGCAGTGAATGCCAGGCCTACCCCTCATGCACTCGTTCCGAAGGGTTTGGACTAAGTTTCCCCCCTATCTCGGAGGAGCATATCATTAAAAATGGCGCTGTGTACTTCGTATGCACAGGTCTCGGGTATGTTCTAGAGTGCTGACGACACGGGATGGCATCCGCAAAACAGTCATCTGGCTGTTAACTCACCGCTGACCGCCAACATCTGAGTCATGTGAGCATAATCCCAGGGAAAATTACCGCCGTGACTTGCATTTAATATAAAAAATAAGCTCAAGATTAGGTGTAGTTTGGGTTAGCAACATAATAAAAAAATGATTGCTTCCCCCCCTCCCAAAATCCATATCAACGTGTAAATTTCGTGCAAAAATCCGAAAAAGTTTAATCCCGTTGAGTTAGTCGAGCTAAAATCATAATCATGCAAGTCCGTAAATGTTGTGTTTGCCAAAAAAGCCCACACATTTATATGGCGACCCCTGTACGAGGGAGCGAAAAACCAAGATAATAATAATAATATTAATATTGATTAGGGATTTAGGAATCCGTTCGTGACGGTTTTTTTTTTTTTCGGTTTAACTCAAAACCTGTGAGGTCAAAAATAATTTTGTTTTTCAAAAATCTAATTGATATAATTTTTTTTTTTTGATTGCAGTAAACCATTCAACTTCAGGAAAGAAGAAACATGGATGTGACGAGGGTAAAGATTAAATACGAGAAGAAAAATAACGAATCTGAAAATTACTTGCTGGCCATCAGAAAAGAGGTATCCAAAGTAACATTAGGAGACATATATAAGCTAATCGAATTTGATAATGTCTTCGGGGACGGACTGTTTAATTTTCGCGCATTCATCGTGAACGACGTTAGGTAATTTGAATGAAAATTTTAGACAAAAAAAATGAGTAAAGTTTAATTTTTTTCTTTTCTTTAAATAATTTACAGGTGGAAACGTTTGACTATTTTGAATGACGATAATTTACTTTTAAAAATTAAACCGAACGAATCAGCAATACTTGTTCATATCATAGATGGTAGTATAAAAGATTTCGGTAAGTTTTAAAAAAAATAATTTTAAATTGTTTTTTTTTAAATAAAGGTGCATCAGACGTTTTAGAACACCAAATGAACGCCATCACTCTTGATTAATAGTACATTACTGCCCTAGGATGTAAGAGACTTGTTTCACGTCGAAGCACGAGTTTGAGACACCGAGGCGAAGCCGAGGTGGTTCAACGTGCTGAGACGTGAAAAGTCTCCTACATTCTAGTGCAGTAAGGTGCTTTACGTACCGAGAAAAACGAATTGTTCACTTCTCGAGCGGGAGAAAAACAGGCTATTACTACCCGAGGTACGTAAAAGGTATTTTTTTTTAAATGCACTAGTGCGGCAAACGTAAGTTAAAAAAAATCAGTCTGCGTGAGGTAGTACCAGATTGAATATAATTTCAGGACCCTAATGTACTATTGTGGAATATAATTCAAAATCATGATAATTACGGTGAAATGACACCAACAATTACTGAGCAAGCAACATTTTAACACACGACTTAATAACACGGTACCATATTCGTGCGTCTACGAGTAATGACAAGCTAATATAACCTAACTCGATTCAAATGGGAAAGTTATCAAACATACAGAAGTTAGCAACAGAGTGCAAATAGCAAAAAGAGAATGGATACGAAGAGTAAAAAAAGATAAATGTAATTTCTGGTCCCTTAAGCATTTAAGCATTTGATGTAAAATGCAGTTTTACTGTTTTGTGTAGGTCTTTTTATATCCCAGGCAGAAACGAGATTAGTGTTCGGGTTAGATACTTATTGAGTCTTCACCTGTGTGCAAAGGTGCATATATAGATCATGCTGTACCACTTTTCATGACGAAAATGATGAGAAAACCAAAATGTGAAAAATCCGTTGGTAGTGAACTCTTTGATCAATCAAAGGAAAGTTCGTTTGGTAGTGGGGCATGCGACTTCCGGAGAAGATTTCAGAAGCTTGCAATCAAGTTAGAGCCCGAGAGACGTCAGACTAAAGCTGAGATCTTTAAAAATTCAAAGGCCACCTCAGACACAAGTTAAAAAGGCCATAAAAGAAATGCCCTGACCTGATTGCCTTTACTCAAATTCGTCAGAGTAGCTAATTTTGAGAATTATATTTTTTTAAAACGTTGCTATAGCAGCTCACGTCCTCAAAAATCAGTAGATTCCCTGTGGCCCCATCATTTTACATAATCTTTACGTTTTCTCAAACCCTCAGATTAAAAAATCAAATTTAGCAGATGCGACATATCTTCGTTCTTGACACTCCTGTCTTCATTTCCTCTAACCAGCTGCTAAATTTATGTAATATAAATAACTTAACGATAACTTTTACGCACAGTCAATTTAAATTTCATTCCTCTTCAGCCATTCAGAACCAAACATTATATCATAAAAAACAAAAAAAATCGGTTATGCCTTGCTTAATTCATTCTCGTTCACACAAAACAATTCCCGCATCGACAACTTTTTAAAGACGCGCCAACACTCAATTCTTTCCTTAAAAAAAAAAAAAATTCAATTACCGGACACGAGACATTCGTTTATTAAAATTCCGTCACACATCTCTCACGAGATCCAATTAATTCCTTCAATTCAACAATAAAGGTAAATTAGTATTAAGTCGTCGTTTTTACGGATGTTAAATGAATTTTTTTTTATTAACATTTTTCCTGCCATTGAATTGCATCAACCATGACTCCTATAACCGCCAGAAAGCTGACTGAAACGTGAAAGTGCAACCACTCTCGACAATCTGATTACACGTTTTATAAAAGGAAAAACACACTTCAGTAATTAGAAGAAAACAAAAAAAAGGATGCCCTGAAGGAAAATCGTGAAGCTCTGTTTAAAAAAAAAAAAAATGCTTTGTGATTTTTTTTTTTTTTTTCACTAACTGTCCGACTTGTTTCCTTATCAATTTACGTAAGAAATTGACGGGCTAATCAAACAACGGGAATTTTTCGCAGATGAGCATTATTGTCCCCCATTGTCTTAAAAATGTTTCATTTTGTTTAGAAAAAAGAAAAAAAAAGAAGAAAAGTAAATAGTTTCCGCCTTTTTTCGGTGGGAACTATGACGAAAGGAGTATGACATTTATTTGACATTATCACCTATTAAGGGGGAGGGGAAAAAACTTCCGGGAGCTACTTGATGAAAGTCATAAGCAAAACCCGGGAGCCCGATCGTTTCGGGAGAGAAAAAAAAAAATCGTATCGAAAGAAAGTGATCGTTTTCTTCGTCGATGAATAATAATCCACGATGACCTGACATCGGTTCTAAGTTCACTCGATAAGATATCACAACATTCACTTTCATTTTTTCAGCGGATTAAAATTTCCTTTCTTAGAATCCGTCTACTGGAATCGGGTGTAGGTCAGGATCGGTCGTGACTCATTGCATGCGATATTATTATTTATTTTGAACTTGAAATTGTTTTCCAAAAGTTTTTGCGTATATTTTTCTTTTTCTTTTTTCCGCCTTTTTATATACAAAATACGGTACTGTCTTGTGAAAACGGCAACCGGTTTTCAGGCGATAGCACAATAACGTATACTCGTTGATTCCGATCGAATAATTGCAGACAATAGGGTGTAATCTTCCGTTTGCAGGTTAATGCTATGCGAACCTAAATCGAAATCGAAATCGAATACTCTCTGATAGGGTTTAGGCCTTTTCGAGGCGTTTTCTGCGTTAAAATTACGATTTTACAAGGGCAGGACACGGGGAGGAGATTCAGCTAGGCTGGGCTTGGGTTTTGTATTTGCACATGGGTTTCCCCGCTCAAAATGCTGATTTTATTTTATTCATCTCATTTTTTTAAAATAAAAAATGCATGCATTATAAATTAATTGGCGTCACCTTGGCTAGTCTTCTGTCCTAAGCATAACAGGGGTTGGTGTTGGACAATGTTCGGAAATTCGAATGTTTGAAAAAAAGTAAAAATAAATAAAGGGTAATTTTTAAAAAAACGTACCGTGACGGAAAGGACAAATATTGCACTTTTTGGTAATAAAAAAAGGTTAAAACGTAATTATTTTTCTCTTAAAAAGAAAGATATCGTTCTTTACCTTTTTAAACTCGAATTCACAACAAATTTTTTTTTTTTTCGCTGCATCTTTAATGAGATGCTGCTAACAAAACAAAACGTGACGGGAGGACAAATAATGCACTCTTTAGCTAATTAAAAAGGTTTTAAAATAATTTTTTTCTACTTTTACAAAGGGCGCAAGAACTACCACTCTCGTTAGTGGGTGAATGAGAGGGATCTACTACATTTAAACACGGGTTCCGAACCGTGTAGGGTATAACGATATGATTTCACATGATAACTCATGAAAAGCATCAGAAGTGAATGCCTGGTAAGACCTTGAGTCTGCCGGTTGCCAGAATCAGAGTTTTACGCCACAAAGTCAGAAGCTTAACTTCGTTGTTCGCCACACGTTACGAGATCAGTCATGCCATGTCAACCTCTTAAAAATCTCGTGAAAACGGAAGGTCGGTGGTTCGAGTCCATCCTTCGCCGCTTCGACTAATATTTTAATGGATGTTCCTTTGTTACTTACACCTTGAAAATTTCAAGGTTTTCTAAAGCTGATCCAATGCCCAAGAAAAATCCAAAGGATATCATAAAACTTTAATATATCTTTAGATATCTTGAAAGAAGCCATGTGGTAGAATGTAAATCCGCTTGAACTAGTCGAAAAAGAGAAATATGTAGCAGAACTTTTGTCCTACTGAAAAGTGCAAAAAAATGGCACACGGAGGAAAAAAGTTCGGTTCCTGCTACTCAACGTTGAGTTGGGTCCTATAACATCTAAACATTTGAGTTGATAATACCAAATATATAGTCATTATACTACGAGTTCGTAATGGTTAATAACGTTTAGTAATAGTTACCTAATTTTTAGTATGAACTCAAATGTTTAGATGTCACATGACCCAACTTAACATTCAGTTACAGGAACCGAACTTTTTTTTTCGTGATGAGCTTTTCATTTCTTTAAGTTCTCTTTTTAAACCCATAAAGCAATAGTTATCCTCTCAAAGTGTCATCTCAAGTCATGGGCCATGAGTCACGAATTAGAAAGAAAGCTTGGAAAGAGGAAAAAGAATGCGAATATGCAAATAAAATTGCATATTTTTTGAAGGAAATGGTATCAGGGTGGTTATTTTCTAAATTGTAGTAAATTGATAGCCAGTGATACCGCATGGCTAAACAGTGGTTCATGCACCACCACTGTTGTACATCTTGGAACCTTGGCACTACTTTGCTAGAAAGATTTGGTCTCCGCAAAAAGCCTAGTCAGCATTAACAGGAGTCAAGGAAATTCGAAGACGCCGAAGTGAAAAAAAATTTATTCACTCGAACGTATTCAGCTGCAATTTCAAATTGGATTGGTTTCAGAAACTATTCATCAGGCGAACAATCTTCAAAGGAATCCGTTGTAAAAGGAAACGAGACTATAACTGTGCAAGAGTATCTACGTCGGGAACAAAACTCTTTCGAAAAGCATGAGTTTATTGACAGTCTTGTAGTGGTCATGGCTGGGGCTAAACCAAACCACGCTGATATTACAGGGGAATTATTTTGCCGCCTTCGGTACTCCACAAAAGATCACAGATGCAGAGTATTTGGAAATGATTTAGCGTTAAAGACTGAAAAATGTTACTTTTATCCGGATATAAGTGTATACTGTAATAAAATAATTTACATTGAAGAAGGCGAATAATACTTGGAACTAATCCCACTGTGTTAATTGAAGTAGGTTCGGAATCGACTCAAAAAACTGACTTGAATAAAAAACGTAAAGAGTACGGTAAGCTTCCATCATTGCTTGAATACATATACATTTCTTCTTTAGAGGTTTTATGTGTGAAATATACAAAGAAAAAGGGCGAATGGAATATGGAATTATACTTAAATCCGGATAGCGTGCTTAGCATTAACTCTTTAAATTTTTCAATTTCGTTAAAAGATATTTATAGTTGTGCCGTAGATCCTAAGATATTATTACCTAGGTCCACAATTTAAAACAGGACCAGACAGCAAAGTCTATCCAGTCCCGAGGACGTCATGAGAATATTTATTGGACGTCCATTGGATTTACCTGTGTCCGTACTGATCCAAAATGTGTCCTTTGGACGTCCTATAGATTTCCCATGAATTAGGATATCCTGTGGATATCTAATGGACAATCCACGGGATGTCCAATGGATTGAAAATGCTATCTGGGGAGAGATCCGTCTTTTAAATGATTTATTCGATTCGAATCCAATATGAACAATTACAACCGAGTAATTACGGAACGGAAAAAAACTCATAAAAAAATGATATAGAAGGTCCTAGGCCAAGCTAGTGTTTAAGTAACAATTACAAAGGCAAGCCATATGTGCCTAACTGTCATCTCTCACTGCCAGAGGTCTTCCAAATGAATATTTATATGCTACCGTCGAGAGATTAATCTTAAGCGGGGCTCTTCGAATTTCACCCGGGCCATTTTACTCGACGATGAATTAATTTGTCAACGGGGGCGAGCCATTCAAAGAGATGAATTGTGCGCTTGTGGTTTTTTTTTTTCTTCTCTCTTGTCCGGTGATCACCGGTATCTCCATTTTTTAAAGGAAAGAAAAATTGAAGTGAAGGAAACAAAAGACTGGTTTAATAATAGCCCTTCGATTGATATTAGGTAATGAGCCACATCAAAACGATGATTCGTTATCATGATAATCACAATAATAAATTATTTATTCCCATAAGCGCTTTTTTTTTCTTATAAAACCACATTAACATTCGCACGTGTTTTAAAAAAAATAAAAAGTTTTTAAAAGAGTTTTTTCGATTGCGTTGCGTAAGGCGACCCCGGGAGTCCACTTTATTGTTTTTTTTTCTATAATCGTCGGGGAATATCAGAAAAATATTCTCAAAGATGTCCGATCCTACGAAATCGGTAAGGAGGATATCCCGGAAATTAAAATAGCAAACAATAGTGAGAACAACAAATGATTTTAACTTTTTAAACTGAAAGGAGGAAAACAAAAGGCAGAAGAATGTGTGTGATTTGTACTGTGTATGTACGTTACGAGGAAAAAGCAAACGGTAATTATTCATTTTTTTCGGTAGAGGAGGGGGGTTCGATCAGAAACTTCTTACGTTACAATTGTGGTGGACTAAAAATTTAAGGAACATTATCGAGAGTTCTATTCCATATTCCGTATCTTAAACTTGGCCATCTGAACTTAGGGGAAGGATTATACTAACCATAAATAACCAAATCAACAGGAGAAAGTTTGGGATCCGGACCTAGAAACAGGGTCCTACTTGATAGTCCACAGTACTGAAATTATTGATCAGCTACATGGTAATAACAAGAATAACTGCTACTTAAAGATAAGTCCGATAAATCAATAAGTTTAGGATTTTTTTAGGTACTCATTCTTTTTCTACTTTTTCGGCATAATCAGGACATGAAGCCCTATGACCCGGCGCCTATAGGCGCCTATATTCGAGAGTTCTCTTCCATATTCCGTATCTTAAACTTGGCCATCTGAACTTAGGGGAAGGATTATACTAACCATAAATAACCAAATCAACAGGAGAAAGTTTGGGATCCGGACCTAGAAACAGGGTCCTATAGGCGCCTATAGGCGCCGGGTCATAGGGCTTAAAATGGATTTCAGTGATTAAAAAATGAAGTCAAATGTTCAGCAGATGAACTAAAGAAAGAAATGAAAAAAACATCTGGAGAAGTTCAAGAAGTGCTAAGCACACAGAAAAAAACGTATAAGCAGATCCAAACCATTGCAGTTCGACTAAACAACTTCTTTTTCTTTTTTCTTCTTTTTCGGCATAATCAGGACATGAAGCCCTATGACCCGGCGCCTACCTTTACCAAGATTGGTTTCTGGTGTAAGGTTTAGGCGTTACTACGTCATACCTCTTAATGCATCGAGTGACGAGCTCGAAGACGAGGCACTCATATCGCAAAGGTATTTTACGAATGAGCGGGACCTACTTTATTTAGACAGGGAATCCGAACCCTGTGACACATCGGTCTTCTTCACATGAGTATCAGAGGTGAATGCTGGCGGAAAAAAATCCTGACTGAAATCAGGTTCGAACCAAGACTCCACACGATCATTCGTTACGGAGTCGAGCACGCTCGCCACTCAGCCGACGTCGTGTCAGTCAGCATAGCGTGTAGGCAGCCAGCATAGCGTGTTGGTAACGTGGCTGCTTTCGGTCCACGAGGTCCGTGGATCGAGTCTCATCTGAGTAATTCTCTGACTTTAGTCGATTTCCATAGAACTTTGATATTAAGTTCGAATGGAATACTTTCTGCAAAGTTAATTATATCACAGAGTTCTGTGTATCCTTTAGGTACTCATTAATTTTAAAAAATCCGAGCGCCGGAGATTAACTGACGTATCTCCACCATAAATATTATTGGAGATAGTCAGTTTTGATTGTTATTAAATACCACGTGATCACATGTTTAATAAGGTGGCCCTCGCTTAACGAGTTTTGGATTTCGGCAAACGTACGGGCCTCCTATACTTATTATTTTATACTAACCGAAAAAAGATTGCCTGAATTTATCACATTTTTTAGACGTCGTTTAGCCGTGCCCCTGAGGAGCTAAAAATTTTGAAATTCAGGTAAAGACCGGAAAATCAAAAATTTTATTTTTATGTAAAAATAATTTTTTCCTATTCGGATTTTTATGCAGATCACGAAAATACAGTTAAAAGTTACATCTCATACAGTTTTGATGACAAGAGGCCAAAATAAGTACAAAATTAGCAAAATATGCTACAGCCACAATTTTTTGCGAAATTATACATATTTTTGTCCTCTAGCACAGTAATCGGTTGTCATAAATAAATTCTAACTTCATTTCGTGATCTGCATAAAAAGCCAAATTAGGCGGGCTGTTCGCTTATGAGGAAGAAATCAGGGGCAGTACAAGTATTACGTAAGCACGTTAGGGGGGGGAGGGGGTCCTTCAGATGCTTACGCCAATGTTAAACCTCCATAAGAGGAAGCCTATTTCTGCTTATTAGGGTGGGGGGAGGGGGTCAAAAATCACCAAAATCATGCTTACGTAATACTTGTACAGCCCCTCAGAAATAAAAACAAAAACTATTGATTTATCTAATCCAAAATTTATCGATAAATGAAAGATAAATAATGAACCATTTCCAAAAAATGACTTCATTTGAGCTTCAAACATCAGCGTCACTATTAATTTTTAAAAGAATAAAAAAATGTAGACTATGGGTTTTATTTTATTTATTCGACGGCCATTCAGGGAATCTTATTTCGGTTCCTATAAAAAATTTGGGGGGTGCTTTCGCCGAAATTCAAAATTTTTTTAAACAAGGGCCACCCTAATGTTTACCCTTCAGTATCCTGAAAGCTTGTGGCCACATTTTGAAGAACAGTGAAAAACAGACTATCTCCAAACACATTTATGATGGAGATATGCCAGCTGACCTCCGGCAAACGGATTTTTTTTCCTTCGTTCGTCTGAACGCATTTGTCCCGGTTAGATTAAAGTAGATGGGTTTTTTTATATACAAAACATATATGAATTATATAAAAAATATATTCATATATATTTTATATATAAAAAAGCCATCTGCTTTACTCTAACCGATGTCCTTTCTTTTCTTTCATTATAGCCACTTTTGGTCTCAAAATCAGGGGTCCGAAGCCGATGACGGTGCCAGCCGTGGCTGGCTGAAAACCTAGGTCGGTGCCGATTCTGGTGCCAGTGCTAGATAATTAGTTCTAAACTTGGTGCCAGCACCAGCGCTGGCACCGGTTTTGCAATTTAAAAAAAAAAATTGACAAAGTTGATGTGTGGCACCGACGCTAGAATCGGCGCCGGCAGCAGCACCAGCGCCAACAGTTTTGCTACTCCGGTGCCGGCTCCAACCAATTTTTACCGGCTTCGGACCCCTAAAACCCTTTGACTGTAATCGATCAGAGGTTACTTCCAAACCCTTGCAAAAGAAACGAGAAAGACAAGAGTGTGTGTAAAAAAATTAGAATGCAATCTAACTTCACAGAAACAGGATTCAACAAAAACTTCTTGTTTGACAGAGCTAATTTTGTATAAAATCAATTACGCCAGGACGATTAGCTCCGGTTTTCTTGATGAACGCGCATTACTCGAATTATCCTCGCTAATTGATATGTCTTGAAGTGAAAAGTACGCGTTGGCCGTACACTGCCCTACACTTCTTCGAATCCTTATTCGGTATACTTCCAAAATATTTTAATATTTTCTAAATCATTTTTTTTTCTTTTTTTTGCAACAATACCATTTTGACACGGTTGGCTGAGCCGAGTGACGGATTCATAAATTTGAATGTCAGATCAAAAAAAAAAAAAAAAAAAAAAAGAATAAAAATGTGAGACTTTTTTTTTTTTTTTCAAATATTTTATTTTCTACTCTCCTTCCGGATACGGTCGCTTGTGTATATTTAAATTAAACCCATTTATTTATCGGATGATTAAGGAGAATCCATTAAAAGAAAAGTGTTTCTTTGTGGGTTTTAAAACGGATTTCGAATAAAGTGAGCGAGTATTGCTCGGTATGTGGCAACGCGATAATGGCCAATGCAATTGTTTTTTTTTTTTATTATTGCGAACGGAAGTCTGAGATAAGAATGAGGATCCCCTTCGTTTTTTTTTTTTTTTTATTAAACCGATTTTTTTTTGTTAAGCCGAAAGTGATAAATAGAAATTGCAATTAAAAGTAAGAGATACAGTCATTAAAATTTTAAATGCTATTTACATATGTGTATATGATTCTTATTGAAAGAAAGCGGAAGAATAACTTTTTTTTTTGTTTCCGACTGGTCAAAGGTTTTAAATTAGTGAATAATTTTATTCAGAAAGGATTTTTTCATTTCGTCATCGATTAAAACAGGATATGAAATTACAAATGAGTCAGGATTTCGGAGAAAAAAAAAAGTGAAGATGAGCATAATTACATTATTATTAGATTATTTTCGTTAAAAAATATATAAGATGAATGTCAAAAATAAAAATGACACGTCTCATCTTTTTTTTTTTTTCTTAAATCCACTTTCAAATATTTGAAAGTCCCTTTTTAAAAAGTTCATATCTCGTAACCCGCAATCACTTGTTTTTTTTTTTCCATATCAAACCCCACATGCTCACATTAATTAATTCGTAATTTTACGTTCCGATCGATTTATTTTTTTGAAATGCTAATTTTGTACATTCATGACTAATCTCCTTTTCTTAAATTGAGTTTTTAACATATTATGTAAAAACAAAAAAAAATTAAATAAAAGCGTGACGTGGGATTGTCTTTTTAAAATTAGATCATAACAATGGCGAAAAAATTTAATTGAAATAAATAAGCAATAACCTATTCAAATTTTTTTTGTAATTTCAAATTTTACATTCCTCTTACTTTTTTTTTTATTAAATATTCTTGCAATTTGACATTTTCGTATGACGATATTTCTTTTTAATATCGTGATTTAAATTATTTCGTTAGTCATATTGCATTTTATTTTTCCATTAAAAAAAGGGGTTTTATTGCTGAATAATTATACCAATGCCCGTAAATAATGAGGTTGCAGAAAAAAGAAATGTTTTGAGATAAAAACTCACGATTTAGATCAAATGATGTACAAGCGAAATGCTGCTGGTGGCTCCAATGAAACTCTTACAAGAATTATTTCATGTATATCGTTGTTGCGCCTAAGGGAAATACGTGTTGCATAGTTAAAGACATACAATATATGCTTGGATGTCAAGATGAAACGACGTTATTTTTCCATTGGATGTGCACTTAATATATTATGTGTCATTTATATTGACAAATTTCGGTTTTGGAAAATATATACACTAGGGTGGTTTTTATTTATTTTTATTTTATTTTTTTATTACAGTTAAGCATTTACCATTCAACTTCAACAAACGAAAATGGAGCTGACGAAGTTAAAGATTCGATACCATAATAAGAACAAGGAAATAAAAAAACTATTTATTCGCAATTCGGAAACAAATGTCCAAGGTCACCTTAGGGGATGTTTACAAGCTAATTGAATATCATAACGTTTTTGGAGACTGCTTATTCAACTTAACAGCTTTCGTCACAAATAACGTGAGGTAATTTTAATAAAAATTTAGAATAAAAAAATTAGTAAATTTACTAGTTTTTTTATTCTAAATTTTTAATAAAAATCTAAATTTAATAAAAATTCTTACAATATTTTTAATCAAGAGTGATGGTGTTCATTTGGTGTTCTAAAACGTCAGATAGACCTTTATTTAAAAAAATGATTAGAATATGAAATTTTTAATAAAAATTCTAAATTTTTATTAAACTTATAAGTTTAACTCCTCTTTTTAAATAATTTACAGGTGGGACCGTTTGGCTATTACGAATGATGATAATTACGTTTTACAAATTGATCCAAAGGAATCAGCAATATTAATTCTTATCATTCATTGTAGTATAAAAGATTTCGGTAAGTCGCAAAACAATTAAGTTTTAAAAAAAATAATTTTAAATTGTTTTTTTCTAATCATTTTTTTAAATAAAGGTCTATCTGACGTTTTAGAACACCAAATGAACGCCATCACTCTTGATTAAAAATATTGTAAGTTTTAATAACTTATTTTCCATAGTTTGCTTGGCTTATTAGGAATGCTTTTGCTTAATAATGTAGATAAAAATTTTTTTTTTTTTTTAATTTATCAATAACATTCTTGACAAACAACGCAGGCATCGAACGACTTTGTTGGAAAATAATAGAAAATTATTTTATTATTTTATTCGGGATATGGATCTCAAAATCACGATTATATGATCGTGAACTGTATAAGATAAACATGCGAAATCAGTTGTAAAGTTAAATCGAAGTGGCGATTCCATCTTTCGCCACTTCGATTTAACTTTTCAAATGATCTCGCATGTTTATCTTATACAGTTCACGATCATATAATCGTGATTTTGAGATCCATATCCCGAATAAAATAATAATAATAATAATTATCAGCATCGAAAAATGTCTTCCAATAATAGAAAACTTAGTTCTTAGAAAACCCGAAAAAAGGATAAAAAATCAAGGTGCACGGAGTGCACCCAGCCAAGTTTTAAGTGCACTCCACTCGCACCTTACTTTACTAAGCTCATCCTACCGCTGTTTTCAGAGCCCCGAAACTCGCGACCCGATTAAGATAAAAATTTTTTTTCTTCACATACGGAACACCGCTCCCTTCGATATTAACTATGCCGATTTTCAACTTTCTAGGTTTTGTCGTTTTTCGGTTTTCTAGGGGTCGAAAATCGTCATTTTGAGCGTTACTCACTCACTATATATATATATATACATATATATATAGCATAAAGTTCGGACCCTTCCAGAGGTCTTGGAATTTTGAAATTCGGTACCGTTACACCATTTGGTATATAAACTCATATAAAACCTCAAAAATTGGAAAATTCGAAACTGGGCCTGAGCTACAAGCAATTTTCTTTTCCGCCTGCAAAATCGAGAGTATGCAACCCTCAACATTATTCAAAAAAAAAAAATCAAGAAAAAAAAAGGAAACTAGTTTAAAAGTAGCCTTTGTTATTGTTATATTATTATGAATGTCAATGACATGTTACGGTTGAGTGAACAATAATGAAACCCAGACAATTCGTAGGCAAAATTATCATTTTTTTTTTTTTTTTTTTCTCCCGAAATTTCATATTTATAAAATCGGTCATAACTGGTAAATTCAAAATTAAAGAAATTTTTTTTTTTTTGTCAATTTTTAATTATAACAAAACAAATTTTCAATAATAGGTAATAACAAGGAGTCATTACCGGCATTGCTGACTTAGAAATTAAACAAGAATTATTTTCCAAAGCCTTAATATTTATTTATTTAATAATTAACTAGCCGTTCCGCTCGGCGCTTTGCCCCGCCCCAGACCGCTTTATATGGGGGGAGATTTCAACCTTTTTCAAATTTGTAATTATTAGCTAATGGGGGGCTAATTTTTTTTAAAAACAATTTTAAGCTGAATAAGTTTTTTTTTTTTTTCCTTTTTTTTTTTCTCGGTGTTCTAACTATGACAGGACCAAAACTTTAAGAAAAAGGTAGGATTTTGTATTAAAGTCAAAATTTTCAATAAAAATTATTCTGATTGCGCAAGTTTTTTACAGAAAAAATATTTCAAAGGTTGAAATTTTAATCATCAAAAAATTGGAAAACCTTGAAGTTTTTTCACATTTTTGGTGTAAAACTTACAATTTAACTAATAAGTAGGAAAAAGATATTTTGTACTGATGGGGGGCCCAAAGGATTAAAAAAAAAAAAAAAAAAAAAAAAAAAAAAAAAATCATTTACAAGGCGGTCGAAAAATCAGACATAACTGGTTCACTTTACTTTTATATATGTAGTGATGATGATGATAGTGATAAGGGAAAAAATGTTTCAATAAAAAATAAACAATTCACCCTACAAAAAGTTGTGATATCTAAACAAAAACACTTCCGTGTAAAAAAAAGGGAGCCAAGTTTTTTTTGCTTCCCTTTACAAAAACCGTCTGCCCTTAAAAGTGGTGATATCAGAGGGGGCAGCCAAGTAGCTTCATTTTCTTATTACAAAAAACATTTTGCCCTCAAAAGTGGTGATATCAGAGGGGGCAGCCAAGTTAATTTTTTTGCTGTTATTAAAATTTTTTCCGAAGTCATTTTCCTCCGTGAATAAACTCAAACTTGGGCGCTTTTTTTTTAAGGCTCTGTATGAATGACACAATAATCCTTCTCAAATCAAATTTTCCTCAATCCTTTTCAACTGGAAAAATTCTCCTATAAAAATTTTTTTCTCAGAAATCGGACAAGAATCTGCACCAGAAAGTTATTACGTCGCTATAAGTCTGCCTCAATGGTTCGTCATTAATCCTTACAAAATCTCACTTTTTAAATAAGGATTTACCTAAGTTTTCCCGTCACTCACAATAAATATTACGTCGAAACCTTTATCTGAGCTATGATTTTCGATATTTGAGAAAAGTTTTCACTTGCATGATAGAAAAAAGCGCCCAAGTTTGAGTTTATTCACGGAGGAAAATGACTTCGGAAAAAATTTTAATAACAGCAAAAAAATTAACTTGGCTGCCCCCTCTGATATCACCACTTTTGAGGGCAAAATGTTTTTTGTAATAAGAAAATGAAGCTACTTGGCTGCCCCCTCTGATATCACCACTTTTAAGGGCAGACGGTTTTTGTAAAGGGAAGCAAAAAAAACTTGGCTCCCTTTTTTTTACACGGAAGTGTTTTTGTTTAGATTAATATTATCTCAAAAGCCCATAGAGTTTTTTAAAAAAATAAGATGCCCCATATCGCTTCTAGATTTTCGGGAAGGGGAAAAAAAAACGATTGAGTTCAAACAAAATAAGTTTTTATCCTTCTGGATGCCTTTTTTAACTTTGCCTACATCGAATGATTTTCGTACCTAAACCCAACAAACGGAACCTAAAAGAAGTAAAAAAATGACCTAAATTTCAAATTCATTTTTTGGAGGACATCCTAAAAAAATTAATATGAAGGATGGAGGGTCCTGCAAGACAGCAGTCGCCCTCAAGAAATGTTTTAGCTCGAGCTCTCAAAAGTTCCCAGTCCGTGCCTGCTGAATTTAGAACTTTTAGTTTTTCTGGAAGCCAATTTTCTCAACTATTAATATTTTTTTTTTTCGTCGCCTTTTTTTCTTTTTAAAACCAGACCCATTCTGGATTTTTTTTTTTTAAATTTAAAAAACGTTATTTTTTACCTTAGCTTTACCTTAGTCCAAATTTTTGTATAAAAGTTTATGCATAATTTTTTTAAGCATAAGAATCTAGATATAATTTTTGCAACATTGTGCACATAATTTTTTTTTAAATCATAAATCAGGAACATTTGCAAATGTTATTCTTATTCAACTTTATTCAATGCATACTTGTTTATGCGTAATTATATTGGAGAATGAAAAAAAATTTTTTGGTAAAAAAATTTAAGTAATTTATACAAAATTTATGCATTTTTTATGTATGTCTAATTTTTTGTATAATTTATACATGGGTTCGTCCATGTATTACGTAACGCCTGGAGGGGGGGGGTGGGGGTCGAAGGAACTGTTACGCACTGTTACGGGGGGGGGGGGTGGGGGGGAGCTGGGCCATGCGTTACGTAATTTTAATATTAAAATTACTTCAATTTTATTTCACTCTTTTAAAAAAATTTTCCCAGTTATTCTTTAAAATAGAAAAATTAAAAAAATTTTTAACTCGTAAAATCTGATTAAAATTATCAAGAAGCTGGAAATTTTTTTTGACTTCAAAAACGAAATTTTAATATTTTTCAAAGGGGGGGGGGGTTAGAACCCGTGTTACGTAATAACGAAGGGGGTGTTACAGGTTGCGTTACGGGTGTGTTACAAGGGGGGGAGGGGGGGTCAAAAAGTGGCCTATTTTGCGTTACGTAATACATGGACGACCCCCATGATTTTCAAATATTTATGCATATCTTTTTCGTACGGTTGCACGCAAACTGGGCATTCTTTGCTGGAGGCAGAAAAAATGTCAACTGTAAGTGAAAGATCAAGATTAAAGCGGCGATTGAAAAGTCACGTGACAGTCGCTTTTCAAGTTGTTCAATAGAACCGCTTGGGAGTTGCACATCACATAAGCAAAATTTTGGAGATTCTGACCCCCTCCCCTTATAGGAAGGACCTCTTAAAAAAATGCTTATAGTGCGCCGACAGCCCTTAAAATCATCGATGTTTCCCTCTTTTAATTCATAGCCTCTCCGTCTGAATCTTTTTCTACCTGTCTTTGCCCAATCCGTAAAAATCATAGAAATCCATATCGCGGATCAAAATGTCATCTATTTTATGCGACAGTGAAGCGAAAACAAAATAAAATAAAAAAAATTTTAGCAATCCCGTGACCAAATTAAAAACACGCAGAACGAAACAATTTGCACAGATTTTGAAGAGTCATTATAAATTTCGTCAATGCTTTCCTGTCATCTTCAACCGCTCGTTTTTTTTTTTTTTTTTTTTTTTTTGTCTTCTCTTTCATCTTTTTTTAATTTTATTTTACGTGGGTTTCATAACAAGTCCCTCCTCTTCGTCCAAATGTGTTTACTCTAATTCAAGTCACGGCAATTATAAATAATAAAAAAAAAACGTGAAGACATTTTTACGAAGGTGTGACAATATCGGGCCCCTGAAAAATGTCGAAATTGAATAATTCCTACAAAAATTATCTCAATTAGGCATTCAACTTTTTTCTTTTTCTTTTTTTTAAATGTCATTAAAAGTTCTGTTCCATGATTGTGTGAGATATGTGCAAATATCTTCACACATCAAATGAATAGAAAGTGAATTCTCAGATGAGTAAGACAGGTAATTATAACTAAAACATGTCCTCCTGTGTTTTTTTTTTTTTTTTTTTTTTGTAATAAACTTGTTATTGCACCGTTGAGCGTTTAACTTCGGCCGATCTCAAGGTTATGCAAGTTCAATATCTTTTTCAATCATTTCGATTTTCTTTCCGGCAAAAAAATAAGCGCCAAGACCGATCACTTGGGGAGCAAAAAAAAAGGAAGTTCGTTGTTTATTATTCCATGTGATTTTTGAAAGTTTTTTAGAATGAGAATCATAAACACGGATTCATTATCGGGGTGTTTATGTTTCGTGATAAAAATGTTTACTTTCCGACGAAATTAGGTTACCGAATAATTTAAATAAATTAGTTGTAATTTGTTAGGATGAAGCGACGAATACAAGCTAAAAATCAGCCCTAAGCAAAAAAAGAAGAATAGATTTGACCTTTTGATTTAAAAGCTCTTCGTTAGTAAGCCCAAAATTTTCTCAGTCAGAAAAAAAAAATTTCAAATAATTTTAGCAAACACCAAACAGTTTTTTTAAACATTAATTCAGGCTTTTCACTAAAAATATGAAGCTCTCACCGGTTTAAAGACCGTCCATGTCTAGCTTATGGGAGGAATGGAGGAGGAGCTTATGTAGGAATAATGCGTTACAATTCCAGGTATCAATTCTTGAAAAATGTTTATTGGATTGATCGAAATAGGAAAAGGGTCGATTCCAAAGAATCGAAATCGGATTCATCTGCTTTCTGAAGAAAAAAAACGGGGGGGGGGCTTTACTCATATAATTTTTTTTTTTTTTTTTACCTCTTCTTTATGTTTCTTTAATTTTTTGGGTGAAAAATTGGGATCACTGATTTTGGAGTTTAAGGAATCGGTAAGGAATTGGATCGGAAATCAAAAGGAGTTTTCATAAAGTCAATCGGATCCAATCCTATTGAAATTTCCAATTGGATCCGATTGACTTTATGAAAACTCCTATAGAATCGGAAAATAGGAATCGGTCAAAGAAGAATCGATTCCCAAGGAAAACCAAAATCAAATGACTTCAGCCAACAATCAGTCAACTGCAGGTATTGATGAGAAATCGTTAATACCATTGACGAGAACACCGTTAACAGAAACCCAAATTAATAAGACTTTTCCATGTTTAGCTTTCGGCCGTTTCCTCGCAATGCTTATCTTATGGAGTTTTAGAAAATCGTCTTTTTTTTTTTTTTTTTTTTTTTTTTTTTTTTAAGAATCATGACCCTCGTAACGCATTAAAAAATGAAGTCCAATCGTTCTGCTGTTTATTCGAATTCCAATCCTCGAAAACAAAATACTGTGAAAATGAAAATCTCATTCAAAACCAAACGGATGCACAGGATTAGATTTTTAGTCATTTTAAGCAAAAAAAAAAAAAAAAAAAAAAAATTGGGAGACAACCAGCAATACAGAAATGTGACTTTACTCGACAATCCAATTAATACAATCAGTGCAAAAACCGTTTAAAGAGGCAACCAAACTTTCAATTTATTACCAAAAAAAAAAAAAAAAAAAAAAAAACTTTGATTAAACATTGTCGCTTAAAGGTCAACGGTATCATTGGAGATACGAGAACTTGTGTATACGTCAGAGCCAAAAGGTTCAATATGCAAATTAAAGATGTCCACTAAACGTTGTTTACCCATAACAAACGGCCATCTTTAATTTTCATATTGAACCTTTTGGCTCTGACGTACAGCTATGTAATTGTAATGGACTCAGAATTATAAGAAGACGTAGGATTTTCAGTTTGGTAAAAAAAGTCCAATTCCTATCAATTTGATTTCTTCATTCAGTACTTCAGGGAATTTCTCAGGCATCAAAAATGCTGCTTACACAGGTTGGTATAGAATTTCAACGTATCAAGTCACAATTCAGCGGCGTTAAAAAAAAAAAAAAAAAAATCTGTTGCTGATATTTTATTTGGGTTAATCGATTTAAAATAATCAGAGTTAAAATAAATCGATCCCTAATTCAGATTGGAGACACTAAAATTATGTATATAGACGTAGGGAAATACAACGATGCTCTACCAGTACTAATAAAATGCAAAAAGGATCTAACCAGAAAGTTGAAAAGTTATTCAAAAATGACAAAAAACGACGTAAGAAAAAAAGATATGCAAAGCTTTAAGAATCTTTTAGGTAGTGTAAAAAAAAGAATAAAAGACGCGAAAAGGTATAATTTGGAGTAAAATAAATAGGATATATCGTTTAGATATTTGGAGTAAAATAAATAGGATAGAATTTTGGTTTTAACGGATTTTGGATATTTAATTGATCATTAATGAAGTCGATTTTAAAATTTTTGTGGATTAATAATTGTCTAGTTGACCACCGTGTCTTCTCTGGAAGGAAAGCGATGTACTTAGGATTGACGCCACAGGTTGTAAAAATGATTTTGATAACAGCGGTGCCATTAATTTGCTGAGTATTAGTCAGCACTAGCCTACTGGAAAGGGTTTAAAATATATCAAAGCAGAAGGTAGGAAAAAACATCAGTCCACATTATTAAAACTGAAATGAAAGACTATTATCGTAACTGTTATCTCATTTGCATTTCGAGATTTCGAAGATCTTTTGATGTATGTATAAAATTGAATGCATTGACTTGCCTCTTAGGAAAAAAAAATTACGACTCATAACCTAATAACTAGACGTAAAAATGTGGCTAACCTAACAAAATTCCGTAAAAATGTAGCCTTTATGTCAATGCAAACGATATTCTCCTAGCGGCTTTGTCGCCACTCGCGGATTAATAACAATTTTCTGGTGATATCAGCTTGTTTTCCTCTTAGAATTCGATTCTAAAGCAATTCTCAACAGCGGAAAAAAAACAAGCATTTGAACATTATCTTAAATCCAATTTTTTGACTACCACTCCTACAGGAGTAATCGACAAATTAAGTCAGTGTGATGAAACAATTATAAAAGAAATTATCGCTCCAAGATAGTAAGTGGCAGAAATTTTTAGCTTTTCATAGTGAATTTTGCTTTAAAATGTCGAATAATCTTAGATATTTACAAAAAGTAAAATATTTAGAGACTTTAATCCTGAGATCTCAGACAATTTTTGGACGGGATTAATTTCAACCTCGGAAATTGTCATTTTTTTTCGCAAAATTTATTTTATCCTCTCATATATCCAAAAGTTCTTAATTCTAATAAAATGACAAGCTTTAACCTGCTTTATTATCATTTAGACGCCGAAAAAAAATAGTGAAGAGAAATTTAGAGAAAAACATTTTTTTACAAATTTTTTAGGACTTTCACATTAATCCTGGGATTGAGCCATTCCGAATCCCTGAATCCAGATAATGAAAAACCGGTCCGGGATTGAAGTCTCTACTAAAATACCAATGAAAGGCCAGTGAAATTTTTAATTCTCGAATCTAGGTTCCCGATAACAAATTCGGGATTAAATAATTTAAAAAAAATTAAAAATGGACTAATCCGTTGGCGCAAGGGCAATCGAAAACATTTTCTGCTTCTATCAGTTTTGGAATCTTGAGGCTTCTCGCAATTAGAGGTTCTTAAATTCTAAATCATAAAAATAAGGAAAAACGTTTTTGGACGATTTTATCATCAGAAATATTATTTCGGAAACCTTGGCAAAAAAAAGAAAAAAAAAAAAAAAAAAAAAATTGCCGGGTTTTTTGTTGCACAAAAAATTAAATTTGTTGCTCCTGTTGGTTCATCTATTAATTTAGCCCCTCTTGAAGCTTCAATGAATTAGCAAAAACAATATCACGGCGATAGGAAATCCAAAAAACCGAGGACTGCAACCGGTAAAAGAAAAAAAAAAAAAACTTGCTCCCATGGCAATTCGAGATTTTTCGATTCCCCTGAGGGCCGGCTCATTTGCGGACGGATGAGAGGGAAAAAAATGAAAAACAAAACTCACCCCGTGATAGGCGCTATACTGTGGCACAAAATCCGTTCCAGAAGAATCCGCATCCTCCACTTTATCTGGTAGCCTTTTCCCGGCTGCTGGTTCACTGTAACAAGTCCGGAACGCCGTAATCGCTATGAAAACAGAACACCAAAGCACCATTTTAATTTAAAATTTTAAAACAACTAGTCACTACAACCCAACACACAAATCCTTTAAAAAAAGCACGATAAAATCACGCAAAATTCATTATTCCAGCACGTCCAGTTACTGGAACCGCGTTAAGTGTACTATTCTTCTTTTGCCACTAACAATCCTGATCCTATAACGACAATTAGCGTCCTAATGTTATTCATCTGGGAGGAGGGAGACTTCCTCCACGTTCTTAACTTACGAGTTTCATCTTTTTTTTTTTTTTTTCCTACAATTTTATTGCGATATTCTGGGGGGAGTTTTTTTTTAAATATTTTTTTACTTCATGTGTTTGAAGTTTACTTTCTTCGGATACCCCGAGGAGTTCATGCATTATCCTCGCATCATTCATGTTTGATCAGGCGCTTGACCAGAATGACCACTCTCCCTTTCACAGGTTTTATTTATATTTCGTGTGCTTGAATAAACACGAGATACGTTTAAGATGCTTCTTCGGAAACTCCATTAAAATATATTCAGATTTTAATTCCGATCCAGTCGAAAAATTGGAAGGAAAAGAAAAACCGAAAACCGGAGGGAAATTGGTTATCAAAAAAAAGATTTGAATCTCAATCACGAATTTTTTTCACGAAAATAATTACAGGTATTTTCGGATGGACCGATTTTTTCGACAGGTAACATGTTAATCCGAAAAGAAAAAAAGTATAGGTTTGTAACCGAATTTATGGGCACGACTTATTTTTAAAATATGCTTAGTACATATTAAAATCTTACGTTTTCTGGAATAAAGAGAAAGAGGAGAAAAAAGAAAGCGAGGAAAATGGTATGATTTATTATACGAAAAAAATTATCATTAAAACCGTTTTACTCCCAAAGTTACAACGGCAAAAAAATGACTGATATTGCCAAATATCGTTATATGTCATGTATGTGTCGTGATCAAGGCAGTTAATCAAATCATAATCATAATCGTAAATAGCGATTAATCGAATATTTCTGACTCCAAAAAAACAAAAACTGAAATCAATCGAAAAAGAAGAGAAATCATTGAATATCCGTAACTGAAATTAGAGGTTAAGAAACGGAATTGAAATCAAAATCATAACCGAAATTGAATTCGAAATAAAAAAATTGAAAATCGAAATTGAAATAAGAATTTGCTAAAAACCGTAATTAAAAATAATTTTTTAAAATACTTTTAATAAAAATCATAATCAAAAACAACTGTAAAAAAAATAATAAACCGAAAACAATTTAAAAATTCTAGGAGTGCGAGGTCTCAAATTTGATCTCAAGTAAAATTGATCTTTGTACTGGGCTTTTAGTTCAGTCAAGTTTTATTTCATTGAAAATTTCTATTGTCATATATTTTTACGCCTTTTTTTCAAGTTTTATTTCGGGCCGACAAGTCATTTACTGCCAGTTGTGAATTTTTTATTTTCCTAAATTTTTTATTCTGAATTAAAAAAAATTAAACAATTTGAATTTTTTCCCCATTTTTTCCCTATGGTGTGCTTCTTCTGGTACTGGCTGTAAAGAAGGGATAATTTTCTCAAAATTTAGAACAAAGAATGGAAAAGAAAACAAAAAATTATAACTAAAAATCGTAATCATAATCGTAATTGAAATTAACAAAAGAGTCAGTGGAAATGGTAACTGAAACTAAAATTAAATTTTTAATGCAACCGAAAAACTGAAATCAAGATCGAAAATTTACAAACTGAAAAGCCAATAAACGTAACTGAAATCAAAATCGAATCAATAAACGTAACGAAAATCTGATATGAAAAACCGAAATTAATCGTATATTGAGCAAAGTTAATAATTAAAATCAAAATCGTAATCAGCTGTCAAGATTTTGAGTTCAGTAACCATAATCAAAATAAAAATTCTTATTTTAAAAAAATCATAACTGAAATTAATCAAAATTCAAGCGAATTTCGATTAGCAGCCCTGGTCGTGATATCAGATATGCCCATTGTCCAAATATCGTTATATCGTTTATATCTGCCATACCGATACATTACACACTTTGACAACCATAAAGTCCGTAAATAAGGCGAAAAAATTGGCCATTATTATAATACATCATTGAAAGGTAAACATTGTCGAATATTGCTTAATAGGTAATCAAATTGCATAAAATGTGCTGCACTAAAAGTTTTAATGTTTTTTTATAATTAAAATGTCATTTTGGCCAAAAAATTTTTTCGAATTAAAAAATAAACTATGATTTGTAAAAGGTAAGGCTTAGAATAAAATGTCCCATACCAAAATGCTGAGATTAAAAATAGGTAATGTTAAAAAAAAAAAAAAAAATTGTCGTTTTGCTAGCGAATGGTTTTGCAAGAAAACCATTTTCGGGACTAATCCCGAAATCCCATGATCCCGGGATTGAAAAAATCGTTCGGGATTGCAATAGGGATTCCGAAATTGTAACCACGTCGAGACTTGCCCGACTATCTTATTTTTAAGTCATTTTTACACAAGAGGATGTGAAATAAAAAAGTCAAGCTACCTCTACATTTTCTTTTCTTAAATTCATGTACAAATATCTAAAAAAGGAAAAAAAAAAAAAAAAAAAAAAAAAAAAAATTAGTTCCGTTATGGTACGCCATTAAAAACGGTATTATCATGGACATCATTGAATTATTTTAATGCGTCAAACATATTCAGTAATTTTAAATTTGCATGTATGATTTAATTTTTTGGACAAGTACAAACGTGTTAAATTCTTCGCATTTTAAGACTAGTTACATCACGGTCAGTGCTGTATTAATGAAGATTTTTTTATTATAAAAATAAATGTCTAAAATAACCCCGAATTGGAAAACTAAATACCACTTGAAAAAAAAATTTTTTTGCCTCTGGAAAAAACAAAAAAAAAATAAAAAATAAAAAAAAAATATGATGAAAGTGCATATCAAACGAAAGCTGAAGATTTTTTAATAAGCTTGAAGACTTTTAAATAACACTAATAATGTCGATTTTTTTCTGCTTGCGATTTTTTAACGTTTTATGTAAATAACCGTAAAAAATGTCTAAAATAACCCCTCCGCGGAAAAGACAAAGTAAAAAAAGCGATCTACAACATTAGTTCTTAAAGTGACCAATCCAATAAAAAATTGAAAATATAAAAACTATACCAGTATTTTGAGCTTTTATTCAGCTTTCAGGAAAACCAAATTTCAGAATTTGAGCTTTTAAAACAAATAAGTTATTTGCATTATCAACTTTGTACTGCTAACTTCCCAGGCGGTACAGTGAAAAGCTCAAATTTTAAAATAGACTACGTTTTATGCCCCTAAATTTGAGCTTTCAAAAAACCAAGGTACCAAATTTGAAGCAACAAAACAAAAAAAAAATCGAGAGTTATAATAAACGTAAATTAAGCACCGCCAAGTTCACGCCTACCTAATATTTTTTAAAATTGTAACTGGAAACGGATTTTTTGTAATTCTACAGAAATTGAGCTTTTCGAAAACACCACTCTGAAACTTTGAGCTTTTTCCTGTGAAATTTGAAAAGATATTAAAATATCGTAAACATGCAACACTACCAGATTCACGTCCGTTTTTTAAACCAGGAAATTTAAAACCTACTTCAAATTCTTTTCCGAAATTTGGGTTATTCTCGTTTGATTAAAAAAAAAAAAAAAAAAAAAAAAAAAAAAAAAAAAAAAAAAAAAAATCAATTACTTTTACTGAGTACTGCCAGTTTTTTCGGAGCTCGAAACCTAAAATTGATCCTAAATTATTCTCTCAAATTTGAACAGAATTTGGGATAATAAGATAAATAAAATCGGTTTCACATTTTGAGCATACCAAGAATCTGGAAGTACTCTGTGAAGAGTAATTAAATGTTTCTTTTTTTAAAAATAAAACTGGAAAAGCTCATTTGAACGTTATATCGCTCAAATTTCGGAAAAGAATTGAGGTGGATTTCAAAGTCCTAATTTAAAAAAAAAAAGAACATGAATCTGGCTGTGGTGCACATTTACGATATTCTAATATTTTTTCAAATTTCACAGGAGAAAGCTCAAATTCTCAATTAAGTAGCTAAACACCTAGATACCTAGATATTATTAATTTTAAAATCTCTTCTCTTCTCTTCTCCTTCCCCCGTGTCATCAGCCGTTATTATCAGACCAATCTCCTTTTGAAAAAAAAAAGCTCAACATTTACCTCTCCCTTTTCCCTATGGCAAACTGTAAAATTTTAAAAATACAATTCTCATCTAGCTACTTAAAATTGAAAAATTTACAAAATCATTAGCAAACTTTACATCCTCCTCGTCTTTCATCAATTTCAGATCCTGTCTTCTGCATTGCAGAAACAATTTTTTAACAAATCCTGAAGATTTTTTTTATTTTATTTTTTTTCTAAACAAATTTTCCTTGATAATAAGGAAAAATTATCATCAATCTAACAGACAAAAGTCAAAAAAAAAAAAAAAAAAAAAAAAAAAAAACAATTAAATCTAATTGATGCTTTGTTCTCTTTCTTTCCCTGTTTTCAACAAAAAAATTAAACAATTAGGAGGAAAAAGCTTAAGCATGCATATGTATGGCAATAAAATGTTAAAGGATCTGGAGTTTTTTATTTTTCTTATCCTTAATGTTTTGGGCAATCATTTCTTAATGTTTCATCACATCTTAATGCTTTTGCATTGCATTTTACTAGTACCTAATATAATTTCTGTAAAATTTTACATTTCAACTTCAGAAAAATGTTGAATTAAATTTTTTTTATTGAAATACTGCCTTCATTACAATAATTCAATTAAAAAACAAACTTTGAAAACCAGTTTAAGAATAAGATTATTTTTTCTTTATAAGAATAAGATTATTTAGAAACTCACCATTAATGTTGTCATATTGCTCCAAATCAGTTGACTGAGCTGCTCCTGTAACAAGACAAAAGAAATCAATTAATATTTTTTTTAAATGTAAATAATCGATTAAGCAATGCTAAAAACCTTGCAGAACATAAAAACTCAGTTTAATTTTTAAACATAAATGTTACAGTGTTATTCTCGTCTTCATTAGAAGTCCATTAAGATAAGATTTGATGTATAACAAGATTAAAAGTAAAAATGTTTTAGATGTAACAAATGCAGGATCAACATTTGCTGTAAACCTATTTTAAGCCTATTGATTTGATGGTTAAGGAATAACAGCTGGATATTTCAACCTGAGTATTATAATTTAAGGGGAAAATAATTTGTGATTTAAGCATTAAAAATCTTGTTCAAAGGTTCTTGTGTGTTCTTTACAAATTATTATTCATTGAACAATAGCACTGACTACTTTACTTACAAGCACAACATTGAATGATTATTGTAATAAGTATTATTTTATTGTGTTACAAACACAAGCAGCCATCTTGAATCACCAATATGCAAACAGCATCCTTCCTATTTTAGTCCTGAGGATTTCAGTTCCTTCATTGATATGTTTTTTTTTCCTTTTTCCAGTAATGTGGCCCTTCAAGAGCTTCGTATTTATTTATTTTTACCTTGCTTGTTAACACTAAATTGGATAAGCCATCAACAGGCTCGTCATTTAAGATTGAAGGTCCCTCTTTCTTTCCTATTTCTTGTTTCATGCTCATGTGCACTAATCAGAAAATAAGTGTCTTTCGTCCTAGGACGGAAAAAAAGTTTACAAGGAAATAAACCTAGCATGTGCTATGAAAATCCGATTTGCGTCCCACTGTTCCTCTGAAGGAACTCCCAAGTTAAGCAGGTATTTATAATTATTACTTCTCCAAAACTTATTTGTTTAGATCATTCATTTAACTACCAAAACATGAAAAAAGCAAAGCTGTAGTCTTTCTTAATGAACCAAAAAGAAAAAACAAAAGTAATAAGGAGTGAACTCACCTCTTTATATTTCTAAAAATTGTGGTAGGGTTAACACATAACGCGGCCGCAAAAACTGGTACAGAAGGTGAGAAGGAAGCTATCAGAACTTTTCATAGTCATATAAACAGGTCTAGAAACTCCGGGGTGAAAAACTGTCCCACATATTGATATATAAAATAGTTCATTATTTGGTCGCTAATGTCGCTACGTGTCAGCGACCATCAGCCAATCAAATGTTAGCTTTATTAAAAACAACAAACATTGAAAATGTCGATGGAAGTTTTTATTTACTTATTTATGTTTTCATTTTTTTTATTTTTTTATGAATCGCATTAATTTTTTTCTCATTGCATTTCAGGAGTTATAGATATCCAGTTTTCCAATTGTAATTCAGTTTTGGTGATTATTAGGGTGTGTAATAATTTGAATTTGAAGTTTTAAGAAAAAAAAAATCAAGTTTTTTGTACGTGAAAGAGGCGAAGAGGCCATTTTGAGAAGTAAACTTCTTTAATTGCAAATGTAAATTTTCTTTATCTTCCATCATCGTTTGAGCTGGAATTGATTAATCAGCATTTTCGTGTACTTCAAATCCAAATCATTTGGGTGACCATCTTCGGTCATTTCGTTTTTTGTTGTCTTTTCATGGCAGCACATTTGATAAGAAGTTTCAAGCCTGTCGTCAGGGTTTCATTTTCACTGATTAACAATATTCTTTCATTTTACAATTCGGAACTGCATACCAAATATGCCTAGCCGTGTAAATTAAAAATTTATTTTAATTTATGTTTTTTGGGCATTTTTTTCATAAACAGGAATTCAAATTTTTTTCAATCTTTATAATACTCAATTTAAATTTTTGGAGGTATTTTAAAATTAATCCTGATTGGCTGATGGTCAAAGGATTGCAGCGCCGAAGTGTTTTTTTCAGGAACTAAAAAATATTTCAAGATCCGAGACATGGTTGCCGTGGTAACCAAATAAGAGTTTCTAGACCTGTTTATATGACTATGGAACTTTTATTCAGGGATGATTGTTTTAAAACAAATTGGTTTAAAACACGGTGTTTTAAAACGTTTTAAAACATTTGAATAAAAAACACCGTTTTAAAACACTAACGTTTTAAAACACTGTTTTAAACACCGTATTTTATTAAGTGAATAAAATACGTTGTAAAATGCATTTTTAAGAGGCCCGAGCCCGCAATTTGACTGAAAATTTCCTGTCGCGCACGGAAATGTGTAATGTTTGTCCAAAACCACAGCTCAGAAGAAAAACATTCTAAGTGGTTAACATTTTCCACACAGATATGCCGTTTTTCTTCGCAAGCTTTTACGTAGATAGCCCGTTTTTCAACTGAGTTGGTAGGAAAAATGGTGGTCGTGACGTCAGAAATAGGCCACTGCATGCGTAAGATCTATTTAAAACATTTTGAACGTGTTTTAAAACATGTTTTGAAACGTTTTAAAACCAGGCCGAATAAAAGACGTTTTAAAACGTTTTAAAACATGGGAAAATAATATAAAACGTTTTAAACTGTTTTTTATTAAAAAATGTTTTAAACAGCAACCCTGCTTTTATTATGAAAGGAACAGGGACTTCGATGTTCAAAAGTTGGCAAAACCCTATCTTCCGCCGCCATTTTTTTTATTTACCAACGAATTCAGCGCCTCTATGTTCTTTTTTTTCAACTAATAACTGAACTTAAATTATATGCACGATTTTTGCCAAGGCATTTGTGACGTTACATCGGGAAATTAATGACAAATCTATTTTAATTGATAATTTTTCTTTTGAAATGCATTTAAAATGACAATTGTTCAATTATAGAGGAAAAAAAAATCTGAAATTGGAACGCAGCGCCATTTTGCGGACAAAGTTGGAACTATTAATAGAAGTTTAGCTTGCGTTGATTGATGTCCGTATATATAATAATGCCGTGAATTTATTTGAGAAAAACTAGTTTCTTCGAACGTGCGATGGGTTATTAATTCGTTTATTGTTGTGTGTTGTCCATTGTTACGCTATTAATCGGGTAAACATACGTTATTTGGAGAAAGTTTGATGGTTTGAAGTTTTAAGCGCCATCAAGGCCAAGCCTTGAAGCTAAAAGGATTTAACCACCCAATCGATTTCGTCACTTATAACCAGTGCTAAATAAATATAAACTTTGCATCATGGATTTCTCAAACTTCGATCCCACTGATGCTTTAATCAAAACTGACCATTTAACCGGAAATAATGTGGGAGACGACGATGATGAAGAAAGACCGTTCGGAGATGAAAATCCCTGCCTATTATGTGGGAATAAAGCATTTGCCAATTACATAGATTTAAATTTACCTACCTCTGCCACAGCCACTAGCTCTACTCCTGTCAGGAAAAAACTAAAGGACATATTAAAAAAGAACTGGGTTCCGATGAAGGACAATAATATTTTATGTCTAGCTTGTTATGATTTAGTCGATAGGTATGATGGATTAGAAGCACAGCTGAACAATTTAAGAGAGAATATTGAGGAGAAATATATTAAGACTTGTGCAAAGCATCCTATTAAAATTAAAAATGTTGTGAGTCTGAAAACTAAGAGAGGTCGACCTAAAACAAAAGATAGTAAAGGGGCTAAGAAGCCTAAGAAGACAGTCAAATCTGAGGTATGTATTTTTTCAAAAAAGAAAATATAGGGGTTATGGATGTGCCTTATTAGGGAGAGAAGGCACTTACAATGTTAAAAAAAAATTAAATGTTTTCTGAATTATTTTCAGGGCGGATCTGAGGAGGACAAAGAGGATGAATATGTCACTGCTTTCCATGATGATAGGGATGATGACTCAGATTATTCAACTGGTGGAAATGACATGGATCAAAGTCACGGAGAGAATCAGACTGGTCAGGATAAAATGACGTTACCAGGGGCTATTCCTCCCAAACCTCCTGAAGAACCTCCAGCTAACATGATATATGACGAAAACCCACAAATGTTCCAACGCGGTCAAAAAATGAGACTCGGAACTCAAATCAAAGCTGACAACGGGATGGATATGTACAAATGCGCGTACTGCCAGTTTACGGTGCCGGACGTTCCTTCCCTGTTTAACCACGTCCATTCTTACCATTTGCCCGAGCTAGTAGACGTCGCCATACCCGCGGAATTGGAATTAGGGAACACGATGAACAGCGGGGTACAACTTCAAAATGTAACGGAACCGCCGGAAGGACCAAAAGAATGGGCGTGTATATACTGTGACGCGGCTTTCAAAGCTCGGACGAACATGTCGAACCATTTCAAAGACAAACACACCCCTCACAAGCCGTTTAAATGTAGCGAGTGCCAAGAAGCTTTCCGTAAATCCATCGATTTGAATAGGCATAAACTTTACTTTTGTCCTCAGAGGACGACTACTTTTGCTCCTAAAAGAAAATACAAAAAAAGGGAACCCAAAGATTGCAAACCCAACAAGAAAAAGTCAAACGGGAAAAACGATTCTCCCGAAAACAGTGACTAAAAATAATTATAATTATTTTTGTATAAAAAAATAATGTAAATATTTTTAATGTTATAACTCAGTGTTAGAAATTTATGTAAAATAAGATAAAAAAAAGATATTTAAAAGATCAAATTTTAAGAGACATAAATTTAATGAAATTTTCTAAAAAAAAAGTTCTGTTTTCATATTGAAAAAAGAATTTTTTAGGGTAAACTTCCTCTTATTTTAGTAGTTTTGACTTTTTTATCAATCGGTTTTTCTCTTGAAAAAGAGAACTTCGGGGGTGGAAATGCCGAAATTGTTGAAATAAAGACGATGCCAAGTGTGAATGTTTATAATCTTTAGTTTTTCTATCTTAAGATCTAATTATTTTTATGGATGAATACTCTCAAGCATTTATTTTTAAAGATACTGATTGAAAAGTAAATTAATTAATTTATTTGTATCTGATTAAATAAATTAATGTAGTAATTTTACTCGTGTTTTTTTTTTCATTAGATTGGAATCCAGTAAAGGATGAATGTCCCCAATTTTCTACCGGGAATAAAAGAAAATTCCAGGGAATGTTTCCTTAGAAATAAATAAAACTCCCTGAAGTGGTAATTGATTCCCAAAATTTCCTCTGACACCCGTACATAACAAATTTTTTGAATTTTATGGAAACGAATTTTAAAAATTCCTGGGAATTAATTTTGAACTTTTGCGGAAATTTTTTTAAATTTCCGAAAAAATCCCGGGAATTTTGAAACAAGCTGGGTCTGGTCGGCTTGATATATAAAAACGCCTTCAAAAACACAATTATACCACACCGTTTAAAAAATATTTAGCGCAACGGCCAAAGTGACTGGAGGACTAAATAGCCGTTATTTTAAATTAATAAAGAATATCTTTTATTAATTAACACAATCATACAAGTTACAACTTGTCGAAATAATTTCAAACAATCATTTTTTTTTATTTTTTCACCTAAAAAATAAATTGTACATTTCCTTTTTAATACTAAAAAATAATACCAATATTAACTGATCTATTCTCCTATTTTTTTTTCTGTTAACTTCTTTCTTTCGTGCGGATTTTTGAAAAAAAAAAACAGTGATGAAATCGAAAAATATCTCACGTCACCATATCACGCAGAATATAAAAAAATAAAATCTTTCGTAGTCACAACCTTAAATTCCAAGTTGTTAATTTTATATAAAAAAAAAGAACAATTAATGGGCACTTCGAGTTACGTTCGGAAGGAATCGATTAATTATTTGTTTTCTTTTTTTTTTTTTGAGATCCGGGCTACAATGCTCGATTTGCTCTCTTTTTTCCCTCTTTCATTCATTCGACCGAATCGGATTCCTGTTCTTCGAAATTAATTTGAGCTTTTTTCAATATGTGATGAGTTTTGTGAAGTTGTTTGCAAATCGCTTTTTCCACTTGTTTTTTCCTTTGATTTGCAGCGAATAACTGAGTTAAAGTCTCTTCTAGGGTCTGAGTGGTTTTCATTAGTCGCCTTCGAAGTTCGGCGTTTTCGTGTTCCAATTTTATTATATCGGCATCTTTACCTAAAAAAAAAATTAAAAATTGGTTACCAAAATTAAACATATTAACAGGGAGAGTTGGCCCTCCTTTGTCTAGGGGCTCAAGTATTCAAGGGCATTAAAAATTAATCCTGGAAAGTTTTTGAAAGCTACAAAATTTTTAATAAATATGCCAGTAGGTTGACTGACATGGACCACGTGATTGGAACGCCATCTTGTACATTGGATGACGGGAACAAAGCTCTACAAGCTAAAATATCCTCCGGAAAAATTTTTTTTTTCGGCAATATACGGGATTTATTCCCTAAAGCAAATTTTCAGACTTTATGAGTATTATTGCGATACAATTTACGAAACTATTCCTAGAGGAAAAAACAGAAAGTCCTGTATTGAAAAAAAAAAATCAGGAAATTACGGAAATTTTAAAAAATATTTCCCGTATTTTTAAGGAAGTGTACTTTCAGAAGATGAACAATAAATTTTCGGGACTTCTACAACTGAAAAAGGCTTCATCATGCAGGGTCACGATTTGAAAACCCGACTTCCGGTTCTGGTTCCAGTACAAAAATTTACCCTTAGCAAAAGAGCCACCACCGGAAACAAACTAGTAATTTCCGTCGTTGGAACGTACCTACTGCAACCACTGCATTTTCCCCGTTGGGTTGCTGAGCTTCCAAACTGGAAAACCTTCCCTGATCGCTTTCAATTCCTAAATCTGGAGAGGAATTTAAATTCCTCCTAGGCGGAGCAAAGGCTTCAATCGACTGAACCCCAAGCTGATCGCTCGGTTCCGCCCTCGACGTTTGCCTCAGAAATTTATTTCCGTTTATTTCCGGTAAGCAAAGGTCCATGTCGTTTAACAAAGCGGAAAGTAAACTACCGTGAGAAATTACTGGAGAAGGAGGTGGAGAAAGCGCGGAGGTTATCTCATGCTCCACGACGGTCGTTTCCTTCCCTCGGATCGCGGAAATCCTGGTCACTAAATCTACGTTGGTGGATTCTATTTCTTCGAGTCTCGTCGCCAATTCCGACTTGTTCATGGCTAATCTGGTCAGTTTGGTTTCTAATTCGTGTATGGATTTTTCGTATTTGTTGCGAATTTCTTTGTGATCTCGAACGAGGGCGGATTCTTTATCCAGCATCCTCTTCAACTCTTCCTCCAAGTGGATTTTTTCGTTCGTTAACCGGGTTAATTCTAATTCGTATTCGGATGCTTCCACCCGAGCTTCGTCTAGTTGGCGCCTTAAATCGGCGCAAACCTCGTTTTTTTCAGCTTCTAAATCTGACAATTTTTGACGAAGTTCGTTTTCTTGTTTCTGGAAAAAAAAAAAAAAAAAACTACATTGAATGAATGGTTAAAAAAAAAAAAAAAGAATAGGACACAAACGTATGGTACAATGATTTTGAGGAACTAACAGGAATTTTTTCTGATTTAATTTTTTAAGGCGTTAATTCTAAAAAATTCGGAAAATATTTTTCCAAACATTTATTTTTGAATAATTTCGAGCAAAAAGCTGTCTCCCATCCTAATAGTACTCTTATTCTTGGAAAAATGGATATAAGCTTACCTTAAATTCCTCTTCCTTTTTCCTAATAACTAACTCAGCATTTTCCCTCGCCTTTTCCAACTGTTGCTTAAATCCAATGTCCAATTCCCTGCTAATCCTTTCCATTTCCATCAACTTCTTATCGTTTTCGGCTTTTCGAACCCGGTCCCTTTCCTCGATTTGATGCTCCAACTCCATGACTCTCGCATCCGCCATTTTCTGTATTTCCTTCATTTTCCTCTGGTATTCCTCGTTTGTCAGGTTCATCGCCACTTCCAATTCCTTAACCTTAACCTCGAAGAGCTGAATCCTTTCCTTACCCTGCTGCACTTTGGCTTCCACCTCGGATTTGTTCCTCTCAGCTTCCATCAGTCTTTTCTTGAGCCTCGACACCTGTTTCTCCGCTTCCTCTTTATCCTTTTCCGACTTCCGAACTCGCATTTCCGCTTCCCTCATCCTTTCCTCCACTTCCTTCCGCATCAACTCCGTGAAATTATGGAGGTCCTTCGATCGTCTCTCTTGCTCCAGTCTCATTTTTTCCGCTTCCTCCATCATTTTCTCCGCGGAACCCACGTGTTTCTCCGCTTCTTTAAACTGGAGGTACGTCTCTTTCTTCGTCTGGCGATTTTCGTTGATTTGCTTCTCGATTTCCACGACTCTGGACTCCACATCTCGGCTCATGTTTTCGGCATCTTTCAATTTGCATTCGATTTCCAAAGTTTTCCTCTCGGCCGCTTCTTTCTGCTTCACAGCCTCTATGATCCTCAACTCGCTTTCCAAGGTGATCTCCTCGATTTTGCTTCCCAGCTCGGAGATCCTCTTGTTCCTGTCCACCAATTCGTTGTTTTTCGCGTTCAGCTCCTCTTTCAAAGCGCTCACTTCATTTTCTAAAGCCAAAATGGATTCCGTGGCTTTGGTCAATTGGACGGAGGAGGCGGACGCCATCTCCAAAGCCCCGGATAATTTTTCTTCCAACTGTCTGCAGGTCATTCGACTTTCGTCAAGTCTCTCCATGGTTTTCTTCAACTTATCGGCCAAGGTGGCGTCTTCGTTCTAAGGGAAAAAGAAAAGGGGGTTTGAAAACGATAAAAAAAGGCTGTCGGAATGAATAAAATAAGGATGGACCACTCACGCATTGCATTTTAGATATTAACAAAATATCTGGGCGGATGCTTTTCAGTGCGTTGAGCTCGGATCTGAGGGCTTCGTTGGCTTCGTCTAGTAACTTTATCCTTGACTGCAGTCGGCGGATTTCCGATTCGGAGCTGCGAGGCCGTTTTGCTGAAAAGAATTAAGAAAATTTTCGGTCAAAAGAAAATAAGGTTTGATAGCAGAGATTTTGTTTGGACTCCAGTGAAACTGAGACATTTAGGGTTTAAAGTTTTGAAGAAAAATCAGTTCCCTGGGAAATAATCAAAATTTTTTGCTAAAAAAAATTTTAGAAATTTTTCCAAAAATTTAAAAATGCCCGAAACCGGTACTGAAATATTTTTGTAGGATCCAGGGAACTTTTGCAGACGTAAGATGGAAGCCGAAATCTTCTCCCTCCCTTACAAAGTACAAAATACCAGGTGTCCGAAGCTTGAAAATTTTGGTAGATGCCGATGAAAGTATCGGAATCGGATATTTTTTAATATGCGAAATCGGCATTGGCATCGGCATCGGCACCGGCGTCGGATGTCGAACCCCTGATTTTAAAAATCATCTAGAATGGCTCTATGATTTTTTTTTTCTCGCTAAAATCAGAATCAGAGGCGGCTTGGTGGCGTCGGCATCGGCATCGGCATCCACCCGAGATTTCAGCCGGCCGCTGCCGGCACTGACATCGGATTCGGACCCCTGCAAAATACTTGAATAGCGCCTCAAAATCAGACTCCCCTATAGACATAGCCAACCTGGGACCACTGAAGGCACTATCTCTGGCTTTTTTTAAAGGGCCAAGCTGAAATTTTTTCAAATCATTAAAAATTCCTGCTTAAAATTTGCCCAACTTCCCTTCTTTGCCCACGGAGGAAATCGTAAGATTGTAGTCAAACTTTTCTTCTTCTTACCTGAATTCCTAGAAGCTTCATTCAAGGTCCCTTCCGAAGACTCCGTTGAATCGTTGACTTTGGAATTCCGAATGGACGCTCCGTTCACCGAAATTTCCTCCAACCCGATCCTCGCCAAGGAAACCGACCGATCAGGTTCCGACCAAGCCTCCGACTCCGAGGCTTCATGCGAACCCGGCATCATGGTTTTCCATTTTCCGTCCGGCGGGGGCATGATCAACGTCTTCTGGCACGGCTTCTCGAACCTGGAAATTTCCACCGTTTCCCTTTTCCTTTCGTCCGATTTTTCGTCCCCGGAGCCGTTGAGCCACTGGGACTCCGTTTTGCTGCTCGTCTCGTTCATCAAACACAGGATGTCCTCCAAATCGCTTTCGTCGGATTTCCTCCCCCCTTGACACCGGGACAATTCGATGTCCCTTTGACGGATTTGCTGATTTAAATATTTGAGCTGATCCCTGAGCTTGGTGATCATGATCGACTGCTCGGAAATGACTTTGTCCCTGGACATGGAAATGTTGCAGGAGTCGTTCTCATCAATGGAATCGTTCAAAGCTTTGCTCACAAAAGATAGGGACAAATGCCTGGAAAGCTCCCGACTTTGCTCCACGGCTTGCAATATCGTTTGTCTTTTTTTCAGGCCGATCCCGCTTAACAAATCCCGATTCGTCAGCAGGGAGTCCAAAAATCCGGCGAGCTCCTCCAACCTCGAGGTGAGCTCTTTGCAAACGTGAGCTGCTTCCTTCCTGAAAGCGTTCGCTCTCTCGGCTTCCTCTTTCGCTTTTTGACACTCCAATTTGAGATTTTGAACCGTTTTACTCCCGCAATCCCGTTCCGGGGTGTTTTTCAGTTTTTCCTTGAGTTCTTTGATTTTCGAATACAAATATTTCCGTTCGTTCATGAGCGCCTTCAAATCCGATTCTTCCCCGTCGGAAACCCTCAACAAACCCAAAGGCATGCTCGCCGCGATCCCCAACTCCCCCGCTTTCTCCTGTAAAATTTTTAACTGTTGGTCCCTGGCCATGATCTCTTTGTTCAAAACCATAACGTCCATTTCACTCTTTTCCACGATCACGTTCAAACGTTTTTCGAGCCTTTCGATTTGACGGTTTTTGTCCCACAATTCCGTGTTCACTAACTCCTGTAAATTGTGATTCCGTTTTTTGAGTTCCCCGTTTAATTTTTCGATTTCGCATTTTTTCTTTTCTAATTCGTTGGTTAGAATTTGCCGGGCGGAGTCGTTGCTTTTGTCTTCCAACTGGTTTTTGAGGACGACGATTTCCGCTTCCAGCTCCGAAATCCTTTCCATTTTTTCATCGACTCCGCAGCTGCATTTCGATATTTTTTCTTCGTATTTCTGGATTAGGTCGTCCTTTTTCTCCAAAGTAGAAAGGATGCTCTGAAGGAAAAAAAAAGGAAAATTAAGAAATATTTTTTAAGAAAAACAGATTGTGGCGTCTTATACGTCAACATTATCAAGGAAAAAGCTCATGATCTTGCGGTCATTTAAGCGAATTAGCGGTCCAATCAAAACAAAGTAGAAAATGTAGTTTTTGTGTTGACACGCAATCGGGAAAAAAATCGAAAAAATTCATTTCTAGACTTGATTATTAAAATTACGTCCGGCGAAACGATTTTGATTCTATAAACCGACGAATTTTATTTTTCACAAGAATAATCATTAAGATTTGGCTATTTTTAAGCTTAAAAAAACTTCAAAAGTTTCTCAAATAGCATCTGTAATAATTTTTTGAAAAACAGACATGCTTAAACTTCGTTAAAAGCGAATATTTTTACAGTTATGAATATCGGTGTCAACGTCATTTCGATTTTAAATGCCTTTTTAAACGAAAATATGGCTCTGCTCGACAATTTTGACTCAAGATTTCTCGAGAATTTTTGAATAATTCCTCGCATGCTTTGAGTCAATTTCCGAAATTTTTTAAAGGTCGAAAAATTCTACCCGAAATTGTTTTGAAGTTTCTAACTTTTTCCGACCGTAAAAAAATTTCAGAAATTGATTCGAAAAACGAAAAATTCTTATTAATTAGACTGTCCTGAGGAAAAAATGTCATTGAACATGACCTCTAAATCGAACTGGTGAGGAAATGTTGCCTTTTTTTTGACAAAAAAATCAGTTTTGGCCCACAAAACCAAATTTACACTTTTAGTGCTACCGAGAGCTTGATCAGAGAAAATCGGAATGGTGAAATTCGTGTTCTATGGGTATTTTAGCATAAGTATGAGCGATATTAAAAAAATAAAAAATTTTTCAGAGCTCCCAATTCGAGATTAAGCCGAACTTCAGTCGGAAAAGTCAGGTAAAAGCTCCATAGAACCGCTAATGACGTCACAGGGGTTAATCGAAAAAATTCGGGATAGCGGAATCCGTGTTCTACGACCTTGAAAACATAAGGAAACACTTTTTCAAAAAATTTTTCAAGCCTTTAAAATTGGGTAAAAAAATCTAGATTAAATGCCGTAATTTCTAGACGGCAGAAAAGCTAAAGTGGCCTTAAGGTGCCATTAAGAGGTGAAAAAAAAATTGAAAAAATTTTTTCTAGTCATTTTACATCTTAAGAAACTCGATTTTCACCCAAACATTTCAAAAATTTGTAGTCAATTTCTCGTTCCCGATTTGATAATTATGGAAAATTCCTTTTTTGGTTACCATGGAACTCGTATACAAATGCGTGGATTTTTATACGAGTTCCATGGTACCCAAAAAAGAATTTTCCATAATTTCAAAAAATTTTTTAAAATGACTCGCTTTAAAATTCAGCTAATAATTTTTCCTAAAAAAACAATTAAATTGGCTTTGCTTCCTATAAGCTTAGTTTTTTTCTTCTTTTTGTCAGTTTCATGACACGCGAATCTGAAATTCATTCCTTTTGCCAAACCCATCAAAAAGCAAGTTTTTAATTTCAGATGCCCCTATTTTAATATATTAAAATTTGAAAATTTAGGGCTAGCCCGCAGAAAATATGGCATGCCTGCCCGTGAAAGGCCGAACCTCGGTCAGATGTTTACATTTATTAGGCCTAACTCGAGTCTTTAAAAATTGGCCTGAGCAAAAAAACTCAAAATCAAAAAATTTTAAATTAGAACTCAATGCTGGTACAGTGCCGGGTATCTTTACCAAAGACATTACTTAAAAAAAATTTTTTTTAGGGGCCACTGGTTAAATTTTCTTCCCCCATCATCGAAACGAATGAAACCATATATTTTCCTGTAACCGATTTTTAAAAAAATAAAATAAAATGAACACTTACTTGTATTTTCCTCTCCTTCTCGTAACAGCAAGACTCTTTATCACCAGTGGGAGATCCTAGCTTCCTCTCGTTATCATCAATTTCCGCAACTGACGACTATTAACGAAAACCACAAAATCAGTTTTATAATACAACAATTAAATTTTAATCTAAAAAAAAAAAAAATCAAAATAACACAATCAAAATGCAAAATCAAAATAAAAAATTACAGTATTTTTTTTGATACTTTTTTTTTTTCAAAAAAATAAAATAGTTTAGAAAAAGGAAAACCAAATTCATCCAAGCGGAAATCGGGACGAATTTTAAAAAAAATTTACAAATTTATAAAAAAAGTAAAAGCAGAAGCACTATCGGCATGCAAAGACTTTCTAAACTTCCGTATACAAATCAATCCAATCTCTTCTCTTCTAAACTAAATTTTTAGTTTTAATTTTTTTTTTTTTTAAATCAGCGAAACGATGGAAATTTTCTTTTAGTCTCTTTCCTCCGGCCACACTAAAAAAAAGGAATGAAATAAATTTTTTAATCAAAATTAAGTTTCAAATTTTCCAAAAAAATAATTTTAAATGCTCTACGAATCTGATTAAAAAATTTATTCAAACCTTTAGGAAAAAAAAATATGCGAAAAGCTGCTTACTAAAGATTTATTTAAGAAAAAAAAATTTTAAGTTGGAAAAGTCAAAAACGTAACGGGGGTCGTTTAACGTCCTCTCTCTGCGACGGGTCTCAACAAAGTTGCGATTATCGGCCAGAGCTGTGGGTACAAAAACAAAAAAAAGTCATTTTTGTCCTTTCCAACTTAAAAAAAGCGTCAAAGCTAATAAAAAAAATCTACAATCAAGCACATGCACTACTAATAATTTTTGGTTAAAAGGCGTTGGAAGATACCTTATCGTCCTGGACGTCTCTCTCGGGATTATTGTTCGAATACCGGCTTATTTGACTTTTTAATTCGGTGATGACTTCCTCTTGGCTCTTTAATACAGCGTTTAGGGTTTCCCTCTCCTTTTTCTCCTCACCGGATCGTTTCATAAAGTTTTTAAGCGCCGAACAAGCTTTCCTGTGATCATCCTCTAATTTTCTATATTTAACAAATAACTGCTGATACTCCACGTTTTCAGCGTTTTTAGACAAAAGTCTGTCTTCTAATTCTTTGATTTGTTTGGCGTGTTGGTCTTCTCTCTCCTCCGCTATTCGAAGGAAAGCCTCGTATTTTTGTTTGTAGGATTCGTCGTCGGACGACCTGCTTTTGTTTCGAGGGGAAGATACTTCTGGAGTGCGGCGAAGACGGGACTGTAACATTTCAACCTGGAACAGAGAGAAAGAATTTGAAGAAAAATGGTAAACCGTAATATTTTTCAAAATATTGGAAAATATTTTTAGAAAATATTGAACAAAAAGCTTTGAATTTGAATTCAAATATAAAAAATTAAAAAAAAAAAAAAAAAACTGAATGAAAACGTTCTGGATTATTTTTCCAAATCAATTTTTCCTAAAAAAATTAAATTCCAAATACATTTTTCCTAAAAATTTAAATCCTAAAATTTTAATCCTAACCATTTTTTTCCTGATTTTTTTATTTTCCTAAAATCGTTTGATTCGTAAAATAAAATTTCCTAAAATATTTTTCCCTATTTAACTCTATTTATCCCTAAAGAGATTTTAGGAAATTTTATTTTAGGAATCAAAAAATGTTAGGAAAATAAAAAAAAAAAAATGTTAGGAAAACAATTTTAGTAACCAAATTTTTTTTGAAAAAATGCATTAGGAATCTATTTTATTTAGAATTTTTTTTTTTTTTTTAGGAAAAATGGTAGGTAATCGAATGAAAATTTTTGTAATATACTTTGAACTGGGAAATATCTGGAAAATTTCAATTTTGAATAAAAGCTTGACAGCAAAATCTGAATGAAACTTTGAACAAGAAAATTAAAATAAAAATTTCAACAAAACTATTCGGACAAAACGAATTAGAATAGGAAAAGAAGCGAGCTCTAAATCTTGGAGCAGCTTGCCAGTTTAAAATTTCAAAATAAAAAAACTGAAGCAAACTCAATCAAGAAAATTTGAAAAAAATTGAAAGAAAATTGGGATAAGCCTGGAATAGAATTTAAATTGGCCCTCAAAAAATTTGGAAGTCAAAAACATAAATGAAGAAAAAATTTAAATGTTATAAATATGAAAATTAAAAAAAAAAAAAAAAATTGGGAAAATCCAATTCAGGGACAAAATATTTGTTTTTAAAAAAATCATTAAGAGACTTATTAAAAAATATTTTTTCCTCCCGCATTTACCTCTTCCTTCAGCCTTGTATTCTGAAAATTAATGGCGTCCAATTTCGATTGAAGTGACTGCGTAGTAGACCTCTCCTTGGCAATTCGATTATCTAATGCGGCAATTGTTGAGTCTCTCGTTAGCAATGAAGTCTTTAATGTTTCAATGGCTTTATTTTTATCTTCTATCCTTTCCTTTAAAATTTCGTCCTCCCGTCCCCTCGACATTAATTCGTTTTCGAGTTTTTGTATTCGAAATTGAGCTTCCGTTAATTCTTGATCCTTCCGTTCTAACTCATCCGCGAGCTCCTCCACCCTTTGCATTCGTTGCTCTAATTCGTTTTCTAATCTTTCCGATTTTAAATGATACGTTTCTATTTCTAAATGACTATCCTTCACGGCGTCCTCTAACTCTCGACCCCGCAATTGCTCTATACGTATTTTATTTTCTAATTCAGCTATCTGAAAAAACAAAGAAAGAAAAAAATGAAATAAAAATGAAAAAAAAAGGAAAAAAGAAAGATGCACAAAAATCGGAATGAGAATGATGAAAATGATCCGATGCTTAGCTAGCCAGGGGCAAAAAGCTCAGCCCCCTTGGCAATTAAGACTGGCTATGGGCTTGAAAATGACACGACAATGAGACGATATGACAATGAAACGACAATGTCTATGATCATAAGAATGAAATGAAATTCAAAAGAAAGCAGGCATTAAACCGTTGTAGCTCTAAAAAATTAGGGACTTCAGGGACCAATATCGAGAAAATTAGGGACCTTTCAGGAAAAAAAGCAGTTCATTTTCAAACTTTTTTTTTAGGTTCAGGCCTAATTTGACCTCCTAACGCCCACTTTTGATCCTCTTTGACCTTCACGAAAAAGGTCGAAATTTCATGGAAAACATTGTTCGGGGGACTTCAAGAATTATGTGGTTAATTTCTCTTCAAAGTGGCTGAAAAGGCTCAAAAAATTTTAATTCAGTTTTAGCCATTTTTTTGGAAACAACAAGACGAAAGACAAAACAGGCCCGTAGCCAGTCTAAGGAGGCTGGAAGAAAAAATAAAATGAACGAAAGAAAAAATAAAATTTAGTGAAAATGAACGAAATAAAATAAAATTCAATGAAAATGAACATAAAATTCAGTGAAAATGAACGAAATAAAATAAAATTCAATGAAAATGAACATAAAATTCAGTGAAAATGAACGAAAAAAAAAATTCAGTGAAAATGAACGAAATAAAATAAAATTCAGTGAAAATGAACGAAATAAAATAAAATTCAGTGAAAATGAACGAAACAAAATAAAATTCAATGAAATAGAACATAACAGAAAATAAAATTCAGTGAAAATGAACAAAATAAAATAAAATTCAGTGAAAATGAACGAAAGAAAAAATGAAATTCAGTGAAAATGAACGAAATAAAAATAAAATTCAGTGAAAACGAACGAAATAAAATGAAATTCAGTGAAAATGAAAAAAATAAAATAAAATAAAAATGAAAATGCGAGTCAAATTTTGATTCTCACCTGTTTCTCATATTCTTCCAAAGGCCTAAAATTTTCTGGATCACCCGTAAGAGATTCCGTACTAGGCGCACTGGATTTCATATCCTTAATGCTTTGTTCTAAATTTAAAATTTGCGACTGCAAGTCCTTAATTTCTCTTTGTTTATCCTTTAATAACCTTTCGAGTTCTTCTTTGTGCTCTTGCTGAAGTAATTCGAAAGCTTTCGAAGCCTCGAAAAGTAGCTCCTGTTTCTTTTCTAATTCCTTCGCTTGCGATTCACACTGAACCTGAAAAAAAAAAGGGAAACAAATTTAAATTTTAATTGTCGTTCGAATTTTTAAAAAAAATTAATCAATTTTTTACCTGTAATTGTATATTTTTTTTAATGAGATCTTCCTTATCGCTAATTCCGTTAACTTTGCTTAATCTTTCTTCGACGAAATAAACCCTTAGCTTAAGATTAAAATTTTCGGCAGTGAGTTTCTTCAACTGCTCTTCGTACTCTTTCATCGTTAAACCCGTAGCTGCCGAATTCCGGACACCCATTTCAGCTGAAAAAAGAATAAAAAAAATTAAAAATTAATAAGGGAGACGGGAATGAAGGATCCAGCTGGGTTTCACCCACAAAAATCCATTTGGGAATCGGAACCGCTTTCCCCTTGAGAATCGTAAATATTTCCTTCCAAAAATTCGGGTTTCATAGAATTTTTAAAATGATCGTAACCGTCTTCCACGTCGAGGAAAGGTTCCGGGGATGTATCGTCCATATTTTAATTTCGAACACCTTAAGGATGGTCTAAAAAATCAAAAAAAAAAAAAAAATTTCGAAAAACTCCATGGGGGATCAGAAAAGGAAATGATAGCCTCAAACCACACCCACAACACACCTTCCCAACTTCTTGATGATGTGATTCTTCAACCGGAAAATGAATAATTCCGTTTCGCTTCACTATTTTTTCGGACTAAAAGAAACGAATTTGATCGATTGCCTCAAACAAATCGGCCCCATAATATTCTTTTTCGAAAAATCTAAATCTAAAAAAAATTAATAATGTTTAAGACTGGTAAATTTGTCAATAAAAAATTTGTATTTTTTTCTAAAATCAGACGACTTTCATTGTTTTGATTACACGGAGATTTTAAACCGTAGCAAACGTTCCGAAAATCGAACAGCAAAGTACTCAAAAGCTTTTATTTCTTTTCTTTAAAATAATTTTTTTTTTTTTTTAGTGGCAACAAGCCCGTATGAAACAAATATAAACTTGGATTATTTCCCAAAAAATTTAAGGAACAAAAAACACCCTATCCAAATAAATCAAAGAGTTTGGATACAGTAGGATGCGGCTCGTCTCATCGATATCCGGGGAAATAAAAAGCTCCATCGGGAGCAACTTTCAAGAAGCCAAAAAAACAATCGGCCTTTAGGGAAATAACAAAGAATCGTCGTATTAACCTGATGACACTTGCACTTTTTATCGAAAAAGCTCTACAACCCCCGCACCAATCATCCATTTAGTCTTTCGCCTGTCATTTTCTCCCTAAATGTTCATTAACCTTGACAGCATCATTAAGCTTCGTTTCATTTTTCTTTTTTTCTTGACGTTTTCAAAGGAGCTCCGATAATTACTCTTGTGATCGAAGGATTTTTTTTCACATTTTTGAATTGGTAATTTAAAGCCTAGGGAATTCGGTTAGAATTTTAAAACTTTCCGGACCGTCTTCATTCGTGTTTAGGAACGGGGCGGCGAAACGGCCAAACGAATGCCAAAATATTGGTGAGAGACAGAGGCGCCAAGATAAATTTCTTGACTGACAAAAGCGCCAGATTTTTCAGATTGACAAAGCGTCTAAAAAATTTATTCCATAACAGAAGGAATGACTGTTTTCTCAAATACTTGGTTTAAGGTGAAAAAATCCTAGTTTTAGGAGTTGGTTAGGTATCCAAAATTTGAACTTTCCCCCTTAAATCATACCCCCATCCCTTCCTGGACTCATTGAAGCTTCCTCCGAACAGACTTGTCTCCAATAGACGATTTTGAAGATCCAGTTTCGTAAGGGATTGTGGGACTAGATGAGACAAACAAGCAGATGACGCGTCTGTGTGATTCGTAAGTTAAGAATATGCGGTACATTAGGCGGTGATTTTACCTAGGCATTTAATTTTAAAGAATTTTATAATTGATGCCAGCTATTTTTATAAAAAAAAATTCCGAAGTCAAACCGAGCAAAATGAATTTTTAACTTTCATGTCTATACTTAGCTTATGGGAAGCATTATTAGAATGAACCCAGTCAGACGACACGATTTGCAATGCATTATGGGATAAAACGTTACAGTCGAAATCGTCTTAGTGATGTTAAATATACCATATATCTTATCGTTCGTATATATATATATATATTTACGTATATATATATATATAAATATTTATATATATATATTTATCCATAAGTTAAACATGTGCTTTTTTTGGGGTTGAATTTCACATATTATTCCTCGCTTATTTTTAATTTTTAACAACTATTTTGATTATTTTTTAATGAATTACAAGGTAAAGAAGCATTTTCATTTGTCATTGACTTGTTGATCAATGATTAGCAATTGATAAATATGAATGGTGGTCCGGTGGTCTAAGGCAGCCATTTTTGTAGAAGCAGCCATTTTTAGGCGCGAAAATTGAAAACTATTCTGAATTTACCTTGGTACGGTCAATATAAACGTTTTAAAATCATTTATTTTACTGTTTTTAATTTAAATATTTATTATAAACAGACTTATAACGTTTATTTTAATGAATTATGTCTCTTTTACGAAAAAAGCTAAAAACACCGTAAATATATATGGATATACAATGAAAAGCTTCATATATATATATAAATATATACGTATATATATACAATATATTTATGTAAATATTTATGATTAACATCACTAAATCGTCTATTCTATAGCGGGTCGGAGTGGTGACGTGTCCATGTAGCGGTTTGGCTATCAACGAAGTTAAGCAGCATTGATGCAGGCCAGCTTCTGGATGGGTGACCGCACTGACACTCTTCCCCTCTGGCGGGGATGGCGGGAACTTACAAATGCAGTCATCTTAACCTCACTGTACGAGTTCGTTGTCGCATGCCAGAAAAGAAAAAGTCCCTGATCTGCGCAAGCAGTTAATAGAATACAAATAGACCTGCGCAAGCAGTTAGAAGAATACAGAAAAAAGACCTGCGTAAGCAGTTAATTGAATATAATTATAAAAAAAAAAAGAAAAAAATGCACGTAGGTTAAACAGTCCGTCTCCGAAGACGTTGTCGTACTCTATGAGTTTATATATATCTCCTAATGTGACTTTCGACATTTCTTTCCGATTTCTTTCCTTATTTTTCTTCTCGTATTTAATTTTTACTCTCGTCACATCCATTTTTCTTTGCTGAAGTTGAATGGTTTACTGTACAAATAGACCTGCGCAAGCAGTTAGTAGAATACAGAAAAAAGACCTGCGTAAGCAGTTAAGAGGAGGCTTCACGGAATTCGAGAAGGAATGGCTGTTTTGTTTAACACTCGATTTACGGGGGAAAAAATCGAATTTCAGGTATCTAACGAACTCCTTTGACTTCTTCTTGTATTTTTGGTACAAGTTTCAACTTGTTCCAAGCAAACAAAAACCAGGAAAACAAAATCAAAGATTTTTGACCGCAATTTTTTTTGAAATTATTTTCCCGCCGTCCATACATTTTAGACAAGTTGAAACTTGCACTAAAATTTCCGGGATATATCAGAGGATGAGAATATTAATTGGATGTCTTATGGATATCCAATGGACAATCCACAGGATGTTCAATGGATTGAAAATACTATCCGGGTACATAAGATAGACTTACTTCGGCTGATCAAAAAAAAAGAGGATCAATTTACAAAACTGAAATTTTTATAATGGGTACGACCCTTCACAGCCTCACGAGAGTTTTTATTTTTAAAAAAATTACTTCTTAAGTATAAATCGATTTATTTACTTAAAAAAAATCATTTATCAAAAATGATAAATATTAAATTCATTTTGTTTTTAAATCCGAGTATGTTTTATTTCATTCCAGACCCATGTATAATAATTAGAAAATGTATCTAAGAAAAGGGTTCCAGATGGCCAATTAACAAATTTGGCCCCGTGTCAAAATTCATGTTTATTATTATTTTCGTCTTTTTTTTTTTTCAAACGGGGATCAATCTCGTCTCATTTAGCAGCGACTTTATTAAATATCATACCCACTTTAGTCAACTTTGACCCGGGTAGATTAAAAAGAATATAAATAAACACGGCTGAAATGCATATCAATAGCTTTTTTCTCTCTTTAATCAACGTATCGAAAATCAGAACCCTTTTTTTTTTATTTTCTCATGAAATGCTAATCGAAAGGAATTTTAAATAAGAATTGGCAAAGATTTACGAAGCTATTAACCTGGCTAATGCATCAAGGTCTATGTGTTAACAGGGGCAATGTAAAACGAGAATTTGAGCAGCGAGCTTAACAAGCGAAATTTAAGTAACACAAAACATATTTTGTTTATGTTTAAACAAACGGATAGGGGAGATGGAAAGATTTAAATTGATTTAAAACGACTGGCTTCAATTTTCATACTGCCGTAAGAATCGAAGATGCAAGGAATTACTGAAAAAAGTCGTGGGGAAACGGTAGGAAAATTTCAAATTACTGAAAATTATAAGCATTTTAAATGAACAAATGGAACGCAATGGACTCAACAAAGGGCTAAAAGGTGACCGATCGAAATATTGGAGCAGAATTCTTGTAATCATTTAATTGGTGATTCTTAAGCCCTTTAGCCCATTAATTTGAAGCCGATGGCATTTTTGTCGGAATCGGAATCGGCAACGCAAACGGTATTAATTTGCCTGGCATTATTATCGGTACCGATACGGATAAGACATTGGCATGGCAGCGGCGTCGACATCAGCATGGGCGGACCTAGGGGGAGCTACTCTGCTTCCAGGGGGGCTCAGCCCCTCTAAGAATTTTGAAAATGATATGGCCTGAATAGGGTAACCCCCCCTGAAAATGATTTTCCATATAGGGTTGTTTCACATAATTAAATTAAATTTTTTAAATCATTTAGAAAATTTGAGGAAAAAATAAGAACGCATTTTGCGTCGGAATTTCTTTGCTTCAACGTGTCATTAGCTCGTGACAGTTAAAAAAATGTTGATAAAAAAATTGATGCATTTGAAACTATTTCAAAAAGCGGGAGGGAAGCGGGGGGGGACTAAAGCAGTAGTGACTAGGTTACATTGGGTCGTCAGGGAGACACGCCTGGGGAACTCCATCCCAGACGTCTGACCCATGCAGTCCCACCCTGTTGACGTCTCACCCGTCATGATGGTGGGCCCCTGTGACTAAATAGACGTCTCTTATACCTGTCTGATTTTTTTTTTTTTTGCTGGGCCCTGTGACTAAATAGACGTCTCTCATACCTGGCTGACTTTTTTTTTCGATGATGTTAATTTTTTTTCTTTCCTGGATTATAAATATATTCTTTAGTTTTTATTTAAGATTTATTTTGGATCAAGGTAAGATTTTTTAATGAGAAATCAGGTAAGTTTTTTTTTTTTAAAATACATTTATTTATCTTAATTATACATTTTTTTTTTTTTTTAATTCTAAGACTACATCTATAATTTTAAATTGAATTTAATCTATCGACAACTTCGGTCATTAAGTTGTATCTGATAATCCTATCGTGAATAATTAATGCGAATGCTCTTGTGTTTGCCGGAAAATTCTGATTAGCTCGAATTTCTAACCGGAAACTAACAGACCCATTTTTAATTTTATCGTTTTGGCGGGAACAATCGATGACCACAAGAGGTGCTTTGGCTCTAAACTCGTCTATGGACAAAGGTGGTGTGGAGCATTTTTGATAGTAGCTTTCTCTGAAGGTTGCATACATGTGATATAAAAATGCATATTTTGATTTTGAAAAATCCAAGTTTAAATTAATGTAAGGGTAACATTCATCATCGATGAATAATTTTACGTCCCTTAAATTAATGTTGTCAAATTCGGATGCATTTTTTGCCAAGTTTTCTTTTCTATCTGTTTGAAATCCGACGATGACGTATCGAGGTTTTTCCAACTGGGAAGATGATTTTATTGCCCAAGAATGTGAATTTGCACTGTCTGGCATACTGGAATGTTCTGCCAATTCCCATGTGCGAAAAGGTACGTTTATCCAAGCGCTTTTGTTTGCCAACCCGAGGAGATAAAGTTTTTCTTTATCCCCGGTGTTATAAATGGAACATACCAATTAATTTCGTTGATTTTAAATTCGGCATCGTCGTCAGCTTTTGCTGGATCGGAAGTTCGATACGAATTTTTGTCGGTCGAAGATCTAAGAAGCGTGAGGGTTTGACGAGCGTAGAAAATGACTTTGTTATAATCTTCTGCGAATCCGAGTAATTTTTTTAAAGGTAGACATACAGAAAAATTTCCATCAGCTGATACCCGAGAGGCATGTTTTTTTAATGGATCCCATCCAGCAGCTACCATGGAAGGCATATCGCAAGATCCGACGGATACGTAATTTTTTACGGTTGTTGCTATCCCGAGTTTATTCGTTTTGTCAATTTCGACTCCATTTAACGAATATCGGATATCTTCGAATAAAAAGGCGAATGCATTGTTGTTAATTATCGAATTTGTTGTTTGTGCCCCGGTTGTCTTTTTGAAGGTTCCCGTTACTAATATGAAGCTTTCTGAAGGCAACGTGTAAAGGTTTTTGTTGCTGATTTCCATTATGATCTCCCCGTTGTGTTCGAGACTGGTCCCCGTTTGCGGTGCTACTATGTGGTACTGGTACCGGTAGATTGAATCGTCCTGAACGACGGGTCTGTTTACGTCTAGTATATTCGCCATGGCAGGTACAATTTAAACCTCGAAATTTGAAATATAAATTTACGAGGAAGCGTTTCCGCCAATTTTGATTTTTTGGCCGATTTCTTTTAAAAACTGGATGTTTGATTTTGTCAGTTTTTTTCTTGGTTTTTTCCTGGGTTGATTTTGAGGACGATTTGTCTTCTTTGGTTGATCGTTTGCGACTGGCCATCCCGAAGAACTGTTTTCGTTTTTATAGGTAATCATTTCGAAGATACGTCATTATTTGTCTTGTTTTAAATGAAGTCGAATCGTTATTTCTTCCCCTCTGAAATTTAACAAGCGATTTTCTTGATCCGTAACTCTGACTTGAATTTCCGAAATGGTATTTCTCGTTATCGGATAATAAATAATCGTCGAAGGTCTTTGAATTAATCTGTAACCAGGTTCTACGTCCGGTGCAAAAGCATAGATTTGATGCCCCGAGCGTCCGTTTATGAATGAGCCAGTTGCCACGTTGCAGTCGATTCTTATATCGTGATGTCTGACAATGTCCACCATCTGGTCAGAAATGTGAGGAATCCCTGGTTCTAATTCTTTATGACCAAATCCCAGGAGTGGACCAATGGAATTTTCATGAGAAAAATCAATGACAAATTCGCATATTAATTCGACTCGCAATGTATTCAAATTCCCTTTCCATACTATGACATCACTCGGTTGTTTTAATTTACTTTTTAAAACTGTATTTAAATATTCGAAGATATCGTTGACTTCGTAATTCCCTGAGGGAATTTCTAATTGTAATTTTCCGACTTTTATGACGTTATTGTACTCATCCACGTTTGGGATCGAATTAAAAGTATGAAAATCAACCATTCCTATCATCCACCCCTCCCCCGGTAATTCGATAGGAGGTTCGTGGGTCGCTCTTAAAAGCGAGGAAGTTCCGCTAAGCGTGATTGTTAAAGACATTCTGATGATTTTTTAAATATCGTTTATTTATTTATACAAAAATTTTAAGCATAAATGTCCACAAATAAAAGTATTATAATTTTGAACGCGCTCGTAGTTATATTTTATTTCGCAACCTTTAAAATATCGAACCAACTCCAGTGGGGGTTTTAAGTCTCCAAAAGAATCGAAATAAATGATTTGATTTCCTCTCTTTTTATACCCGACCCAATGAGTTCCGGGACCCGTTGACTTGTCCAAATTGACGACAGCGCTCTCGTTTTTCCATGGTTTTTTAGGCAAAGCATCCACCATGAAAACCCCTCTGAAGTATGGCACCCTTGAAGCATGTTTTTCAATATCCAAATTTGTTAACGGTTTCCGAGGCAAGGCTTTGAGTTTTTTGAATTTATTTCAAGTCCATATCCCTTTTTATGGCCTAAGGAAAAATCTTTTCCAATTGCTATGGCTTCCATTGTTTTGTTGTGACGTTGCGCTTCCTCGAGAGATTTTCTTGCTGCCTGGGTATCTTTTACGGCTTTTGCTACCTGAGCAGCACCTCCAGTCAAAGCCCCGATGGCAGATAATCCAGCAAGAATTGGAATTAACGGAAGTATGCCTCCGTGCTTTACTACAGGTAAAATACGAGGTATTTTTACGTTTGCATTTTTCTTTGACAAAGGTTTCACTGAATTTAATGCCTCCCGAATTGCCACTTGAGCTGTTTTTGCTTTCGATTTTTTTATGGCAACTCTAGCTGTCTTGATTAATTTTTGCAAACTAACACCCTTTCCTTTCGTTGTCTTTTTCCCTGCAACTTTCCTTTTCTTTAAATTTTTTTTCTTCATCCCTAATCCGAGTTTGACTTTGGCTTTCATGGCGTTCGTCACAGCCCAAGCTGCAGCTTTTTCTCCAAATTTAGAATCCGGTGCTTTCACCCTGTTCCAAGCGGCTTCTGCTAGTATCTTGTCTGCTTCGTGTCTTTTTGACAACTCTTTGTTTTTGGAATAATATATGTCGTGTGCTTTGCAGGCCTCGTCTAATTTACTTATTCCTGGGACGTTATTGGCCAATTTTTGGGCCAGTTTTGTCCCTGGTCCGCAGTATTGGTGAAATGGAAGGTGGGCCTCGAAAGGTAAGTTTTCAATTATGAAGTTTACTATCCCCATGGTTGAAAGCGACTGAGCTGGAATCCGGTATAAATCAGAGTTTATATAGGGCTCGAGTTTAGTTGGAAAATAACTTTCTTCCTGAACGCTATTTTTCCAGTTCAAAATGAAGCTAGTACCATTAAAATATACTTTACCGTTTCAAATTTCGATACCCCGAACGAATTGAGGCGTCCGAAAAGGCACGGAGACCTACTTCCGAATAGTATCAGAGGAATCTGTGTTGGACCTTCTAATGCGGGAAAGACTAATGCGGTTTTTTCTTTATTAATTCATCCCAACGGATTACGGTTCGAAAACGTTTACGTCTGCTCAAAATCTTTGGACCAGTCGAAATATCAAACTCTTCAAAAAATACTGGAACCTATCGATGGGATCTCCTTCTTCGGAATTAGAAGCGTGGAGGATATTCCTGAAAAGCCATTACCTTATTCGGTTTTTATTTTCGATGATTTAGCCGGGTCTAGTCATACTCGAATTCAACAATATTTTAGTTACGCTCGTCATTTTAACGTGGATTGTTTTTATATCGGGCAAACATATTCCCGAATACCAAAACAACTTCTCAGAGATAACGCGAATTTTTTAATGGTTTTTAAACAAGACGATAAAAATCTCCGTCATATTTACGAAGATCACGTGGGTGTCGAACCGGGCTGGGCAAAATTTAAGGAAATGTGTGCCGTGTGCTGGAAAGAGCCTTTTGGATTTTTAACCATCGACAAAGACGGAAATAATTTTCGGAAAGGATTCGACATGATATTTAAGGAGTGAAACCTTTGAAAAACGGTTCAGTTTAAATCAAGATGGATTTAACGAAAGATCTGATTGCCGCTACGGAAAGCGTTAGAAAAAAATACGAAGAAATAAGAAGGGGTAAATTCGATTTAAATACTGATCTTGAGGAGGTTTTTAAACCAGTAACAAAACCTCTGAAAGAAGTTCTGGAAAAAAGTTCTTCTCAAAATGCAAAGAGTCAACAACAATTGCAACAGCAGCATCAGTTAATTCAACAGACGTTTCAACAGCAACAACAGAATCAACAGCTACTCCAGCAAACTCAGGACCAGCAACACAAGCACGCTCGACAATTGGAATCGTTACAGCGAAAACCCTCGTTTCAACCGTCACCGGTTAGAAGCAATATTCCCCTTTTAGACCTCAAAAAATCACCCGTGCTTCATCAAAATTATTATACTCCCTTTCTGGAAAAAGTTATGTTCGATCCGGAGAATACCGATCAAATTTACGGATTACGCTACGATAATTATTCTAATCAGTTTCATATAGGAAACAAACCGGTTCAAATCGAAAATGGTGATTTAATTATCGACGGTAAAAAAATCACGGGACGCTTGGATTATACCAGTGGCTTGTACGAAAACATCCGCCTGATACCGATTCTACTGATAAGGAAGTATTTAAAAGGATCGTCCAAGAAACTTCGGCCCACAAGGAAAATTACTCTCCGACTGGAAACATCGCTGTTAATAAATCCTGGAAATTTAAAAACGTTTTCGAAAAGGACTTGGTCTCTGGATCCGGATTTTATAAAGTTTACAAGCCCAACGTCGATTACAGATATTACGACGATCCAAACGAACTTTGTACAAGGTTGAGAAAGCTTTATGCTTCTCAAGCTGCAGGCTCATCGGCTCATTTTAACGAAATTAACGAAATTTTAGAAGAACTTCGAGAAGGCGGTTACATCGAATAATTTTTAAAAATGCCAATCGACAAATTCGGAAGAGGAGCTGAGCCGAGGAGTCGGATTAGCGAATTCAACATTTTTAAAATAATCGAAAAAGTATTAGCGAGGGATGATTACATTAAATTAGATGAAAATGGGCAATCATTTAACTTAAAAGATAGAAGAATCGGTGGACTTGGCGCTCCTGTTTCCGATACAGATGCCGTTAATAAAGACTATGTAGATAAAAATTTGGTTCGCTACGTTGATAAAACATCTGAAGGAAATGTCGATATGAAACAAAAAAGGATTGAAAATTTGAGTGAACCAATAAACGATTTTGATGCCGTAAATAAAAGTTATATAAACGAATGCTTGTCCCGAAATTTTTCAGTCATCACTCTTACCTTGGAAGATGATAAATCGAGCGAGTTTTTCACCGTTAAACCGTATGATAAAAATTACTACGAATTCGTATTCGACTGCAAAGTGAAATTTTTGCAAGCTAGTTTTGAAATAGAGTCCGGGGATATTCAGGTTCTATGGGAAATTCCAAGAAAGGTTGGAAAATCGCCTAAACAAAATCCACTTTCCAGGAACGAAGTCAAAGAATTTTGGAAAGTTAAAAAAGGACATAGACTTTACTTTTGTCGATCTGAAAAAATTCATTCTTCTCAGTGGGTCGAATTAATTATACGTTTTATTTCAACATGAATTCTGTGCGCGAAGGTATCATTCATGAAATTTTCCAACCTGCAAGAAAAACATACCCTCGAATGAAAATTGATATTAGAGGGTTATATGAAACTTTAAGTGGCGATTTGATGGACATGCAAAAACATGCAAACGAAAACGAGGGATATAATTATATTTTAACGGTCATTGATAATTTCTCAAAACGCTTGGGCAATCCCAGTCAAAAATAAAACAGGGCCTGCCGTTACTGAAGCAATGAGTAAAATTCTCGACGAAGATCCGAATCGTCCGATAAAAAATCTACACACTGACGAAGGCGGCGAATTTTTTAATGGTCCTTTTAAAAAGTTAATGAAAAAGCATGGAATTAATCTTTATTACACCTATAGCGGAATAAAAAATCCGATTGTGGAACGATTTAATAGAACTCTTCGTCATTTAATGGAACCTGAACTTTATAAGCAAGGAAACAATAAATGGCTGGAACTTCTTCCTCGACTTATTAATTTTTACAATAATAAAAAACATAGAACAATTAAAATGACACCTGTCGAAGCAACCGATCCTGAAAAAGAAAGATATTTTGAAAAATGTATATCAAAAAGAATTATGGATGGAAAATTCGAAAAAGAAGAAAATAAAAGGAAAGAAAGGAAGAAAAAAGTCAAAAATGGCGAGTGGGGGATCATGTGAGAATCTCCAAAAGGAAACTATTATTTGAAAAGGGTTACACCCCAAATTATTCGATGGAAATTTTTAAAATTGTAGAGATTAAAAAATCTAATCCTCCGACTTTTTTGCTTCAAGATATGTATGGAAAGGAAATCAAAGGACGATTTTACGAGCACGAGATAAAAAAAACAAAATATCCAAATCAATATCTCGTTGAAAAATTGATAAAAAAGAAGAAAAATAAATATTATGTTAAATTTTTAGGTTTTGATAAACCGGAATGGATCAATAAAAATGACTTTGTATAATTACAGTAAAATTATTTTTATTTTATTTTATTAAAAATAAAATCCTTATTGCTAAACTTACAATTATTATTTTTTTATTTTTGATTGACATTCCAAATGAATACAATATTCGTTTAAATTAATTTTTTATCTAATGCAATATTCGTTAAAAACTAATTTTTATCCAATTTTATTTTTTTCTCAGAAGGCGGTTTTGTCCCGTAATTTTTATCGGTTCCTTGCCTTTTTTGCATCGTTATTTGAAACAATTTCGTACAAGGAACAGTTACTACATCTTTATCTTTTGTTCTCAAAATGGAAGTGTAATCTACATTTACAACTTTGTGTTCTTCTGATAAAACTAATTTTTTTAAAGATTCAAAATTTACAATCTGAGACGTTTTAAAATTTAAAGTGATACCCTTTGCTTTACAAACATAATTTTTTGCCCCTGTTCCCGGTGTAAAAACTTCATAAGCATAACTCTTTGGTCCACCGGAAATAAATTCTGTTATGTAACTCCCAGGGCCGTAAACTTCAAGTTCGTCGGTCATTTCTCCCAAAAAACACCCCGTTTTAACCTCGTGTTGGCCTGGCTTATGAGAATAAATGACAGAGTCCGTATCGTAATACAAGACTTGCTCGTTTAAAGTTTCTAAATATTGATAGAGTTTTAACCTTGCTTGGGCGGTAGTATAGGCAGCAATGGCAACGTTGACCGTAGGAGATATATCTTGGACTTCGTCTTTATATCTCCAATTAACGTAGCAAACTTCCTCCGTTGCAACCTGAATGTGATTGACTTCCATTGAAGGATTCGAAAGCAAAGTAAATAACTCGTGAGGTTCACGTACGACATTAGTTTTAGGCATATTCTCCCGCATTCCGAACCTGCCCCAAAATGAATTTAACATTAATTTGGCCAAACTTCTAAGTCCGGGATTAGGAGCAATCGAATCTAAATCTAATTTGACTCCTTCCGCATTAAAATAATCTTCGACATACTTTATTTTGCTTCTTCAGATTCGCAATCAGCCGGAAATCCCGAAGCCTCTTGCTTCATTTTAAGAAATTTATTAATAAATTCTGTAAAAAGTCCACCCGAACGATTTTCAGGGTCATATTGAGCAATTTCGTACTGCCAAATTTCGTAAATTTTTAAAATTTTATACCCTTTTGAAATTGCTTTTTTAACCTCGTCTACCACCCAAGTTCCGTGTAAAACTCTATCATCATCGTTATGCTCGCAATCAAAAGGATTTTGCTCTTTGCTGCAAGTTCTGCATAAGGAAAACATTAATCTACCGTTTTGTTTTATCGGTAAAACGGGGTGGTACAATCTATCGGGAGGGAGGACCGAACATTTGATTAAACCTTCGACATTCGTTAAGTCAAAACCGTCTCCCGTTAATTTTTTACATTCTTCTTCCCCCACGTAAAGTTTTGGATGACCTAAAGGGTATTTTCCGTATTTACAAACCCACGGATAAAGGCTACAAACGTCGACGTATCGAACAGTTTCATTTTCTCCGGCTTTGTAATATAATCTTGTGCATCCTGTCCGTCCACCGAAAAATGCTTCTCTCGGATTTAAAGGCGAATCGAATAAAATTAAATCGGAATCATCCGAATTATCTCCAAGTTGTTTTCTAAATTCACATTCCCATATTTCTGTGAGTTTATGACCGAAAGACTTTAATCGATTTGCTTTTTCTAAAGTTCTTTCGTACCGGCTTTCCATGGTTTCATTTGGATCGTCGTGCAATTTTTTATCTCTCTCAAAATTAAAACATTTTGGACACCCATGGTAATAACATCCGTAAAATTCAAAAATTTCATTTGTTTCTTTGTAATAACCGTCGACTTTTACCCCAGAAACGATAGCTTCTCGATCCCGTCCTGCATGTCTAATTTCGATATTTCTTTCTTTTTCTACCATTATCAGCCATTTTAATGCGATTCTAGATTGGTTGTCTCTTCCGCGATAACCGTTAGGTGAAATAACCCCTATTGTATTGGGTTCCAAAAATTTTCTTCAAAGCTAAATTACAGGCCGAAGCGATGGTGGTGCTTTCCAAAAACGGGTCGACCCCGCATTCTTCTAAAAAATAATCTTTAAACTGGATGCAAGCCTCCTTTAACACAGTAACGTCCGATATGCAATATTCGGCTATTTCTTTCCGCATGTCAAAAACATAATTTGACTTTACTTGCTCGTCATACCACTCTAAAAATTTTTTACGGTCCTCTGTTTTCATCGTATCCGGGCTGTAATTTTTACGTCTGGTATCGGGCCGATATAATTTTCATTTTCTTTAGTGTTAAAAAAATGCGGAAAATACCCTTTTTTGGCTGAAGATGAAAGTTTAAATGCTTTCGGTAATTTAGCAAGTGCCATCGGAAAAAAATTTAAAGAATCAATAAATCGAACGTTTTCGATTACCATTTGAATTATTTTGGTTCCTCTCATAATCATTTGCGGAAATGTTTGGTTTTTTCGATAAGATGTTTTAATATAAATTGTAAATCGAAAGACTGGCCATTGTGCGAAATTACAGTAACTTTTTGGTAAGCCGTTCTAACACCCAGAACGTACCCTAAAAATTTTTCTATAACAAACGGGGGTCGGACAACGGTTTGTTTCATCCCACATGATTCGCAAAACCAGTGTGTCAAATGCTCGCAGTTTCTACAGCACTGTTGAATGACACATAAATTTGGCTCGTGGATGTTTACATTGGGAAACTCAGGGTGCGGTTTTTCCTGCATCGTTTCCAAATCGAAAAAAATCGTTAAATATTTTACATTGGGGGCTTCTTTCGTGTCTTTTTTAATGTAGCACTTGTGGTCTTTTTCCACATAATCTTTACAAATTTTACAAAAATATTCCCCGCAAACATGAAGTTTGTTTTTATTTTGTCTTTGTTTATAGTCTTTAATAATTTTTAAGCAAATTTTACATCTTTTAATATTTTCGCAAATATTATTTTCTTTATGAGTATTAAAACAAGTCTGATTGAAAAAAAGTCTATAACACTCGTCACATCGAATCTTTTTTTCCCCTTCATTTGTGGTACACTGTTGCTGAGAAAAGCAGGCAACACAAGATTTTTCACATTTATGGTCATTTTTGGTGTTATACGGGACCTTACAGTCCTCGCAAAAATATGCACAACAAAAAGCGGCCGTTAAGCTTAAAATTACATTAAAATGGCCTTCATGATGTAGCAAATTAATTTTATATGTTGCGTCCGGGTTAATTCCGTCAAAAATTACTTCACGTCCTTTTGTTCCGTATTTGTATACTCGAATTTGGTATTTTTTTAAATAATTTTGGAATTTTTCTAGTTCGGGGATCCCGCATCCTTCCTTCGGTACAGATACTCCTGCTTTTTCTAATAATTTTTTAGCTTTGTCCGTTTGTACTTTACCCTTGTCTTTGCGAATTTCTTCCCAATACGTTTTCCCTTTTTTCTTTGCATGTGCTTTCCCGACCACCAGAGCACGAGGAAGGCAGAGATTATCTTTATTTTCAATTGCTAGGATTCCTTGCTTTGCTCTACATTCTTCAGCGAAACTGTTGTAATCCCCGCTTTTCCTTTTACCATTTCCCACTGGTAATTCCACACGTGTAAATTTAATGCGGAAAGTGTCGGTCGTATAAATTCCGTCTATCGAGTTACTTTGTATAAGGGAAAATACCACACTCCAAACGTCTTCGACCTTCAGTTCCTCCATGCTTCTGTAACTGAGGAACCCGTCGCCCTTTTCGAATTTTTCGTTGCAAAACGTGAATCCGACTTTGTCTTCTGGGTTACAGTTCCGTTTTAAATAATTGACAATATCGGAAATTGCCTGCTCGACCCATTCGAGCTCAGGAACATTAATTGGTGGATCGTTTATTTTAAAAATCACTTCACTTCCTTCAAAATTAAAACGACGAACAATAAAACTTTTTTCCGATAAAATTTCATACTTGGAATCAGGCATTTTTTTTTTTTTTCTTATAACTTCGTCAAAATTCGACCAACGTTTGATGGAAATGCCCGTTTTTCGTTTGAATTTAAACCCAAAAAGCGACTAGACAATCCAAAATGGCCGAGGAGTATGTTTTTTTTAGACAATTCGAACAATTTTAGAAACCATTATCATCCAAGATACCGGAAAATCGATTGTTTTCTAACAATTAACCCATCCATCCATGCAACCAAAATAACAGGATATTCTAGAAATCTTAAGAGCTAAAATTAGAATAATTTTAGAAACGACCGGACCATCCGAAAAATCTATTGTTTTCTATCCTATCCATCAAAATATGACAGGTATTCAGAAATTTTCTAAAAATCTGACAGTTTTGAAGAACAAAAGCCCATGTTAAAAAAAGAAAAAAAAGTTGTTCATAACAATAGAACAAAAGTGTGGACGACAGGTATTCAAGTTTTTTTTAAAAATCTGACAGTTTTGAAGAACAAAAGCCCATGTTAAAAAAAAAAAAAAAAGTTGTTTATGACAATAGAACAATAGTATGGACCAAATGCCTATGCTAAAAATATATCATCCTGTTAGAAAAAAAAAAAACTGTTGCGTCGACCAAAAATAAATCATGTCAAAGGTCAAAAATTTTCTTCCTGTTTAAGAAAAACATTTTAAAAAGAAGTCACAGAATTTCCAGAAAGGAGAAATGATAAATATTTCCCTATAATAATTTAATACCCGAATGTTCAAAAATTGTCTGAATTATCCTAAGTAAAGTCTTTTTAAAATAAAAAATATTACTATTTAAGAAATTGTTACAAGAGAATTTTTAGCAGTAAAGAAAAAAAATTCTAACGGTCAAAATGCGTTCCATACGAGCAAGAACGTATTTTCTTTCACGAACTCTACTCTTAATAGCTGGATTAAGAAAAAAAGACTTTGAATTAATTTCGGCGATCGGTTTGGTTTCCATCGGAGGAGAAAAAATAGTATTTTCCACCGAAGAGTTTTCTCAATTTTGCATCCAAGGAAGAGAATTGGAAAAATATTTCACCGGAAAATGCAAAACCTTAAATCTGAGGCTACCAAATCACGAAGTTTTGCTATTGCATGGAAATGAAAAAGAAATAGTATTAAAATGTAAGCACTCATGGAATTCCATTCGAATGAACAGGATTGAGTTTGAAAATTTATTAAATTTTTCCTCGTTTGCTCAAAAGTACCTTGAGAAAATAGAAAAGAAACGTTCATTTTTAACATATAAAATGAACTGTTTAATTCTTTCCGCAATTGATAGAATCGATGGAACAACAATGGAAATTGACGAAAGTTTTTCAAATTGCAAGGCAAAAAATCCGGGGATCTTTATACCAAACCCACCAGAAGTAACGAAGGGAGAAATTTTTTGCGAGTTAAAAGTATTGATGATAAAGGAGGAGGATCCGGATGTAACCGAAATGATCCACATTTATGGCGACGATTTAAGTAATGAAATTCTCTTCCAACTTCGTTTTAAACGAAATCCCTTCGCCTTAGATATGCCATGAAATCGGGAGATCAAAAGGAAGGAGAGGACGTCACATATTGATAAAATTTATTGTAATTATTATATTTAATAAATTGAAGAAAAATCCAGAAAAAAAAAATGTTTAAAACTAATTGGAACAATATATTTTTAGATACTGGACAATAGAATTTTGTTCTCTTTTTTCTCTTGTCAACCTCTTTTGTTCTCTTTTTTCTCTTGTCAACCTCTTTTGTTCTCTTTTTTCTCTTGTCAACCTCTTTTGTTCTCTTTTTTCTCTTGTCAACCTCTTTTGTTCTCTTTTTTCTCTTGTCAACCTCTTTTGTTCTCTTTTTTCTCTTGTCAACCTCTTTTGTTCTCAATTTAGAACAATGGAAATTCCAAAAATATTTTCGGGTTGGCAAACAAAAGCGCTTGGATAAACGTACCTTTTCGCACATGGGAATTGGCAGAACATCCAGTATGCCAGACAGTGCAAATTCACATCTTGGGCAATAAAATCATCTTCAGTTGGAAAAACCTCGATACGTCATCGTCGGATTTCAACAGATAGAAAAGAAAACTTGGCAAAAAATGCATCCGAATTTGACAACATTAATTAAGGGACGTAAAATTATTCATCGATGATGAATTTACCCTTACATTAATTAAACTTGGATTTTTCAAAAATCAAATATGCATTTTTATATCACATGTATGCAACCTTCAGAGAAAGCTACTATCAAAAGCTCCACACCACCTTTGTCCATAGACGAGTTTAGAGCCAAAGCACCTCTTTTGTCATCGATTGTTCCCGCCAAACGATAAAATAAAAATGGGTCTGTTAGTTTCCGGTAGAAATTCGAGCTAATCATTTTCCGGCAAACACAAGAGCATTCGCATTAATTATTCACGATAGGATTTCAGATACAACTTAATGACCGAAGTTGTCGATAGATTAAATTCAATTTAAAATTATAGATGTAGTCTTAGAATTAAAAAAAAAAAAAAAAAATGTATAATTAAGATAAATAAATGTATTTTAAAAAAAAAAACTTACCTGATTTCTCATTTAAAAAATCTTACCTTGATCCAAAATAAATCTTAAATAAACTAAAGTATATTTATTAATCCAGAAAGAAAAAAAATTAACATCATCGAAAAAAAAATCAGCCAGGTATGAGAGACGTCTATTTAGTCACAGGGCCCAGCAAAAAAAAAAAAAATCAGACAGGTATAAGAGACGTCTATTTAGTCACAGGGGCCCACCATCATGACGGGTGAGACGTCAACAGGGTGGGACTGCATGGGTCAGACGTCTGGGATGGAGTTCCCCAGGCGTGTCTCCCTGACGACCCAATGTAACCTAGTCACTACTTAAAGCCCCACCTAGAAAAATAATTCTAGATCCGTTCATCGACATTGGAATCTGAATCTGACATAGGCCTTGAATTTATCCGGGTAATCGTCTGACTCGAATACCCGATTTTTTTCAAAAACCGAGTTCAGAATCGAATACTCGGATACTCGATTCTTGGACTCGTAGATTCGAATCTCAGATTTGAAGAATCGAATATTCGGGTTCTTAATTTATTAATAGAATTTTTTCATTAAAAAAATTATTTAAAGCATAAAAGGGAAGTACTTTTATAAAATTATTCATTTTTATTGTTAAACAAAAATGTTAAGATTTTAATGCTTTCAGGAGGAAGACAGCCTCTTTTTGATAAAACATCATCGCCGTCTGCCAAGAGATTTCTTGCAGAGTTGATAGATAAAGCAGTATCGAAAGATATTTTCTTGCACGGGTGGCGAGTCTTGGGAATTTCCTGAGTTTCTCTCCACCATTCTAGCGGATCACTGTTATGATCGATCTGTTCTAATTTTATGTAGGCTGGAAGCCTACATAAAATTAGAATTTACGAAAGTAAATCAAATGACCATAATAATGATCCTTCGAGTGGTGGAGGAAGAAATGCAGGATTTTCCAAGGTTAGCCACGCGTGCGAAAAAATACCTAGCTATACCAGCAACATCGGTAAACTCCGAAAGAAGTTTTTCTGCAGCTGGCAACATCGTTTCAGCAAAAAGGGCTTGCCTCTTCCTGAAAACGTAAAATGCTAACTTTTTTGTATCAAATAAAAATATTTAATTAAAAAAATTTACTTAGGCCTATTAATCATAAGGGTTTTCAAAAAGTCAATCGGATCCAATCAGATTGAATTTTTGATGTTCGAAAAGCCATATTCGAATTCGATCGAAAAAAATTGTTCGAAAAGTTCTTAATTTAAAAAGAGCGGTCCTGCAAAGGAGGAGGATCCACCGTTGACTTCAATTCGTTACTTTCCGAACAATTTTGGGGGAAAAAATATAAAAAAAATTAAAAAATGAGATCGGTGAACCGATCAAAGTGCTTTATCGACCATTTAAATAATTCTCAAAAATATGATAAGTTTTTCGATCAGGGGGCTACCAAAGTAAAGTTACTTAAGAATTTTTTTTAGAAGTCATACTTTACGTTTTTTGAAATTTTCGCACCTTGTACCTGCAACGCGGACAAAAATATAGGCAAAATCGTAATCTACGATTCAAGAGCTTTGGCTGTTCTGCCCTTAGTTTTTTGAAATTTTTTGTCAAAAAAGTGATAAGAATAAAACAGTCAAAAAAATTCTAAGTCCATCGTTTGTGTGCCTAAATAATCAAATTATCAACCATTATAATATGCTATAAAGTAAATATAAAATATTTTAAACATGATATTAATTCTCTATTAATTTATCATCAAAAAATCGATTTTTTAGCGAAAAAATAATCATTTAAATATCCAATCCGATTGACCTTCCGAACACTACAGTCGTTCGGAAAGTAAAATTCAATCCGGATTGAATCCGATTGACTTTTTGAAAACCCTTATAATAATTAATATTTAGATGCAGACAAATAAAAATTTTTTCATAAACATTCTATGTTTATGAAATCTTTTAATTTATCCTTGTATTCGTTTCCTCAAATCTGAGATTCGATTCTACAAATCCAAGAATCGAGCATCCGAGTATTCGATTCTGAACTCGGTTATTAAAGCAAATCGGATAATCGAGTATCCGAGTTTTGAAAAAACTCGGTTTCCAACTCAAGGCCTAACTGACATTTATTTTACAATTTCTTGTTAAAATTTTTTTTTTTTTTTTTTTTTTTTTTTTTGAAAAAAATATAAAAGTACTAAAATAATAGTAAATAGGCCTACATCATTCCTTAAATTTAATCTCTTAGATTAAAATCTTTTTACAAGAATTATTTTTCTTTTGCAAAGTTACGTATGTTTGGAATAAATCGGCCTGAGCATCGGCGTCAGCCATTTTTAAAAATAATTTGGATTGAAATAAGAGTCGAAATTTTTAACATTTTCTGCCCTGCCGCGCGCTGGCATCAGCATCGTCCTCAAACCCCTGCCTTTTTCCCTATTATTTTACGAGAAAAATAAAAATTTTGTACTACATTCATGTGATGCGGGTTGCCTGTACTCAAAATCGGTAGGTGGTAAATATTGATCCTAACGCTTAGTGCGAGTATCTATGGACACGGAGATAATTTTTTGCCTAAAATTATTGAAATAAAAAGGGAAAACATTTTAGAAATTTTCCAAAAGTTTTCAAGCATTTAGACGCTAAAAGGTTAAAAAAAAGTACGCCTTCGCTTTACAAAACGTATTCACGTCAAAATACTCTTTAAATGCTGTAACAACATTTTGTATTTCCAATTTATCTTTCAATATTTCATTTTTCTTAAGTTTTTTATTTTATTTTATTTTTTTTATTATTATTATTTTATTTGATATTAAAATTAATTACGAAATTGTCTCCCGTAAGCAAAAATTGCGTGCAGGTGCAGACAATATAGTTATAAAATTATTTACAATAAATTAAAATTATACAATCGAAGAATATAAAAAGTAAGAATGAGTGATCGGACGTATTATGTTTAATGATTTATATGAAGTATGGATAATTCAGCATTAGGTTAATTTTTTTTAGTATGTTAAGTAGATTTTGTTTTAAAATTTTTTTAAAAAGGAATTTATTGAAATGGAATCTGCAATTGCTTTCTGGAAATTTTCTGGATTCTTTGAATAGTTTATTATATTTTTAATAGTTAAAATTTGATCGTAGAGTAGCGAAAATTTGCGAACAAAATAAATTACAATTCGCAAAATTTTATAAAGCTACTTAATCAGGTTTTAACGCCCTTCGAAAATTAAAAATTTAAATTTAAATTTTTACTCCCCGAATTTTCGAAATCAGACTAACCCTTGGGAAGATTTAAAATTCGTTTTTAATTTTAATTTTTTTTTTTAAAGATCATCGACCTACATTACTTTGAAAGTAGCCAGCTGGATCATTCAAGTAAATAAATTAGGACAATGAGGGGGAACACCCATTTACTACTTACCTTTATCGAATGTGATGTCTTGTAACAGACTTGGACTAGTACTGCAACAAAAAAAAAAAAAAAAAATTCATTAGAAAAACTATTTAATTGCCAGTTATTCTTTTTTTTTTTTTAACGAACCAAACAAACAAGAAATATTTATCAAACGTGGGAATACAGCGCGTAGGCCTTAAAAAACATATTATAAGAAAAAAAAATTGGCGCAGTCCTTTATTGTGTAAAAAAGATCAAAAAGCCGGGTATCGCCCTAAACATTTCAGAATTTAGAAAAAAAATGTAGAACGTGCTGGTAATTAAACATAAATCATGAAAAAAAAATGGGACGACCTTCAAATCCCGTCGATTTTTTTTTTTTTTGTTTGGCACGCTTTTAAAAACGCGTCTTGTGTTTGTGCAGGCGGTTTTTGAGAAAGGAAGGAAAAAAAAACTTTTAATTTTTTTTCCCCCTTTGAATCGTATCCGGATACGATATTAACAATCTTAACGAAGGATGCAACAAGGGCGAAAAAAAAAAAAAAAAAAAAACTATGAATGTCAATCAGAGATGAAGATGTCGACTTTTGTTCCGTTTATTGGATGATGGCTCCAGCTGTTGCTTAATGAAGTTTGTTTAAAAGGAAGTGCGGGGAGCCAGTAAAGAAAACAACAAAAAAACATTGGGAAGTGATTCCTTTTTCCGTTTTTGTTTCTTTGTTTTTTCGGTTGAAGATTTTTTAAAGAGTTTACTTTTTTTTGGGCTGCGGGAAATTTTTCCGGATTTTCCGAGGAAGAAGAAGGCCGATGGAGGGCCGGACAGACAATCACGAAGCGGAAAAATGGAATGAGAAGAAATTAAAAGAAACGTCTAAGCAGGATACGAAATCAGGTGAAAACATTACACCGACCAAGTAGCGGTGATGGGAATTGAACCACCTATCTCCCGAGTTTGCACTCGTTTTTTTCTCAACTTTAATTCGATACCTCAGCATGAGCTCAAATAACTAGTCGGACATAGGTTAGTGACATATCCCTGTTGGACTGTGACACTAAGTACAGGCATCAAACTCATTTAACCCATCAAAATTAGTGACTTTAGGGACCGAAAATGGGTAAAAACGGGACTTTTAGTGACCTGATGGAAGGAATTTAGTAACTTGAAATAATTATATCCAAAAATTTTTTAACGTACTACACGTGAATAATTACAGCAGTTATAATTTTCAATAATTTTATTTGTAATTTAATTAATAAAAAAAACCTTACATCATACTTTTTTATATGAAGTCAAAAATTTAATTATTAATTATTCTACATTGACATCAAAAGCTTCCCAACTTTACATAAAATTATTTTTAAAGGATTAAAAACTAACATAATTCGTTAACTTGTTTGATGAAGTGTTAAGACGTAGCTGACGTCTAACAAAAACAAAATTGAAAAAAATTAAAGAATTTTAAAAAATTAGAAGAAAGAAAAATTAAGTTTTAACTTTAAAAAAAAAGTAAAAAAATACATCAATCTATTAACAAAAGTGACTTTTAGTGACCTTACACAAAAAAGTGACTAAAATACGGCCATCGTTGTTTACAAATCTCAACGACCAATCAAAAAGCCTTTCGCGTACAACTAGCGCTTAGGGTGGTAGAAAGGAAGAACTAATTTTCGCGTAATTAAGCGAGTCAAGATCTCCCATGTATAAGGGATAGGAGTTTCCGGATCTGCCAATATGGCAGTGAATTAATAAAAATTTGTGAATATGATAAAATGTGGCACGAAACTCCTGTCATTTTCACACGATTTGACACTTGTCATGATTTTACCGGGATGTTTCAAACATCCGCATTAATCATTTTCGAAATGTTATTTTTCATTATTCCAGGGCGCCGAAGATCGACTGACGTATCTCCATCATAAATATGATTGGAGATCGTACGTTTTGACTCTTTTTTAAAATCATATCTCTACAAAAACACTTTCGTGTAAAAAAAGGAGCCAAGTTTTTTTTTTTTTTTTGCTCCTTCACAAAAACAGTCTGCCCTTAAAAGTGGTGATATCAGAGGGGGCAGCCAAGTTAATTTCTTTGCTATTATTAATGCTTTTTGCGAAGTCATTTTCCTCCGTGAATAAACTCAAACTTGGGCGTGGATAAACTCAAACTCAGTTCGGGGCTCTGAAAACAGCGATACGATGAGCTTGGTAAAGTAAGGTGCGAGTGGAGTGCACTTAAACTTGGCTGGGTGCACTCCGTGCACCTTGATGATCACAAGATTAGCGCAAGCAACAAATAATCTTTAAAAAGCAACCACCACTGGTTATCTCCAGTCATATTTATGGAGATACGTCAGTTGAACCTCCGGCGCACAGAACAGTAAAGCAGAAAGGCATAGAAAATACATCACTGCACCGTTTCGTTCTTTTTTCTTTTCACAAGAAAAAAAATTATCTGAATTTTGATAAGAATATTGCATAAAACATTATAAAAGTCAATGACACCACAGTGCAGCGATCAAAATAGACATCTGTCCATCATCGTCTACATTAAAACGAAGTAAAATCAAATAATACATAATCCTTTTTTTTTAATCCTTAAAAATCATAAACACAAGTACCATCGTAAGACTAACGTAAGATCAGGATACAGATCAAACTAAGGTCATTTCAATTTGCAATAATAACAACCGATCATATATAGCTTTTTCTTCTTTCGATAACGAACGCCTCGGTTTAATCGATGAATCCAGGTCATGAAAGCTTGCATTTTATCATGAAAAATTATTTATTTTGAGGAGATAATCTTCAATAATAACAACAAAAACTTTAAAGCAAGCACGATTTGGTGCCAGTCACCTCCGACGTCCAGTTCTAATAATAAACCCGAAAAATGCTCCTGCATCTTAGCCAAAAGCGTTTCGCACTGTTAAAGACATAATGCGTATATAACCGACGTGCATTTTTCGAAAAACTTTTTTTTTTCTTTTCCGATTTTTTATTTGAACTTGAGTCAGAACAATATCAGTCAACGGGACGAGGTTCGATCCCAAGGTTCTATTTACAAATACAAAACGTGACCCATAAAAATATTGGGGGCCCATTACGTGTGTTATCTTCGTTAGGCTTTCCTCTGTAAATACGGCAAATCTATGAGTAATAAAATTATAAAACCTTAGGTAATCAAAAAAAGCTTGATAAAAGAGCTTAATCCAGCATGATTCAATTACAAATGTAAATAAGATTGTAGATTAAAACGTTCAAGAGCAAGAAATATAATCGCAGGATGATCGTAGGTCGCGTGGTAGGAGTAAAATGATTCGTTTCGGTAGCTCCTATGCTATCGCTACCTTGAACTAAAATCATTAGCTTTTTCGAAATTTCCAAAAAAAAAAAAAAAAAAAAAGATTTGACACCTGCGGAAGCTGCTAACATCTGTTTCATAATTCCTATCCGGATGGGGAACCCCATATATATTTTATTATATGCGCATCTCAAACAGGAAATGCCGTATGTAAAAATACTAATTGAATATGTCTTTTTGAACCCTCGAGTGAGTCGAATGTCTTTTATAAAAGGAGGTTTGGTTTTTGCCTGATGCATTTGATCCGGAGTTGAATTTGGCTTCAAATTTTTTAACTGCTATCTGAAGTCCTGACGTGACTTCGAAAAAAAATCTAATGACTGGAGATAGTCTGTTTCGACGATGTCCCATATCATTCTACCGCAAGTTTCAGCCAACATGAACGTGTGAACGTGTAGTCACATGATTTTTAAAAACAATCAAAGCAAACTATGTACTCACGCCGCGGCGCTGTATGTGCTAAAGGATCGATGGCTGAAATAGGCCAATTTGATTGGTTCAAAACAAGTCAGCCAATCAGAAGCGTCGATCTGAACCAATCGACGATTAGTGCATACAGCGCCGCGTAGTGAGTTATGGTCCTTATAGAGGGTGTTACATGAATTATTCCCAGAATGCATTGCAATTGGGGCCAAACAGAAAATTCTGCACATGTGCGCATCCCCCCCAGCCAGCAAAAATGAGCTTTCTCTTATTGAAATTTACGTGGTGTCAGAATTTAGTAGATTTCCTCCCCTCTGGCCTACTGACGAGCGTAACATTTGATAATCCATGAGATATGTCCTAGGGAATGTCCAAATATAGAAATTTCTCTCATTAAATTTTCCCAAGGAGGATTTCTGTCAGGTCAGAAGAGAGGACTTAAAAAATTTTGCTCCTCTGCAAAGGAAATGGATCACTGCACAAGAATTACAAGACGAGACAAGATAATACACTTTTCAAGAAATAGTTCAAATTTTGTTTTACAACCTATCAAAGTGCTAGGATTCGAAATGTCGAAAACAAGAAATTCAAGAATTCAAGACGTGATACAAGATTCTGGAGCAAGAATCCTGGACAAGAAATTTTGAATCTGGAGTCGTTTTTGGCTTATCCATCAAAAACCAATATTTGAGCGGATTACTTGGAAAATTTCATGTTTTCTGATTATGCATCCCTACCCTTCCAGGAAAAGGTTCTTGTTAACACTGCCTACTTTCCCTCTTCTCCGCATCATAAGGGCCTATTTAGATCTTCCTCCACTAACTAGTGCATTCAAAAATACAAGGCCCCTACAAGGCGATTTATTGCCCTCAAGAATGGGCAAGACCTATTTTTCTTCGGCAATAAAAGACAACTTAAGAAAAAGTGTATTATTAAAAACTTAAACTTCGTTATAAAATTTTATAATACAAATTATTTTCAGTTTTTTCCTAAGTTTTTTAATTTTCTTCTAACGCTTCCCGAATTTTTCTATTTCTGTTCTTCCTTATTTTTGAGCATTTGTCAAATTAAAACTACAAGAAATAAACCGAAAATTCGGAAAAGTCTGGAAAATATTATTAGTCAAAATAATTGGCAACTTAAGAACCATATTGCAGGTTTTAAAAATCAGTTGAAAAGTGGTGTAATGGCTAAAGGAGGCTGGTAAGTCGACCACAAAGATCGGGTTCTACCACAAAAAATTGTAATTTTTTTTTTCCTCATGAAAAATTTTTAAAAAAGAGCCTATAAAAGTCTCCATATGCTAAATATAGTGCAATTCAAGTATAGGTATGTCTCCATTAGTGAATTAATTACATGATGTAATTAATTACAGAATGCAATTAAACGGTTTACAAAGGTGTTAATTTTTTTTTTCAAATCTTTGGTGCTCAATATCCTTTTTCATAATGTAGATCTAACCAGCAAGATCGAAAACAACGATTTAGGACCTTCGAAAATCATTTAATTACATCCTGTAATTAATTACATCCTGTAATTAATTACATCATGTAATTAATTCACCAATGGAGACATACCTTATGAAATTAATATATTGCTCAGTTAAAAATTTTAATTATAAAAATTTATAAATAGTTATAAAATTTTATAATCGGCCAAAACGCTATAAAGTTATAAAATTTTATAACGCACTTTTTCTTGGGAAGGCAGCAGTATTAGGCTAGACATTCCATTTCAGCCAGGCCTTTTTTTTGAAAACTGCAATTACCTATCATGGCTTTTAAAAGATTTTTTAATTTTTTTTAAAAATCCGACAAGGGCTAAGTCGGCTATTCAGATGTCTGCACGGTATTCTAGGCCGTACAGAAAATTCTGAAATTTGCCAGACCTGATCCAAACCCCGAAAAATGAGCTTTTAGTCAGCCCGAATTGGTACGTCTAAAAAAATTTTTTAAAGAAACATTTTTCTGAATAAACTTACAATTTCGGATTTTTCATCTCAAGTTTCAGCTCTTTCGGGCCAATTTTGGCCAATGCAAATCTATCTCTTACAATTAAAATGTCAGCCCTCGCTGACAGTTTCAAAGGCTTTAGTCTCTCATGAAAAGGCAAAAAAATTTCATTTCTCTAATTTTTTTTCCCTTTGCCTATTGCCATATTATCATCCAAAGCTAAACATTTTCTAACAATCCTTTCAAAACTTGCAACTCATTAACGATTTTAAAATGTCAGCAAAATCTGAGCCAAAGTAAAAACAGTCACATTTTTCTAAAATCAAATCCACGTGCTGGAAATTTTCAAGAATGAAAAATAAAAGTTGCACATCATCTCGAAATTTCTCGGAATTGCGTTATTTGTCTCTGCGTAGTAAACGCGGCAACATCCCAATCTTTCACAATCAATTTCTAATTCAGCAATAATATGACCTTTTAAAAAATCCATAAACGCTTAACAACTGACACAATTTAAAATTTAAAAAAAAATCCATACCTAAATGCAAATGTCGGACTACTGGAATCCCTGTGGGTTTTCACCCGCATCCTTTTAGGGATCGGCGTGGAAGTCGTTGGGGTAGCCCCAAACCGAAAAACATTTGACATTTTCAACAATTTTTAATAAATAATACAAACACAACCACTTTAATTCAAAACTTGTTTACACTTCCCAAATAACTTTTTTTTTTCTCCTCCCGATTTATCTCCTTTTATCATCAACAACATGAGTCAATTCGTTGAAAAATGAACAACACCAACTTTAGGAACTTAACGATGGGTTTATATCTATGGAAAACGCGAAAAACACTCCCCTGTCCCCCCACTCGAAAGGGGTTGATTTAACCTTTCTGAAAATGACGTCACGAATCTCTTTCATTCCGAAAAAAAAAAACAAAAAAGAACAAAAACAAAATGGTAACTGAATGATAGGACCGACCTTAGCGCGACGACACGTAAAAACAATATTTTTTAATAAATTCCTAATTGATCCATGCGAATTTTTGATTAATTCAAAACATGAGCACCATATTTCATCTTATAAAACGAGAGAAAATATACTTCCTCAGGATGCTGCGTTGCTAAGCGACCCCTCACGAATTACTAAGTTTAAGCTACTATTACATCCCGCATCCTACACACATGTGTAGTGAGTTTGCGCTATGATTACGACCTATCATCTGTTAAAAGGGAATATGCAAGCCAAACCCATTCGGATTGTTTTTGTTTTCTTTCTGATTCTTGCAATTAGATCCGTTTCATTCTCAGCTGGAGCCCGTTCAAAGGTTGGTTTCTTCCGTCTTAAAAATCGGTTTTGGATGTATGCAGGGATGACCGAATACTAAGGGATTTTTCTCAAATGCATATTTACCAACATTTTCTTTTAAAAAACCCGAACCAAGCCGAAACGAACCGGTTGGAAAATTTTAGTTAAAAAAAACGAACCCAAACCGGACTCCTTTAAAATTTAAAAAGGGCTTAAAACTAAACCGAAATCATGGAAAGAAAAAACCGGAACCGAACCGAAGCCGAATGGTTTGAAAAAAAAATTGCCGAACCGAAACCAAAACCGAAACCGTTTAGAAGAAAACCCGAACCGAACCGAAGCCCCGAATGGGACTAAAACCGTTTTTTCTTATTTAAAAAAATCCGGCTTTCTACGAAACACCAGAGCCGAAACCGTGATTTTTTTTACTAAAAACCGAACCGAAACCGAATTTTTTTAAATCAAAAACCGAACTGGAAAACCGAAACCGAACCAAACCGGATTCAAGAAAAACAACCGAACCGAAACAGAAACCGAGCAGGATTTAGAAAAATAACCGAATCGAAACTGAATTCGAACCCAGTTAATTTCAAAAACCGAACCGAGCCTGAAATCGATTTTGTAGTAAGAACAAAAAAAACCGAACCGAATTAAAAAAAGTTTTGACCGGTACCCAAACCGATTCGAAGCCTTCCTGGTGGACAACATTTTATCAAACCGAATTCAAGTTTTCAACTTCAAAAAAAAAAAACCGAACGGAACGGAACCGAACCGAACCGAACCGTTTAGATTCTTTTTGGACTGGTTTGCCATCCCTGGATGTATGATTACCGATCTGTTCAGGTTCAGGTATGGACTGGGATAGAAAAAGAAAACCAAAAAATTATAAAGGAAAAAATGGTTAATGTTTTAAGGAATAATTGGAAAAAAAATTAAGAGCTGAAAAAATTAAAAAAAAAAAAAAAAAAAAAAATGGGTAGCCTATTTTACTAAAAATTTAAAAGATTCTTATTTGGATAAAATTGGAAAAAAAAAATTCATTTTTGCATAACAAAATGGGAATAAAGAAAAAAAAAGGCAATTTGGAAAACTTTTAATCAGGATTTTTAAAACTAGACATATAAAAACTTTATCAAATTAGAAGAAAAAATTTAGATTGTGTATGCAGGTGGAACGATTTCAAATCATTTGAAGCTTGTTTATCTTTTTAAAGCAAAAGCAATTGCTACCTTTAATGACACAATCCCCTATCTGTGCTTGGTGCCTAGCATTTTTAACGATTTATAGACCTTTTACTCCATTTCATTTAAAAAAAAAGAAAACAATAAGACAACTTTTTTCAAACGAAATTGACAATACCTTAAACAAAATAAGAATCCTTTGTCTTTAAAATAACCACTAAAGCAAGCACTGGAAGCCTTCAATCCATTATTGATCATTTTCACCAACCCTGATCCTACCAATGACCTTAAAAATTAAAATGCTTTAATTCCCTTAAATGCCATCTTTGAAAAAACATAAAGAATCAGGTAAAAATTATTAAACAATAAATGTTTTTCTTATGTTTTCTCAGCCAGACTAATATTAATTTTTTCCAACTGAGATCGCCTTGTTACTATCTTATTGCTTTTAAGAGAATGCTTAATTTCATAAGCATCTTTGGACACAATTTATCTGCAACATTAGGCCCTAAAACTTCACTCAGAATAACACAAATTCTATTACATTTGCATATGCTTCATCCTCCACTATCAACAGTAATTGTTATACAAACTCTCAAAAAAAAAAAAAAAAAAATCAGCTTGGTACCTTAAGTAAATGCTATTAATTTATTTAACAGATTACAAGACTCAATAATGAAGTCATTGTTCATACTGTTTCTTTTTCCTCTGTCAAAAATATAATTTTTTTCGCCAGAGATAGTAAAATTAAATAACACATATACTAATGTAATGACAGACCCTGTTAACAATTATAAAATTATTGTGATCCAGCAGGCATTGTCCAATATCTGTTCATATTTACATGCCAGTTCCAGATCTTGTTTATTGGTCTTATATCAGATTCATCACTGGATCACAACTCGATCCGGCTTACAACACAATAACTAACCTATAATGGATGAATATCCATCCTTTTTCTATCATGCATGACAACTTCGTTTAAATATCCAACCGAAAAAGGGGCTCCATCGTTCGAATAACAATTTATCATACATGAAGAAACTAAAATAAAATGAAACCCTTTTTTTTTCATATCGCTATAAACAAACACTCACCTGTCATCAAGGGCGAAGGTAGTCGATAAATTCTTGGTATCCATTGTTTTATTTTCCATTATGCACAGTCTCGCGAGTTGCCAAATAATACTGTTCTAATATAAACTTAAAACTACATGCGTTTTGTAATAAAATCCCGCAGAAAAATCACATAGAAAACGGGAAAACTCTATCTAAACGTCGTTTCTCACTCCCGCTCTCAACGGCCAAAACCCAAGATTGCAACTTATGAAACTGAACCATGGCCTGCTACCAGCTTTTTTTTCCATTTTTCCTTTTTTTAGCTACCAACCAGTCAAATATGGCGGACACAACAGAAGACAAAATGGTTGTTATTGTAAATGTTTTTGTGGTTTCATAATTGTATTTCACAATATTGTTGGTTGTTTACTAGATTTTACATGTTTCATTCCATGAAAATAGATATTAGGGTATGTAGTTAATTGAAATCCTGTAATTATAATCCTTGTTCGTTTGGAAAAACTTACAAATTTTTGGATGAGTAACATTCAAAGGTGTGACCTTAAACCCTTTTTTTTTTTTCTTTTTTACAATATCAGTTTTATCACTCAAATTTACGGGTAATAATCTTTATCTGTAGATAGATTCCCTTTAGTCGAATTTAAAAGGAAGGGAATTACGTATCGTTAACCCTCCCTAAATTGCAATATTCAGTTCAGAGTTCATTTTATTATTTGTATTATTTTTTTATCCTTGGAAATGCAGCTTGGATGTGACTAAAACATCAAAATATCGAAGGTTTTTTTAATTAGGCTTAATTTTTTACAATGGCAATTAAAATCGGATGATTTACTTATGAATCTTCAAGGTTTTATCACGATGTTTGCGGGCCTTAAAAACAAAATAAAAGAGGAGACTGGGAATGATGTGAGTTTAATACCTTCAATAGTCAATTCAAATCAGCCTAAATTAAGAGGGAGACATTCCAGACAAGGATCGACAACTAGCTTAGGGAGTTTTACAATTGATGGGACAAAAGAAGATGCAGGGAATGGGAATATGGATATTAAGTTAGCAGATGGCAAGGTAGTAGTCAGAATTTCTTTTGAAATTAAAACATGGTATAATAATTTTGTTGTTTTAATTTTTAGGTTGTGACACCAAAGGAATTTAAAAAATTAGAATCAAAAGAAGAGGAATGGAGGAGAAAGTTACAAAAAAAAGAAGATGAATTTGCTGTGAAATTGAAAAAAGCAGAGGAGTCTTGGAAAAAACAGCTGGAAGAAAAAGAAAGAGAATTGGAAAAGCAATTGGAAAAAAAGGAGCATGAAAAGAAAGTGATAGAAGAGGAGAGAGACAAGCTTAAATTAAAAAATACAAGACTGGAGGAAAGCGCCAAAAAAGCAGCAGGTAAAAGATTTTTATAATTCCTTCTTTTTTTAAATAGTTTAACTGTTTTTTTTATTTTCGGTGTTTCAGATTACCAAAAAAAGGTTTGCCAGTACCAAGAAGATATTGATCAGCTAGAAGGTTTTCAAACTCAGGAAATGGCCAAAATCAAACATCTGTTGTTAGTCAAAGAACAGGAGTTAGCAGAAAAAGAAAGACTACTGAAAGAAAATAGCAGCCAGATGGAAAGTTTGAGGATGGAAGTTATCAAGTTAAGGAAATTTGAGCAGGAGTGTGAAAATATAAAGGTAAATAAATCTCAGCATATATTTAAATGCTTGGAAAAAATTGTAGCACAGCATTTCTCAATTTTTTTTTTTTTTTGTTTTTTTCACTGTTTTTGAATATTTTTTTCACTTTTCCGTATGATTGGGAAATGTTTATTTTATGTTTTTAGCAAATTTTTATAATCTAGTTATTTTTTTAATGTGTTTTCGGGACCAGTTTTCTATCTTTAAATTTCATCATCGCTTTTATTTTTAAAATTTCATTGCACAATTTTTTTTTTTTTTTACATATTATTTTGTGTCATTTTTCGTAAGCTTTTATCATCGCTTCTTCGGCTTTTAAATGTTTAAAAGTTTTATGTCGAATCTAAAGGTAAGGATTATTGTTTTTTTTTTTGTTTTTTTTTTGTATTTTTTGAAAATTTTATAATTTTTTTTGGAAATAAAAATTTGGATATTTTTTCCCCCAGGACGACTTAGAATCCGTTAGGCACAATTTCGATTTAGAAAAATCCCAGCTCTCAAGCGATTTAGCCCAAAGGGAAGAAGAAGTCCGGCATTTAAAGGACAGGGTGGCCGTACTGGAACAACGCTCCAACGCCGGCTGCGTCGCTTTAGGCGCCGAATTAACTTTAGATGAAAGGGTACAAGCTCTTCTGGGGGAGAGGGCTCTTTTGGAAAGGCGATTAGAGGAAGCACATTTGCATTTATCCGACATCAAATCTTCTTGGAGCAGTAAAATAACATCCTTGGAAACGCAAGTGGGGAGGCTGTGCAGGCAAGCGAGCGAGGAAAGCACGGAAAGAAGACAGGCCGAGCTGGACAGGGATTTGGCCAACGCAAAAATCACGGAGCTCGAGGAAGACCTTGAAAAATTGAAAGCCAAACTGGAATTGAAAAATACGAAGATCGAAAGGTTGCAGCTGGAGCGAAACGATTTCGAAGAAGAATTAAAAAATTTAAAAATTAAATATGAAGAGCATATGAGGAGTCTACGAGAAGAATTAGTAAGTCAAGGGGATGAAATAGTTTGTTTCGATAGTAGGGTCGTAAATGAGATCTTTGCATCGGGAACCGAGTTTGCCGTCAGAAAAGCCAAACGCGGCAAATGAGGTCCAGATGTATGCGTCGGATAAGGTGTGAAACAAGCGAACCGACTAGAGCGAGCTGGATGTCCTGATTATGCCTGAGCAAAACGTACTTGTACCTTAAATTTTAGCTTATGACAGCTATTTTTGGACATATAGCAATCCTAGTGGTTCAGTTTGACCCTAAGGTACCTCATTGCCAACTCTCCTGTCAAACTTTTTTTTTTTTTTTTTGTATTTATTTCATTTTTATTTATTAATAAAATTTTACTAATTTTTTTTTTTTTTTGGTTTTACTCATCATTCATCCTTTGCATTGGCGTCATTTTGAGATGACAGAGGGGTAACAGCAGGCATTTGCATCGCGAAAACGATTTGATGCATAATTTAAACATAATCATTGCTTATTGCTACCCTACCCCTCACATCATAATTTTGCTGAAATGACGCCTCTGCTTTCAGGGGGATTTTTTTTCTCATTTTAATTAATTTTTATCTCTTTCCTTTCCTGCGATAACGTTTCTTGGGCAATGAACTCTGTTCACCGTAATTAATTGTTATCTATTAACGCCATCTTTCTTTTTTTTTTTTTTAATTTCAGGAATCTGCCACACAAAATGCCTTATCGTCGGAGAAAAAAATTAAGGAGAAAGAAGAGGAATTGAAAGCGGAGAAATTGAAACACGAGCAACTGGACTCATCATTGAGCGAAGAGAAAAACAAATCGAGTTTGTTGGAATTAGAACTAAATAAATTGAAAGACGCTTATGAGACTGAAAAGAAAATTTCGAGCGAGATAAACGACGCTTTGCAAAAGGAAAGGAGAGAAAAGGATGACATGATGATGAGGAACGCTCAAATCTCTCAGGAGTTCGAATTGGCCAGGCAGGAATTAAGGGAGCAGGGATTGGAAACGACCGAATTACAGTCTAGAGTTAGCGATTTGGAATATAAAATTATAGAAAGGGAAAAAGTAAGTTGGTTTTTAAAAAAAAAAAAAAACCCTCACCATTTTCTTTTTCCGCTGATTTTAATTTTTTTTTTCTTTTTTTTTAGGATTTGGATCTAGCCAACATAGATAAAGTCGAATTAAATAATAGGATAAAGGATTTAGAAAAATTTGAAAAAGAAAAAGAGCAAGCTTCCAATATTGAAAAAGAATTAAAAGCCAAAATTAATCAACTTGAAAATGAATTATTTGATAAAAATAAGGTATGGGTCCAGAACTATGTGGAATTTTTGAAGAAATACCTTAGTAACTTACTTTTTTTTTTTTTAGAGTATAAAAATGCTTCAGCAGAGGTTAGCAGACATGAAAAAAACATTACAACGAGAGCTAAAAGTGCCGGTCACCACGATAGATCCTGGGGGAACGGACAGTGACGGATTTATACCAGCCTACGCTCCTTGTACTTCTTCCGGATCCAACATTGCAGTTTTAACCCCTAGTTCGACGCAACAAATGAACGTCACACCTAAATACCGGTCGGAAGTTGACGAAGACATGAACGATGACGTCAATTTCAAATACCTTAAACACGTCTTAATAAAATTTTTAACAAGCCGGGAGTATGAAGTAAGTAGTAAACTAGGTCAAAATAATTTTCTGTAACTTAATTTTCTGCTAATGAGGAAAAAAAAGCTTACTGGGTTCGCTATGTAGATGGCTTAAGCTCATACAAGGCAATTGAATATACGGCTTAAGTGGAATATATTTACGGATTTTTTTTTTCCCACATGAAAAATATTTTCCCCATATTTTATTTAAAAAAGTACTAAATGTACGTATATTTATTTTAAATATACAAAGCACACGCATATTTATTTTAATTAATCCTAGTGGACCATGTTCTTCTTTGAAGTAGATCATAAGCTAAATTTTTAATTTTTTTTTTTTTTAGGCTCAACACTTGACACGAGCCGTCGCCACACTTTTGCGATTTTCAGCGGAAGAAGAGCGGCTGCTTAAGGAAACATTGGAATGGAAAATGTCGTGGTTCGGAACAAGGCCTAATTTAGGCAACGGACAAACAGCCAAAACGATTCCGCCTAGCTGATGGTAGGATCTATTTTTAGCTTTTATCAGAATTTTTTTTATTATCGGATATTCATTCAAAAGGAATTATTTCAGTAGGCATGAAAATGGATTCCAAGTTGTTGTTTTTTTAAAAAAATCGTCTTAATTAATTTCAAATCGTGTAACAACTCATTTTTTTCTTTTCGGCTCTTTTAACTCTTTAAAGAAAGAATTAGTAAAATGTAGTTTTTTTTGCCTCGCTTGTTGCTTATCAAGATAATTTTATCACTGGCGGCCTTTGAAGAGTTAAGGAGCATATATACGTAACATTCTAAAAAAATATTAATTAAAATTTTTTTTTTTTTTTTTTTTTTTGTATAATCGAATTATTTAAATTATTAAATGCAACAGAAAACGGTACATGTAGCGGACCAAGGGTAAGAGGGACTTAAGGCGAGAAGTTTTCGGTTTCTTCACTAGAGCGCGCTAGAGTCGGATTACTTTGAAAATAAAAATTAGCAGCCCTGTTTGGTGAATAATATTAAAAATTGAAATTACAGCAGTGTACTGTAGGCAAGAAATTTTATACTTTGTTAGCTGTTGAAACTAGTAGAGCTAGCTAATTTGTAAAATAGAAAACTTTTTCTGCTGTTACCAAATTTTTGGATATTTTCCACTAACACACTGAAGTTTGCAACGTGCTGGCTGTATAGTGTGAAAAAATAAATTCCCTGAGTATTCCAGGCAAGAAACATTCCTGTGCAGAGTCAGAACTGAGCTAGATATATTGCTCCGAATAAATTTTCTAAAGGTGAGTTCGGAAACTCCCCTCGACAAGACCTGACAATAATATCCCAATTCTAGACTAGTCCGACTTAGGCGCGTTCCGGGAACTGGTCCAACATTAGCGGAAAAAAATTTTAATCGAGCTTGAAGTGTATATCGCAATAACTAAACGGTAACTTTATTCCGATTTTTTTTCAAAATGTTGGACAGTTTTCTGCTCGCATTCCTTACCGATTTTTTCGAGGAATCTCGGATCAGACTCCCAAGCATGCTTGGAAAATTCTCTTTTTAACTAGCCACCCAATCCTGCTGCGAAAAATTATGCAATTAACTAGTACCGACAGCTGCGTGCTCTGGTTCGAAAAACCGGCAACTTCCTCTTGCCTACACCACTTCAACATCTATTTATCAAAAAGTTTTATAACTTGAACTGCCGTATAAATTCCATATTAGTTTTGTTTTCGTAAAAGAAAAAAAGTATATAATATATGGAGAGATCCAGTAAAGAATTTTACATCACAGATTTTTTTTTTGTAGAGTCCCATCGAATGTTATTTATTGTAAGAGAATTTTTTAAATAATTTTTTTTCGATGGAAAAACTTTTGTGCAATAGAAAATTAATTATTATTATAATATAAAAATTTTTAAAATTTGTCATCAAAAGGAACATTTTAATTACTTTTTTTTTTTCTTAATTAAACTCTTATTTTACCCGAAATAATATCATCGTACATTTCTTTGGTTAATTTCACAAATTCGTTTTTACCGTTTCTAAAAAATAATTTGTCTTTGATTAATTCAGGATTGAACCCTTCTTTTTGTAAATCTATTTTTTTTAACTTAAAAGTACCGGTCATGTCCGCATGATCCGTTACCCGGAGGAAAAGCGGCCTAGCATAAGCCGGAAGATGTTTTTCTAATTCAGCCGCTAAACTTTTTAAATCGAGGTCACCGCTGGTGTCGACTATCGTGGCCATGCCGGCTCTTCCTTCTAAATTTCCGACTTCTACGCCGTAAACCGTGACGTCTCGGTGGCCGGCAATGGTGCTGATTACGTTCTCTACTTCTGTCGTGGATACGTTTTCACTTTTCCATCTAAAAAATTAAATAGAACTTGGTCAAAACAAATACTCAGGAAAAATTTGACATTTTTATGAGGGACGAAAAGCAAAAGTCTTAAATTATATTTAGCTTAAAAATGTACTAAAGATGTACCAAGTTGACAGATTTTGTGGAAGTGAAAGTGAAAATATTAAGTAAAAAGTTATGAAACTGTACATAAACTTCAGTATCTTTGTGATTTCGTAAAAGCTGAAGCAATTTTTGTCAAAACTTTTAGATTCTGTCAATACTGATAGAAACCCAATTTGTAAATTTTGCACTTGACTTTTAAATTGTTTTTTTTAAAAACCAAATTCTAACTTCCCAAGCAAATTTAAAATTTTGCCTAATGGCATAAACATGATTGTCAGGAATTTTCTCATCATATTTACCTAAAGGTATCTCCTTTTCTATCTTTAAAATATAAATAACCAAGTTCATCCATAACTAATATATCACCGGATAAAAATGCTTTATCTCCTTTCCTAAAAACATGTTGAATAACTTTCTTCTCGTTTTCTTTCTTATCTCCTACATAACCGCTATATTCCCTTGTGGCATCTGCTGTATGAATCATTCCAATAAACATCCCAGGTTCATTGGCTTTACATCGAATGCAAAACCCATTTTTATCCCTGATTGGCTGGCCAGATTCGTCAACTTTTATCAAAGCCAGAGGGACTAGAAATGAAGGTAATATCTTTGGTACAAATCCAACAGCTCCAACAGTTGTGTCGATATTAACTGAAAAAATAGTTTGAATTACGATTTTGCTTCTAAATCTCAACTTTCACAATCTGAGTATTTACCTATATTTGCATTTCCTTCTGTAGAACCGTAGAATTCAAAAATATTTTCCAAATTAAACCTATCTACAAATTCTTTCCAAATGGAAGCCCTCATTCCGTTTCCAAAAAGGAACCTGACTTTGTGCTGAGTATCTTCTGGCCTTGGAGGGACCATTAAAATGTACCTGCACATTTCTCCTATGTATTGACCGGCCTGAAAAATGTAAAATGAAGTGGTCAAACTTTTCATCTACCTTTCATTTGTTTTGGGCTAGAGTTAATATCCGTAGACAATAATGGTTGAAATCTTTTCAAGGTCAAAAAAAAAAAAAAAAATTACATCAATATAAGGTTTTATATAAAATTGCTGAATGCTTTGAACTAAAATTAATGCTTGAAAAAACTAAAAAAGAGAATAAGGAAGAATAATGCTTGAAAATAACTAAAAAAAATGCTTGAATGCTGTAAACTAAAAAGAACATTTATAAAAAATGAACAAAAACTCTTATAAATTAAACTTAAAAAATAAAATCTGTCTGGAGTTCATACAAAACTAGTCGAAAAAGGGTTACCAATAAGTTAAGTATAGAATACAATTGTTTAAACGTCCTATATTTAGCTTACCGGTATGCATGACAGGATTATATTTTTGAGTATGTGCGAACAAAATTTCCCTCGCTCTCTCGTGTCATTAGTAGGAGACCCTTCGTAATTAAAAATTGACCATTATCTGCCACAATTCTCACACTCCATATACTTCAGCATACTAATAATTTAAAACGGCGAATCGCGTCCAATGTCTTATTTTCGGGGACCCTTAGTATCGCGGTAATTCGGGAAGTGGCGCGGAGCTTGTTTTTCGGTTTTAGTCGTTTAATCGCAGTTTAATCGGTTTTTCAGCGGGGTAATTGGATTAAAAGTGAAGTATTATCGAAAAATATGCGTTCTCAAATAAATTTTCGTATTCGCGAGTCGGTTTTAGTGTCGTAAGGCTTAAATAAACGGAAGGTTAGTATCGCGGCCTTTCATCTTTTGGATTTCGATTTCGATTTTTTCCTTACCGTGCAGCCGTATCTAATGCAGTCGGGCCAGTAGGAGGAAGCCGAAAATTTCTTCCGGATGACTGCAGCATTTCCATGGCATAACGGCCCTGAAGTGCCTATCATGCCACCAGCTGTGTGATATAAAGGTAAGGGATTGTAAACAATATCATCTTCCCTGATGTTCATCAGGGAATCTCCTGCCAGTGACACCATTAGATACCTGTAAGAAAGTTAGCATGTTAAAATGTTTTTCCCTGTAAAGCATAACAGCTGTCATATTTAAATTTTTCTGTTACCTATGATGAGGGATAATGGCTGCTTTAGGCAAGCCTGTAGTCCCAGATGTATAAATGTACATTAATTTATCTCTAAAACCTACCACATCATTTAAGATTGGTGGTAATTTTGATGCAGCTTGTACAAGCGTTTGCAGTTGGGCAATTTCATTATCATTAATGTTTCCCCCTAGCTGATATTTTTTTACATTTTTAATATCTTGAGATATTTCTTGCACTTCTAACTGGTACTCGTCACTGAATATAAGAGCTTTTGCTTGAGCTGTTTTTATGCAGTGAGCCAAAGGTGTTTTTTTTAAGTTATAATTAATAAGAGCTGTAACAACTCCAATTTTTGCCAGTCCAAACCAGATACAAATGTATTCTATGCAGTTTCCCATTAACAAAGCTATCACATCTCCTTTTCGGAAGCCAGCCTGTTGGAACACATGAGCTACTCTGTTGCTGTATTTTTCAATCTGAAAAAAAAAAGCAACGAAATAAAAAAAATTTGTTTTTCTGGACTCAAAAAACTCTTTAAATTGATGTTAGCTTCTGATAGTAGGGAGGGGATGTTACTCAAGTACTGTGAGGGCTTTTTGCTTAATATTTGTTCCTGGGAATTTTGGTCAATGGCAATATTGCAATAAGGCAGTGTGACCGTACTCACATCTGCATATGTCCATTTTTGGTCTTCGAAGTAGAAGCAAACTTTATCTGGGTGTGTGTCTAATTGAATCCTGAACAAATCAACAAGTGTCCAATTATTTTGACTGTATTTCCAAAGTTTTTTGTATGTTGCTGCTAAACGTTTCATGGCTCTGAAAAAAAAAAAAAAAAAATTCATTAAAAAAAAAAAAAGATTATCATGATATGAACCTTGGACAGTGAAGTAGACGAAATCGGAATAATACCGACTTTAATTTAGCAGACACAAAAAGTAAATTTCCATCATTTTTTGTTTATTTAATTAGACATTTATTTTTTTCACGGTCTTGTTAATTTTAATATCGAAATTAATAAAAATTAAGCCTAGACTGATTCGTTTCCTTTATGTGGAATATTTTAAAGAAGAAAAAGTGATGGAACAACGGCCTTGTATTGAAATGCTGTTTATGATTAGCATGTTTGTTAATGAAACCATAAAAATGATGGAACGAATTTTCTTTTCAGGAAAAACGGAAAAAACAAATATAAAAAGTTGTTAAATTTATGCAGGTGCTTATAACAAAAGATGAATCTAGTTAGGCACAAAATTAAACGAGCCGTTAAGCCAATAGTGGTCATTTTCCGGGAGGATTAAAAAATTTTGGACTTCATTTCGATAGCCTGAGAAGTTGGGAGGGTTGGAGGGAACTTGCGGCCTGAAAAAGCATTACGATAAAAAACATGTTGATTAAAAATATTTTTAGGGGGGAGGGAGGGAACTCAGTCATACCTGGGGTAGAGAGCCTAGAAGGAGAGAGTCGCAAACTCCATGTATCGCACCAACAAAGTCTTGTGCTCTAAATAGGAAAACGACCAATCAGATATCAGCTTTGAACAATGCAATCCAATGAAATTAACGGAAAGCGGAAAACTACCAATCAGAGAGCTCTGATATAGAATGCGGCTCTCTCCTTCTAGGCTCTCTAACCTGGGGTGGTGTCCCTAGTTCTG
>CM075214.1:47624-82781 GCA_037577465.1 Liposcelis bostrychophila | reverse complement strand
AATTATTTTTGCAGTTGACCGGATTATTTTTTTTTGTAGCGAATCCTTGCAAATTTCTCTACGGAAACTGGTTTTAAATGGATTAGACCGGTCTCCTTTACGGAATAAAAAGTTCGGTTCCTACATTACTCAATGTCGAGTTTGATCCTGTGAAGTTTAAACATTTGAGTGGATATTACTGAAAATTTATTAATTATTACTAACGCTTAGTAATAATTATCTAATTTTTAGTATTATTAACTCAAATGTTTAGGCGTCGCAAGACCCAACTGAAAATTTTGTAACAGGATCCTAACTTTTTTCTCCGTGTTTAAGACCGATTTCAACCCACCCGTTTTCATTTGGTAAGAATGAAATTTTAAGAATTTCTTGGAGCTTATAAATGATTTTATTTTCATAAATAAATAAACGAATACATTAATAAATAAATAAATAAGTGTAAATAGAATGTTTGAAAAGATACAATTAAACAATAGTAAGAAAATAATGCTGACTGACGTCTAATAATACTTAGTAAAAAAAAACTGATGAAAACATTCCAATTTTGTTTTCAGTTGACGAAAGATGAACACGAATTACACTTAGAAAATTTAAATAACCCTTCCTAAATATTAATTAAATATTTCTCCAGTCGAATTGTAGTCGTAGTTGTTGTAAAGATTGTATTGAATCAAATACCATGGTGATTTCCAATTATGTCTTACAATCGAAAGTCGAATCGAAGTTATTATCTATAACGTTCAGGTCTAGAGATTCAACCGTCTTTCGAATTTTTTGATTCAATGAAGGCGGAATTAAAACTTTTCTTATGAACTCCCGTAAAAATGTGTCCTTTTGGTTGTCCCGATAACAATCGAAAAAATGTTCAACTAATTCTTTCTTTTTGCCCACCATGGCCTTGTCGTGAAATATGAGTCGAGCGGTGGACATGTCTATCCTGCACAAGAAGTACATCCCGTGATCCACCGAGGTTTTCCATTCCGGAGGAATTGAGCGCCATATGAGTTGCAGCAGTTTCTGTGAGGTGGAATTTTCCGTAGGAACTCCAAATTCTAAATTCCTCAATAATCCGTCATGTATTAATATGCCGATTATTGTGTTGTAATCTTCTACTGAGATGAATTCCTTCACCGAATTCAAAAAACTGATGATTAATTTTTCCTTATTATTAACAAAGACATTGGTGTTTATAAGCATTTTTAAGAAAATAACAATATTGCGATACGATGGATTTTTTAAGTCTTGAAATATGCTTTTTCTCGTTTTGTCCGTCAGAAATTGTGACAAATATAAACCGACTTCGATATGTTGTTGTCGTTTGCAACCTTCTAAATGGTGAGGTCCTCGTAAATACGAAGAACGAAACTGAAAGGAGAAATGAATGAGGTCTTCTAAATTCGCAGAACGAAAGTGAAAAGAAATTCTGCACTCCTTTCCTTTTCTTCTTGGCTGATTTTACTTCCAAAGTATTTGACAGCTTTTAAATGGCCTTTGAATGCTGCAAGTCGAAACATGTTCACTTCCGCAGACTCTATTGGATCGTAAATTTCGATACCGAATCCTTGGTAATACGGATTTGAGCGGGGAAGAATACAGTCTTTGAAAAATCCTTGCAAATCGTTTTCTCTGCGTTTGTTCCAATAGGCTACCAAATGTAGATCGACACAATCGCACAGCTCTTGGTAACTGTAGAAGTTCTGGTTTCCCGAAATGACTTTCTCCCATAAATCGTTGATTAATTGTTCATTACAGGAATAACAAGCCTCGATGTATAAACTTCGAAAATCATCATCGGGGTTGTTGATGCATAAGAATTTCAAAATTTTACCCTCGTCTATGGCACCACTGTGATCAAAATAAACTTCATCACAGAACTTTTTGTATAGGTCCCAGTTTGTGATATCCTGGAGAGCTTTTCGGTTTCGAATGTAGTAGAAGCAGTCCACTAATTTTATCCCAGTTTCCTTGACAGCTTCGACAACTTCGGTGTACAATGTCGTTGGGAGTGAATTTGGATCAACTTGCTGCACCACTTGTTTAATTAAATGCGTTTGATCGACTGTGTGTAGTCTTTCCGGATGTCGATGTACATAGTCTTGCAACTTGATGAAGTTGTCGTTTTTCTTCCAAAAAGAAATTCCCGTGGCTGCCAATGCCAATTCGCGAAGACTTATCTGGTTCTCGTGACACATATATTTCAATCTGTTAAGTGGCTCACCAAAATATTTGAATGAACTGAATGCCTTATGCAAAAACGTTGACATTATATATATATAAAACAAAACATAAGAAGCTTATCAGCTGTTGGGGGTTTAACTCTCGCAACTTTTTTTTCTGCATGATGACGACGTTGGATGGATTTGATGATTTCGACGATGATGTCATTATTTATATCGTTTTTAATTTCCCGATGACCTCTTGACCTCAAAGACTGAGAAAAATCGAGATGCTATATGGGTCGAATGTAGACTTAGATGTGACTTTGCTTTTTCGTTAGTGTACCCTATGAGACAGAGTGTGGGACTCATAGAAGTGTTACGTAAGCTTGTGAAGGGAAGTAAGGAGAGGAATAATGGGATATTTATCCAAATTGCTTACATTTCCTCTTAAGGAAGGAAGGAGGGTTTTGGCTGGTCTTATGTAAGCATTGAAATGTTTTGTAGCAATAAAATTTGAATTCGTTTTTTTTTTTAAATTCTTATATATTTATTTTTTCTTTCCCAAAGAATTATTAATTTATGCCATTGAAGTATGTTTTCATTGTTCATTACTACAAAATTTTGCTGGTGAAAAAAAAAGGAGATACATTTATATTTTCTTTTTGATATAAACTATTTGAAGCCATTTAAATATTACGTCAGCACGGTAGGAGAAGGGGTAGAAATTTCTTGGAAGGTTTAATGTTTCTGACAAAGGAGGGTGAGGGGTTACCGCGCAGCTCAGCCAAGTTCGCAAGTCCGGGGGGGGGGGGCAAAGGTCCGTACTAAAGGGGCCTTAGGCTTTATCCTTCTTATGGGTTTTATTAAAACTGCTGATCCCAGAGGCAGGGGGTAAATGAGAGTTCCAGGGGGCATTGCCCCCTGGCTACAGAGCTGTTATCACGCATCTGACGTAAGAATTGACTCGTAGAATTCGTTTAAAGTTGTTATCATTTTCATAACAAGATTATTATTTTTTTTAAAGAACCTTCTATAATTTTTTTTTTAATGCGAGGGGAGGGGGTTGGGTTGAATCTCAAATATGGGGTTGTTTTAGTAGTGGGAACATGCAGTCTTATTTTTGATGACGGAAGGAAGAGCGGATCAAAAATTGTTAAGTTTCATGCGAAGTGAAGTCTCTTTCTGCATTTTTATGTGTTTAATTTATCCGTTTTTAGGCACTACGCGGAATGACTAGTCATTAACCGAAATGGTATTTTCAATTTTAGGCATTAGGTGAAATGATGCAATAAACAAAAGCAACGATATCAACTGCTTATGCTTTAATAAATCGAATTAAAAGATTGAGAAATTTAATTAATATATTTTAAAAGTTAAAAAAAAAGTATTCATTTTTTATTACAGGGTCAGAAATCAACAGTTTTAAAATTAATCTTTGGCGAAAATGATGACGATTTTACAAGGTTTATTTATAGATGGAAACCACCAAACCACGATTTTACAAGGTTTATTTATAGATGGAAGCCACAAATAGTAGCGAAAACGCCAGGTTAAAAATCATTATTTTCCCGAAGCGAATTTTTATATTCTTCAATATCCTTTTCGTTCTGGTACTTCCAGCTCTGAATCTTGTCCACCATTTCAAACTCTTGTTTTATGAAAAAAAAAAAAAAAAAAATAGTAGCATACGACATATCATCATCTACCATCTTATTAAAGTTGTTGATTTCTTTTTCAGCGGAGAATTTTAATTGTTGGCATAAAATTTCGGAATTACCGTCTATAATGTTCATGCATAAAGTTTTGACTTTGACTATATCTTTAGTGCTTTGACTCCATTTAAGTGATGGCAAAACTTCGGTCACGAATCCCTTAATGGACACGTCTATTTCTTCTGGTTGCACCCAATCCAATTAAAAGTACTGGAAAAATTCTTCAATTAACTCTTTCTTTCGAGTAACCATTGCCTCGTCATTAAGTCTCCTTCCGGCCGTGGCTGATCCGCCACGCACCAAATGTGCTTGTGCAGACTTATTGATGTTTTCCAGTTCGGAGGAATTGAACGCCATACGTGTTGCAACTGTCTTTGGGCTATGGTTTTTTCGATGGGCACTCCACATTCCATATTCATCCGTATTCCATCCATTACTATCCTACTAATCAATTTATCGTAGTCTGATAAAGAAAGGGATTCTTTCACCCTTTTAAAAAAATAATAAAACGCTTTTTCCCGATGGTATGTAATCGCATACATTCCCAAAAAAATTGTGACACTCGGCACATTGTATTTAGGTCGTATATCTCGACATATGATTCTTCTTGCTCTTTCAGTTAGGAACTGTGACAAATACGAAGAGATTGTGATGTATTGTTCTTGCATGTAAACACTTGAACAGTCGTTGTAAATTCTTAGAACGGAAGTAAACAGGAATGGTAAATTTCTTTCCGATTCTTCTTGGCTGATTTTAGCTCCGAAATATTTAACGGCTCTTGAGTAACCTTTAAAAGCTGAAAGTCGAAGCATGTTCACCTCTGTAGATTCGCTTAGATCGTAAATTAACATGTCACTGTAATGCTCATAATACTCTTGGTGAAACGGAATAATGCAGTCCTTAAAAAAAGCTTGCAGATCATCGTCTTTACGTTTGTTCCAATAGGCTACTAAGTGAAAGTCCATATTTCTGCACAACTTTTTATAACTGTAGAACTTGTGTTTTCCCGAGATTACCTTCTTCCATAAATCGTGGATTAATTCCTCGACAGAATAATAACAAGCCATGATGTACAGCCTCCCGAAATCAACATCAGGAATGTGAATCCAAGACAACTTCAAAATTTTAATCTCGTCTATGACGCCGTAATTGTTAAAATAAATTTTATTCAAAAACGTATCGAAGAGTTCGTTGCTTGAGATGTTCCAAAATGCTTTCTGATCTCGAATGTAATGAAACCAATCAACTAATTTCAGTCCCATTTCCTTGACTTCTTCAAGAAGTTCGCCATATAAAGTCGATGGTAGTAAATCCGGATCAACCCCCTTAACGGCTTCCCTAATGATTTCTGTTCGTTCCTCCCTGTTTTTTCGTTTTGAATGGTGATGTGAATATAAATAGTCGTGTAAATTCGTCCGATTCTCTTTTTTTTCCCAAACTGATGATGCTGTGGCTATCAAAGCCAATTTTCGAAGACTTATTTCGTTTTTGTAATCCATTTAAAAAAAAATTAAAGTAAACGATTTCACTAAAATTATGAATTAAACTGTGTATGTAAAGAAAATCACTTGCATTAAATACTGAGACTCAATGTTCTTGTCGGAGGGGGGAGGTGGAGGGAGGAAAGATGCCCCCTTGGCATAGGCCCATTTGGCTTTCGCAAACGGCCGGTTTTATCTACTTGAAGCTAAGTCATGACTAATGATGGGAAAAACCTTTTCGAGGGGGTCGTCCGTTTCTTTTGAGGCTTTTCTGCTTTTACAGTCTGCCTCGATTGTATGATGGTCATCAAGGGAACGATCAAAAGTAGTCTACTACAACCTAGGTCCTCTGTAATTAAAAGATCTAACTAATTCGGACTTGAATCAGTCACTTCTTTTTACATTTAACCGGTTTCGTCTTTTTATAGCGAATCATCAAACAAATTGGTCTGTGGAAGCTGGCTTTAAACAGATTAGACCAGTTTCCGTGAAGACCAATTTCAACCCACCCGTTTTTATTTGGCTGAGGATGAAACTTTAAGAAATCCTTTGAACTTTATAATCATTTTATTTTGATTATAAATAAATACATAAATACGTTAAATAAATAAATAAATAAATTAGTGAAAACAGAGTAAATAGAATATGTTTGAAGAAATACAATTAAACAATAGTAAGAAAATAATACTGACTGATATCTAAAAATACTATGTGAAAAAAAATTGGTATAAAATATTATAGTAATTCCGTTAATATTTTAGTAATTCGTTTCTTTTTTTTCCATCATGCCCTGGTTGTGAAATATGAGTCGAGCGGTGGAAGTGTCTATCCTGCACAAGATGTACATGCAGGAACCACCGAGGTTTTCCATTCCGGAGGAATTGAGCGGCATATGAGTTGCAGAAGTTTCTCTGAGGTAGAATTTTCCGCAGGAATTCCAAATTCCAAATCCCTCAGTAATCCGTCATGTGTTAATATATCGATTATTGTGTTGTAATCTTCTACGGAGATGAAGTCCTTCACCGATTTCAAAAAACGGACAGTTAATTTCTGCTTATAGTAAGTAAAGATAAAGAAATAGCCGTTCATAAGCATTTTTAAGAAAATCACAATATTTGAAGGATTGTTTAAGTTTTGAAATATTCTTTTTCTCGTTTTGTCCGTTAGAAATTGTGACAAATATAAACCAATTTCGGTATGTTGTTCTCGTTTGAAAGCTTCTAAATAGTGAGGTCCTAGTAAATTCGGAGGACGAAATTGAAAAGAAAAATTAATAAAATCTTCATAAATACGGAGAACGAAAGTGAAAAGATATTCAGCACTTCTTTTCTTTTCTTCTTGACTGATTTTTCTTCCGAAGTATTTAACGGCTTTTGAGTGACCTTTGAGTGCTGCAAGTCGAAACATGTTCACTTCCGCAGACTCTATTGGGTCGTAAATTTCGATACCGAAGGCTTCGTAAAACGGATCGGAGCGAGGCAGAATGCAGTCTTTGAAAAATCCTTGCAAATCGTTTTCTCTGCGTTTGTTCCAATACGCTACGAAATGAAGATCGACACAATCGCACAATTCTTCGTAACTGTAGAAGTTTTGGTTTCCCGAAATGATTTTCTCCCATAAATCGTTGATTAATTGTTCATCACAAGAAAAACAAGCCTCGATGTATAAACTTCGAAAATCATCATCGGGGTTGTTGATACATAAGAATTTCAAAATTTTACCCTCGTCTATGGCACCACTGTGATCAAAATAAACTTCATCACAGAACTTTTTGTATAGGTCCCAGCTTGAGGTATCCTGGAGAACTTTTCGAATGTAGTAGAAACAATCCACTAATTTTATCCCAGTTTCCTTGACTGCTTCAACAACATCTGCGTATAACGTCGTTGGGAGTGAATTTGGATCAACTTGTTGTATCACTTGTTTAATTAAATGCGTTTGATCCACAATGTGTTGTCTTCCTGTTCGGAGGACGAGTAAGTTGAGCGACTTTAAATGAAAACACGAATATTAAGCTTAAGAATGCTTTATTGCACTTCACTATGAAAGACTTATAAACGAATAACGTACACTGATTAACTGAAAGAACTAACTTAGACTGATTGAAAAACTGACTAAAGACTTATTTGAAACTGACTCGAATGAGGCGATCGACTAGTATATATACCCTTTAGGAACCTTCTGGAACATTCAGGTATGAGAAGCTTCTAGAAATAGATTAGTAATGAAAGTGCGAGAAGGTTCCTTTACAATGAATAGCTATTTACAATGAATGATTGACAGGTAGTTGACCCTTTTTATTGTTATTTCACTTTCTTTTTATTTTTGTTTTTTATACCTGCGTCCGTGCCTGAACATACCGCCCCCCTTGAAATCCCGCAGGGTTTCAACAGCTAGTTAGAATCGTCGTCCATCGGGAGCTTACATATCTTGTGGATGGGTCGTTTAAGAGTTCCTGTTTGAGTCTTGATTGTGACGACACGAACTTTGTTATCCGAGCCTGGATGTACTTCCTTAATTCGGCCTAATTTCCAATGTAGTGGGGGTAAATCTGGATCCTTGATTAAAACCAAGTCCCCGACCTTGATATCTTCGCTCGACTTCGCCCATTTCGGCCTTTGTTGCAGTCTTGTCAAGTATTCATTAGACCATCTTTTCCAAAAATTTTGAGTTATTTGCTGCGTTAGCTGCCAACGTGACAGTCTATTCATTTGCGTATTCGTCAGATCAGGAGCAGGCAGAGCGTTAAGAGCATCTCCTGTGAGAAAATGTCCCGGAGTGAGAGGCTGGAGGTCGTTGGGGTCGGTTGAAAGAGGCGTTAAAGGCCTCGAGTTTAGTATCGCTTCTATTTCAGTAATGACGGTGGTCATTTCTTCGAAATTAAGCTTGACGTTTCCGATAAGTCTGTAAAAGTGATGCTTGAATGACTTTACGCCTGCTTCCCATGATCCGCCCATATGAGGTGCTCCTGGAGGGTTAAAATGCCACTGAATATTTCGTTTGGCTAATTCGTTTGCAATTAGTTCATTATGATTCTCCTCAAGATGTTCCTTAAATAATTTCTTCAGTTCATTGCTTGCGCCAACGAAATTTGAGCCGCAATCGCTATATATATCGCTTGAGAGTCCTCTCCTTGCTATGAAGCGTCTTAAAGCGGCTAAAAATGCTTCTGTAGATAAGCCACTTACGAGTTCTAAATGAATGGCTCTAGTTGCAAAGCAGACGAATAGTGAAACCCATGCCTTAGTTGTTTTGGTGGATCGAGGAGTCATTGATTTAAGCGTGAAAGGTCCTGCATAATCGACTCCGCATTTTTTAAATGGACGGCAGGGCGTAACTCGTGAGGCTGGTAAGTCTCCCATGCTTTGTTGAGCCAAAGTTGCCTTCATTCGAGCGCAACGTTTACAGCGATGAATCATTCGTCTGATCAGTTTCCTTGCGTTTGCTAGCCAATACCGGTTTTGTAAAGTGGCAAGCATTAGTTGTGATCCGGCATGGTAGTTATCTTTGTGAATCTCCTCCAGGATAAGTCTTGTCGTCCAGTGATTCGCAGAAATTAGAATGGGATGTTTTTTAAATTCATCGATGTCCGCATTTCGTAATCTTCCGCCAACTCGTAAAATTCCATGTTCATCTAAAAAGGGCGATAATCCCAAGATTTTGCTATTGTGGTTGAGTTCCCCCTTCTTCTTTATCTGAGCTACTTCATCAGCGAACTCGGTATTTTGATTAATTTTTATCCAGTGGCGAGTAGCCTGTTCGATCTCCGTTACTGTCAACGGCCCAGTTTGTCTTTTTTCTCTATTTTCTCCATGTTGTTTCGCATTATGTAGGAATCTATACACATAAGCTGTAATTCGAGTTAAACGTCGAAACGACGAGCATATTTGAAAAGCTGGCATAGCTTTATTTTTTATTTCGATGTGAAGAGAATGAATAACTCCCTTTGCTTCTTGAGTGACTTCTTTGATGGGTGCTAAAGGGATGGGTTTTGCCGAAAATGTCGTCTCCTCGTTTTGCAAAAGGTCTGGACCGTCCCACCACAAATGAAAATCTTTAAGTTGAGACGGGTGAATCCCTCTTGAGGCGCAGTCTGCTGGATTTTTTGAAGTTTCTACATGATGCCAATGGGCAGTAGGAATGGCTTCTTGAATCTCTGCTACGCGATGAGCTACAAATGATTTCCAACGACTTGGTTCTCCTTTTATCCAGGCGAGAGCTACCGTTGAATCAATCCAAGCGTGAATATTATCGATTTCGTACTCCTTAGATACGACCGTTAAAAGTCTTGTTAAAAGTAACGCTGCTGAAAGTTCCAGACGAGGAATCGTCATCGGTTTAACAGGTGCAACCTTTGATTTTGCAGCAATTAATCTCGTTTGTATTTGGCCGTCAGGTAATTTGCTTCTCAAGTAAACTACTGCTGCATAAGCTAGCTCTGATGCATCTGAAAACCCGCAGAGCATTTTATCAGCGCCTTTAGCTGGAGTTACTAGTCGAGGAATTTTGATTTTTTCCAGTTCCGGTAAAGATGATATGTAAGACTTCCATTCGTTATTTAAGCTTGTATCGAGTTCTTCGTCCCAGTCCACGTCGGCTTTCCATAGTTTTTGCATCATTATTTTGCCCGTGATCGTAGCTGGGGTTAGCCATCCCAATGGATCGTATAATTTATGAACATCGGAAGTTATAGTTCTTTTCGTATTAGCAGCTCGGACTTGAAGTTTGACTTGAAAGAAGAATTCATCGGTTGACGGTTGCCATTTTATGCCCAGCGCTTTAGTTGATTCGTCGAAGTCGATCTGAAAGATGGATGCTCTCTTTTCTTCCGGTATAGTTTTTAATACGTTTTCGCTATTTGATGTCCATTTACGCAAATCAAATCCTCCAGACTCCAATAGCTTACTTAGTTGATCTCTTAGCGGAATGGCTTCGGTTTCCGTTTCGCATCCCGTCATTAAGTCATCTATATAGAAGTCTCTTTTAACGATTTCCGCGGCTCTAGGATAGCAGTGCATCTCGTCGTCTGCAAGTTGTTGAAGTGTTCTCGTGGCCAAATATGGAGCAGGTTTAGTCCCAAAGGATACGGTTGTGATACGATAGTCTCGTAACGGTTCGTTCGGATTCTCTCTCCATACGATTCGTTGATAATTTCTATCTTCTGGATCTAAGTTGATTTGTCGAAACATTTTCTCTATATCGGCCATTAAAGCAACTTGATGAAGTCGGAAGCGGAGCAGAATGTTGAATAAATTCCCTTGAACTCTTGGACCGTTCATCAGGGCTTCGTTAAGACTTCGACCATTAGTAGTTTTGGCTGACGCGTCAAACACTACTCTGAGCTTAGTAGTCACATGATCGCTGCGTACTACAGCATGATGTGGTAAATAAACGTGTTTTCCGCCTTCGTGTTCTGGAGCAAGCTCTATGTGACCCTTTTGTATAAAATCTTTCATGGCTTCTACGTATGCGTTTTTGAAGTCTGGCTGGAGCTTAAATTTTTTCTCTAAGGATAAAAATCTCTTCACGGCGATATTTCTGCTTTCTCCCAGTTCGAAGTCCTTCTTAATAGGGAGCTTGACTGTATACCGCCCCCCGTGCTCTCTCTTAGTGTAAGCCTTGTAATGATCTTCGCATTCTCTTTCTTCTGCTGAGAGAAGATTCTTGTGTGAGATATCTTCTAATTCCCAAAAGCGTTGAATCGACTGATGTAAGTCCATGTCTACATGGTTGACGTCAAATGCGTAAGATTTAGTTGGCAAGGATCCATAGAGAACATATCCCAAGGCGGTGTCTTGGGCAACAGGAAGATCCGAAGACCCTCGTACAATATCGTTTTTTCTTAATTTTGCGACTGTAGGGGCTCCTAGTAAAATGTCTATTGGACGAGGCTTGTAGAATTCTGGATCTGCCAGTTTCAGATTTTTTATGTGATCCCATTTTTCATAGCCCTTTATTTTTTCGGAAGGTTGGTAGTCTGTGATTTTTTCAAGTACGATAGCATAAAGTGTTAAAACTTCGCCGTCAACGATCATATTAAAACTGCAGATTCCTTTATAAAGCTTTGGTGAGGCGCAACCAATTCCCTTTAGACTGATATTTGCAACATAGATATCCAACTGCATTTTCTGTGCTTGTCGTAAGGTGATCATGTCTCCCTTTGAGCATTCGTCTAAGAGAATTCGAGCCTTCTGATTCTTTCCAGAAGAGTCTTTTACCGTTGCTATTGCTGTGGGGAGCAAGCCTGGGGAAAACTGAACATCCGAAACGTGCGTTGATACTTTTGTTTCGTTAGCTTCCTTGCGTAAAGAAGGATTATGTAATAGCGTATTATGACGTCCTTGGCACTCCTTGCAGCTTCCACCGCGACACTGGGCTCTTTCGTGGCCTCCCTTTAGGCAATTCGCACATAAACGAGTCTTTCGGACAACCTTCCAGCGCTCTTCTACAGATAACTTCGTGAATGATGGGCAGTAGCCAAGAGTATGTTCACCACTGCACGAGGGGCATTTCCTTTGCTTTGTCGAATTCGTAGCTGGACGTGTGGTACTCGTGTAAGCCAAAGTTTCTTTGTTAGACGAGTTGGATGTAAGCTGTCGAAGTCTAGTTTCGAGAAAAGTCATCAGTTTATCGTGTTTTGGTACTTTATCGTCCGGAAGCTCCTTTTCCCAATCCAAGCGAAGGGTTGGGTCGAGTCTTTCCGTAACTATGAAGTTTAAGATGGCGTCCCATTGGTCTGTAGGCACGTTAAGAACGCTGATGGACTTGACGCATTCGTTTGTAACGTTAACTAGCTGGCGAAGAGATGGCACATCGTTTGGAATAACTTTCGGTTGATTTAACAGAATACGAAGATGAGCGTTAATGATTTCTCTTTCATGTTGATAGCGATTTGTAAGAATTTTCCAAGCTATGTCGTAATTTTCGTTTGTGATTTTCAAATATGAGATTAGCTGTTCGGCTTCTCCTTTTACACAACCCTTGAGGTATTGAAGCTTTCGAGCTCCTGTTAACTTCTTGTTATTGTGAACGGATGACTCGAAGAGGTCTGAGAATGAAGGCCAATCTTCGTAGTTGCCTGAGAAAGTCGGTAAGTCTAGCTTTGGCAGTTTAGTTGAGTCTTCTGTCGTAGATGCTGTGGATGCTGTAGATGCTGTAGCCACCATAGCCGAATTTCCGGAATAAACGGATTCTGGAGTCTGCGAGCCTGCTTGTAAGGGCATCGTCAGCGGTTGTGGGCCATTTAGCATATCGTAGATTGCGGCTTTGGCGTCTTCGTAATTTTGCACGACGTCATCGTATTCACTTTCGTGTTGAGTTAATGCGTCTTCGTCATCTTCAACTAGACTGAGAATTTGGTCGTGGTAATCGTTAAATTCATCCCAAGCTTTTTCGAGTAGTTCTTGAACTGCGTGTAGTATCCCTCTGGTTTTAACCGGTTGCTTTTCGATCTTTTTTAGTTTATTGACTTGCCGTGTTATTTTGCCTTTGGCTGTTCCTCGTTTCCGAATGTATTCCTTGAGTTGTGCTTCCGTTTGGTCTTCTGGCATGGTGTTAATTGAAGCGTGTGATTTTCCGTAATACTTGAGTCGAAAGTTGAATGGTTCTTTATAACCGTAAGCTTTAATTGAGCGTTGCGCGAAAGTGGTTCTTTATAACCGAAGAGCTTTGATTTTGCGTTTTGGCTCGTACCGACTCGTCGCCGTAAAAACCCGGTTCCGTAGACGTTTAAGAGTCCGTTGGATCCGGCAACGAAGGACCAAAAAAATGTTCGGAGGACGAGTAAGTTGAGCGACTTTAAATGAAAACACGAATATTAAGCTTAAGAATGCTTTATTGCACTTCACTATGAAAGACTTATAAACGAATAACGTACACTGATTAACTGAAAGAACTAACTTAGACTGATTGAAAAACTGACTAAAGACTTATTTGAAACTGACTCGAATGAGGCGATCGACTAGTATATATACCCTTTAGGAACCTTCTGGAACATTCAGGTATGAGAAGCTTCTAGAAATAGATTAGTAATGAAAGTGCGAGAAGGTTCCTTTACAATGAATAGCTATTTACAATGAATGATTGACAGGTAGTTGACCCTTTTTATTGTTATTTCACTTTCTTTTTATTTTTGTTTTTTATACCTGCGTCCGTGCCTGAACACTTCCCGGATGTTGATATAGGTAGTCTTGTAACTTGTTGAAGTTGTCGCCTTTCTTCCAAAACGAAATTCCCGTCGCTGCCAATGCCGATTCGCGAAGACTCATCTGGTTCCCGTGACCCATATATCATATATATTTCAATCTACTAAGTGTTTCACCGAAAGATTTGATTGAACTGAATTCATTAGGCAAAAACGTTGACATTATATATAAAAATCAAAACATCTGAATCTTATCAGCTGTAGGGGGTTTAACTTTCCCTCCTTTTTTTTTTTTGCGTCATGACATTTGATAGATTTGATATTCGCCGGACGATGATGTCATTATTTATATAGTTTTTAATTCCCCTATGACCTCTTAATCGCAAAGATTGATTTGCTCCTATAGCTATAGAGGCTGTATGCAAACTACCATATGACTTTTTTTTTATACTCATGACGTCATTAGGTGCACCCTATAAAACGGTGTGGGGGACAATGGAAGTATTACGTAAGTTCTGTAGGGAAAGTATTAATGGAGCATTCAAATTGCTTACATTTTCTTTAAAGGAAGGGGATGTAACAATTGGTAAATCCCCTTTTTATTTAGAGGCGGTAACAAATACACATGCTTTCGGCTTAAAGCTCCAATTAGAACTTAGACTTGAACTGCCAGAGTTGTCAGACGTAAATCCTCAGATCGTACCGCGGCCTCAAGATAATCGGATTTGACCATTTGATTCGAATTCAGATTTCGGGGGGAATGGGGGGTTAAAATTTGCCCGATTCATGCTTACGTACTAATTAAACGGTCTCCACGTCTCATATTTCCGCCCTCCAAAATACAATGTCACCCGCTTCTGCAAAATACATGTATATCTGTCGATTTTTTTCTTTCGTTTATTTATTTATTTTTATTTATTTTATTTTATTTTTTTTTTCCGTTTTAATCTATGAAAATAGCAGTATGACCCCCTCGAAAAGATTTGTCCGAAAAGGAAAATCTTTTCGAGGGGGGTCAGCTTTTACAAAGCAAGGAAGTCTCAAAAAAAATATATTACCCCCTCGAAAAGATTTCGAGGGGGTAATAATATATTCCCCTTTATTTAGTCATGTGACTAAATTTTTCCTTTCATTAGTCATGTGAAACCGCCTGTCTCGGTTATAATGGACTCCAAGGGGCCAACCAAAAGTAGTCTGCTATGACTGCCTCGAGAACCAAGAGGTCCTCTATAGCCGAATGAATTGGGCCAAAAATAAAATATCAGGATAGAACTTTTTCAAACCTATGATGAGTTAGTTCAGTGCAAAAGGACGTTGGTAAATTCTTACGTAAGAGCTAAGTCATCGATTTTGAGGAAAGAGGGGGGGGGGGGATTTTCGAAAAACTTGCATTAGATTTCGGGGGGAGTGAGGGGTTAAAATTTGATGAAGCAGGTGGGAGACAGATTTTATTTTTCAAGAAACTCTTACGTTAACTCTTTAAGTAACTGAAAGACCTAACTAATTCAGCGAATCTTTACAAATTGCTCTACGGAAACTAGATTTTAACGGGTTAGAACAGTTTCCATTAAGACCCATGTCAACCCATCCGTTTTTATTTGGCTGAGAATTAAATTTTAAGAAATCTTTTGAATTTATAAATCACTTTATTTTTATAAATAAATAAATAAATAAATTAATTAAATAAATAGAAACTTAAATACATAAATGCATAAATAAATAAATAAATAAATAAATAAATAAATAGATAAGTGAAAATAGAGTAAATAGAGTAAATAGAATATGTTTGAAAAAATACAATGGGTACAATTTATATGGTCAGTACCGTATGAGGGGATTACTTTGTACTCGACTGGGTAACTTTGGACACTTTGATTTTCCCTTAAATTCTTCAAAATGGAACAAGGAAAAGCCCAAACAACGATTGCATTTAATAAAGTGAAGCTTCTTGAATATTATTTAGTAAAATGGTCCTTTAAATTAGGTTCGTTATAAAAATATTCGATTTTCAAAATAATGCGAGACGGGAAAAAACTTCAAAGTTCGGAATACTAAGGTCCCTCCAACGGTATCTGAAAGCCGTATTCAGGTTCAAACACGTTCGGCACTTGCCCTACATCATCCTTTAACTACCCCAAAAATTTCTTTCCAAATGTATTTTCCCGAGAGCAGAAAAACAAGAATTAACAAAAAAATGTTTGTAAACACTCCATATACGCCATGTTAATCAGCCATTTTATTCATCCAAACACATTTTATTTTGGTTTCAAAGAATTTATTTTTCTGGATCATTTTCTCCTCTTAAAATTATTTAACGGAATAAAAATTGTTAATTTATTAACGGTAATATGTTTTGGGAAAATTTTTTCGCCCTTTTATTGAATTAATTACGGAGTTACGGATGCAGAAACAAAAATGTCCAAAGTTACCCCACTTTCAGATCGTCGAGGGCGTTCGGAAAATTGAATCATAGATTGACTTAGAAGTATAACCATTACAAGAGGGTATCATTAGAAAGCTGAAGGATCTCCCTTCATGTTTGTGAAGACAGATTGAAAATCGCATCAGTATTTTACAAATAATAACAAAAAAGAGTGAAAAAGTGTAAAAAGTAAGCCCTCGGTATGGTATTTAATTATGGTTTTTGGGCAGTATTTTAATTATTTGGCCAGTAAAACAAATAAATTGTAGGTAATAAAATTAAATGGCCAGTATTTTGATGGGCAGTAAAAAGTTGGGCAGTGAAATAATTAAATGGTCAGTATGAAAATTAAACGGCCAGTAAAAAAGTTACTTGGCCGGTAATTCATTGCAAAATAGATCAATAATCATTATTTTGGTCAGTAAAAAAAATAAAAAAAATTCAATACAAACTAAACAAAAGAAAGAAAAAAATTATTAATAATAATAATAAGTAATATGAATCATTTAGCATCACACCTTGCGTAAGATTTTGGCATCGTTTTCTTGTTTCGACAGGAGGATTTTTATTGTTAAAATGAGTGAATTGATACCTGATTTTTAAAAGTCAATCTGCCGGTTTAGATTTCGATTAAATTTCCCAAGTTTAGATTTTTGCCTTTAGATTTCGATTGATATTATTTTAAAATTTTTGATGTGTATTTATTTTTTTTAAATGCTCGTAACATTCTATTTATTTTTGTAAACGTTCCTACTATTTTATTAAATTTTTTTACATGGCCGATTTTCTATTTTCAATATATCGTATTTCGATCGACAAGTGTAAAGCAATTCGGTTTTTAAATTATTTTGTAAAGCAATTCGGTTTTATTTATTTTTTAAAAAAAGTTGTGTAATTTATCATATAATGGCTAAAGCGTTAGAGCATTACGTGAGCAGTGAAGAGCTGGCGGACCCGGATGACCAAAGAGAGAGTCTGGACAATTGACAAAAGACAATTGTTTTTCAATATGCTGTACTGCCCAAAAAATTATTTTTACTTGCCAAATATTTGCTTTTTACCGACCTAAATTCATTCTTTTACCGATCAAAATTCATTTCTTTACCTACCGTTAGCATTTATTTTACCTTCCAATTCCTGTTCAATTAACTCTTTTTTTTTGCCCACCATGGCCTTGTCGTGAAATACGAGTCGAGCTGTGGACATGTCTATCCGACACAAGATGTACAGTACATGCAGGAATCCACCGAGGTTTTCCACTCTGGAGGAATTGAGCGCCATATGAGTTGTAAAAGTTTCTGTGAGGTAGAATTTTCCGCAGGAACTCCAAATTCCAAATTCCTTAGTTATCCGTAATTTATTAATATTCCGATGATTGTGTCTGCAAGGGAGATGAATTCCTTCACCGAATTCAAAAAATGGATGATTAATTTCTGTTTATAGTTAATTAAGACATTGCTGTTTATGAGCATTTTTAAGAAAATCACAATATTGCTATAATACGAATGTTTTGAATCTTGAAATATGCTTTTCTCGTTTTGTCCGTTAGAAATTGTGACAAATATAAACCAATTTCGGTATGTTGTTCTCGTTTAAAAGCTTCTAAATAGTGAGATCCTAGTAAATTCGGAGGACTAAATTGAAAAGAAGGGTTTAACTCTCCCGACCTTTTTTTATTTTTATTTTTTTTTTTTAATATGATGACGTTGGATGGGTTTGATATTCACCGGACGATGATGTGTCATTATTTATATCATTTTTAATTCTTCTATCACGTCTTAATCTCAAAGACTGAGAAAAATCTAGCTGCTATTATGGTGATTAAGAAAAAGTGTTTCCGATTCTGTTCTTTACCAAAAAAATGGATTCATTTTAATGTGAAAACGCAAGAAAAATTTTGAAACATTTTTTGCGAATTTTTGTATTCTTCAATATACTTTTTGTTATGGTATTTTCAGTTCAGAAACTTGCCCGCCATTTTCGTACTCTTGCCCTTGGCGTGCCTATGCAATATATAAACGGCCGTTTTCCCCTTTGGCCTGAGTTATGACTAATGATTGGAAAAATCTTTTCGAGGGGGTCATACGTTTCTTTTCAGATTTTTTTGCCTTTACAGACTGCCTCGGTTAAATAATGGTCTCCAAGGGACCGACCAAAAACAGTCTGCTATAACCATGGTCCTCCGTAACTGAAAGACCTAACTAATTCAGAATTGAATCAATCAATTCTTTTTGCAGAGTTGACCAATTTCGTCTTTTTATAGCGAATCTTCGCAAATTGGACTACGGAAATCGGCTGTAAATGGATTAGACCAGTCTCCGTTTAGACCAATTTTAAACCACCCGTTTTTATTTGGCTGAGAATGAGATTTTAAAAAAATCCTTTCAACTTATTTTATTTTTATAAATAGTAACATAAATACATAAATAATAAATCAAACACGGAGAAACTTTTACTCGTGTTCGCTACTAAACGGTTTGGGAATAACGTTTATGGTTATCTATTCCCATTTTTTAATCATTACGAACCACCAATTTTTAGTAATCAGTCCTATTCGCCAATGTCAACCGTAAAATAGTAATCGTTGCCAGAAACTGATAAAGGTTCCTTTTTTAATTGTCAATTGCTAAATACTTAAAACGATTACAAAACTTACTGGTAATAGTTGCTATATATTTTTGAATCTTTACTATTCGCGCGGGATTAATTTACACAAACTGTAAAACTGTAGCCGCTATTATCTTAGAGCAGGTAGTACCCAAGAAACATTGGTTCGTTGAATAACGGTTGCCGCTAACGTTATTGGTCAACGGGTAACGTTACTAACCAAAATTCTACTATGAATTTTACCAACGTTTTTCTAACTAGTAAAATTTTCGTAAAATACAACGTTGCCTCGTACTATTTTGCAAAAAGCATTTCAACATTCATTACTGGTCTGATAATTAAATTTAAATTTAAAAGCTGTGCTTTTTCATGAACTTGAAAAACTAACGTTGCCATCGACTGAAGAAATTACGTTTCCGGTTAGGTATATGCTAACTAAAAAGCTACGTGCTACAACTTACTCGTTCTTTACAAATTTTGTCGCATTCCTGTTTTTAAACTTGTCTTTCGGTTTTTTCTGTATTTAAAGAAGTAAACCACTCAAAGAAATCAGAAACAGGTAAAATAAACAACTGAATGACAGGTAAAATAAAAAATTGTGTGTAAAATTTTATTAATTTTTCAAAATTAAAAAAAAAACCGCGCCGCACAGTGTTTGGAATGCAGATTTTAGCCGGAAAAAAGTCCGGAAAGTTGGACTCGAAAAAATAAATTTTTTTTCCTAAATTTTCGAAATAGATAATGGCCGATCCCAAAAATAATTTTTTCACCCTCCAAGGGTGTATGACACCACCTAGGGGGCGTTGAACTTAGGCTATTGTACACTTCACCAGCACAGAGTTCATTTTTACTATTTTTAAATATTTTTCATTTTAGCTAGAAATTTTATCGGGAGTGGTTGTATTTTTTTTGTCGATGCTTAGGTGCTTCTAGTTTAATTATTTATGACTGAATATTTATTATTATATTTTTGCCGTGCATTTTATAAGTATTTTTCATAAAAGTTCATTTCTACGTCTTCATTGCAATATATTTTAATGATTTTTATTCTTTGACGTGTATTTTATCAAAGAACAAGTCCCTATTTTTTTTTAGCAGTAGAAAAACTACTTCTCTTTTTTCGGACAGTTGGAAAAACTATTTATCTTTTTTGCGTTACTGCAAAAACGATCTATCGTATATAGGAGTGATCATTTAAATAGATCGTTTATAAGTCGTCAAAAAAAGATAGGTATACCTATCTTTTTGTACTGCAAAAATGTGTTTTCGTACTGCTATGTTTTTGTACTGCCTATTTTTTTGTACTGCAAAAAAAAAAAAAAAAAAAAAAAAAAAAAAAAAAAAAAAAAAATAGGGACTTGTTTGGAGCAGTCGATTTTATAATAATCCAAATGACCAATGATAACGAATTAAACAATCAATAAAGGTGCAACTTTTTCCTTTTACCCAAATCCAAAAAAAAGAATAGGAAAAATAAGCCAATACAAATAATAAATTTCTAAGCAAAAAGTGAGCGTTGGCAAATAGTTGACTTAACTACGTTCATGAGACGAGGTCACAGAAACGTTTACTCAATGCGTTTGATAAACGTTTAGGCAACCGTTGCCAATACCATTTTCCCACCCGGACATTTTCAATGTTATGGCAACATTTATTGCTAACCGTTTCCTTACGTTAAGGAACAACGTTTGCGGCAACTGTTATTCAACGAACCAATGTTTCTTGGGTAATGGTGTATGCATAAGGTTTGATTTTTTTTTTTTCTTCGCGCACTTAATACCCTTTAGTTTCGACTTGTTTTGACATGGTTTGTGTGGTCTAGTTGGTAACGTAGTAGGGTTGATTGATTTAGGTGTGAGAGGTCTTAGGTTCGAATCTTGGTAGGTGTTGAGATTTTTTCAAGGTATTGAGATTTTTTCAGGGACATTCCTCATCCTGGATGGACATGCGTCGTCATTTAACAACAATAATATAAATAATGAGATTCGAAATAATAAAAAAAATGCCCTTTTTTTTTCTTTTTTCAATTAATTATTATTATTATTATTATATCATTATTACTATTAATAACGGGGGCATTTTCGAATATGTGTATAACATTTTTGGAAAATGTCGAAATATTCGGGAAACGAATCGGAAACAGAATATTCTGGAAACCGGAAAACATTCCACTCTCCCCCCAAAAAGGAGCTGGATCCGTTAATTTTGAATATATAAAGTACATAACGATGGTAAATTGTCTAATCTTTTTAGTAATGACCGCCACTTGTTTGGTAGCCATCGCCAAAATGGTTTAGCAATGCTATCCAGTAGCCTTTAACAGAAACCGATCGTAATGATTACCAGAGAAACTTGGTTGTCAGGCCATAATACAGAAAGTTTGGCAACGATTACCAGATTCTGACATTGAGCGCCAGAGTGGGTTTCTCCGTGAATAAATAAATAAGTGACAACAGAGTGAAAAAATAAAATTAAACAATATCGTAAGAAAATTATACTGACTTATGTCTAATAATACTATGAAAAAAAAATTCGTAATAAAAAACATTCGAATTTCTTTTTCAGCTAACAAAAGATGAACGTGTTTTAAACTTCGAAATTTTAAATAACATTTGCTCCGCATAATATTTCATAATATTTATTACATTTTTGTAGGTGTTATTGCCCATAAATAACCAACGTAACTGGTTATTGTATATCCGAAGTTCCGAAATGAAGCCTTCTATTCTTCAGCAACTTCTTCGTTATTGAATTTCCATTTTAAAAACCTGTCCGCCCATTCAGATTCATTTTTGGTGATGAAATAATAGCAGACGAATTCGCTATCGATCATTTCTTAACAATATTTAATTTCTTCTTCTGTAGCGAATTTTAGTAATTCGTTTACTTAGTCGAATTTATTATCTATAATGTTCATGTATAGAGATTCAACCGTCTTCCTAATGTTTTGGCTCAATGAAGGATAAATTAGCACTTTTCTTATGAACTCCCGTAAAATTGTGTCTTTTGGGTTATCCCGATAACAATCGAAAAGATGTTCAATTAACTTTCTTTTTTCCCACCATAGCCTTGTCGTGAAATATGAGTCGTGCTGTGGATGTGTCTATCCTGCACAAGAAATACATCCCGGGATCCACTGAGCTTTTCCATTCCGGGGGAATTGAGCGCCATATGAGTTGCAGCAGTTTCTGCGGGATAGAATTTTCCGCAGGAACTCCAAATTCCAAATTTCTTAGTAATCCGTCATGTATTAATATACCGATTATTGTGTTGTAATCTTCCAGAGTGATAAATTCCTTCACCGAATTCAAAAAATTGATGACTAATTTCTGCTTATAATTAATATAGACATGGCGGTTTATAAGAATTTTCAAAAATATCACAATATTACGATAACCAGAATTTTTTGAATCTTGAAATATGCTTTTTCTCATTTGGTTCGTTAGAAATTTTGACAAATATAAACCGATTTCGATATATTTTTGTAGTTTGTAAGCTTCTAAATAGTGACTTTGGTCCTTGTAAATTCGCAGGACGAAACTGAAAAGAAATTCTGCATTTCTCTTCTTTTCTTCTTGGCTGATTTTACTTCCAAAGTATTTAACGGCCTTTGACTGGCCTTTGAGTGCAGCAAGTCGAAACATGTTCACATCCACAGACTCTGTTGAATCGTAAATTTCAAAACCGAAACCTTGGTAGCGCGGAGCGGAGCGCGGAAGAATACAATCTTTGTAAAATCCTTGCAAATCGTTTTCTTTGCGTCTGTTCCAATAGGCTACCAAATGAAGATCGTCATCACCGCACAATTGTTCGTAACTGTAAATGTTCTGGTTTCCCGAGATGACTTTCTCCCATAAATCGTTGATTAATTCTTCATCACAAGAATCACAAGCCTCAGCGTATAAACTTCCGTAATCATCGTCAGGGTTGTTGATGCATAAGAATTTCAAAATTTTACCCTCGTCGATGGCACCATTATGATCCAAATAAACGTCACAAAATTTTTCGTATAAGTCGTAGATTGAGGTGTCCTGGAACGGTTTTCGGTTTTGAATGTAGTAAAAACAGTCCACTAGTTTCATCCCAGTTTCCTTGACTGCTTCAACAACTTCGCCGTATAACGTCGCTGGAACTGAATTCGGATTAACCTGCTGAACGACTTCCTTAATTAAATTCGTTTGCTCCACGGTTTTTTCTCTTTTCATATAATATACGAAATAACTGGATTTAATTATCGGTATAGTTAGTCGATATAGATGGTCTTGTAGCTTGATGCAGTTGTCGCCTCTCTTCCAAACCGATATTGCCGTTGCTGTTAATGCCAATTCGCGAAGACTAATCTGGTTGCCGTGACCCATATATTTCAATATTAAGTGGTTCGCCCGAAATATTTGATTGAACTGAATTCAGTAAGCAAAAACGTTAGATATATAAACAAAAACATGAGAAGCTTATCAGCTGTTGGGGGTTTAACTGTCGCGACTTTTTTTCTGCACGATGACGTTAAAAGGATTTGATATTCGCCGGACGATGATGTCATTATTTTTATCATTTTTAATTCCCCTATGACCTCTTAACCTCAAAGAAAAATCGAGCGGCTATTATGGGAATTAAAAAACAAAAGTGTTTCATCCAATTTGGTTCTTCACCAAAAAATTCGGTTCATTTTAATTTAGAAACGCAAGAAAATTGGAACATTTTTTATGAATTTTTATGTTCTACAATAACCTTCTGCATCCTTTGCGGTAGTTCAAGTTCATAAACTTGCCCGCCATATTCGTACTCTTGTTTTATAAAACAAATTGTAGCTTAGGGGATATCATCATCTATCATCTTGACCAACCTTTAAAAGCTGAAATTTAAATCATGTTCACCTCTGTAGGTTCGTTTGGATCGTAAACTATTATGTCAATAATACAATCCTTAAAAAAACCTTGCAGATCATCGTCTTCACTTTTGTTCCATTAGGCTACTAAGTGAACATATTTCTGCACAACTTTTTAGAATTTTTCAACTTGTGTTTTACCGAGATCACTTTCTTCCGTAAATCGTTGATTAATTCCTCGACACAATAATAACATGCCATGATGTACAACCTCCCGAAATCAATATCAGGCATGTGCATCCAAGACGACTTCAAAATTTAAATTTCGTCTACGACGCCGTAATGGTTAGAGTAAATTTTATTCAAAAACTTATTGAAGTATTCCGAAATGCTTTCTGATCTCGATGATAATGAAACCAATAACCAAGCATTTTAGGTCGTTTTTGGTCAGTCATGGTCGAAATGTTATGGTCTATGGCGGGGAATATAAAGAACACCGCACACCAGAATAGGGAAAAAGGTTTCGGTTAAGTATGGTTTTTATATGTATCGTATTGTTATATTCTTATGCAGGTTTTTACCTGGTGTGCGGTGTACTTTACCCAATTCATGCTTATGTACTAATTGAACGGTTTTCATGTTTTGTATTTCCGCCCTCCAAAAATCAATGTCACCCGCTTCTGCAAAATGTGTCCTTTTTTTTGTTCTGTTTGATTTTTGCAGTATTGGGTATAATATAAAGAATACTGAGAAATAACTATCTCCTTTTCTTTTTTTTATAGTCTTCATATCTATAAAAATAGCAGAAGGACACAAAGGTCCACTGGATTTCTAGAGCGATGGCAACGCTTGATGATCCAACCAATTGATTATCAATATCATGAAAAATGGAAAAGAAGTATTGCTCTGCATGTCACGTCAAGGGTCGTAGCACAAACAAGCTGCCCCGTTTCTTTGCTTCTTCGATGGCGTATATAATTAATGCAGAATTGCGTGCGATAAGTAAGCTGAGGATCAACATCACCATCTAGTCATCAGGAAGGTAAGTCGTTTTTTTATTCCATGTAGGTGTGTACATACGACCATTCGGTGTCAGTAATGAACGATCGATACATAGCGACCCCATTGAAACATTTTTGTTATATCTTCAGCTACATATACCTGCTGTACGTTTTTATGATGTTGAAGAAGTAAAAAAATAAGGTGTTTGCTTGGATAAAATCAACATTTCGGTTTGCTTACTTTTTCTACAGGGTAAAAACGGACACCCGGTATCTTTTTTCTGGTTTTTAGGATTCTCTTAGACATATTATACGTAAGCAGGTTCATACGACCAGCCTAGATGAATTTTGTTCGTATTCTGGAAAACGTTTAACTCTTACATTTTTTTTAAACGTTCACTTGTAACGTGCCTTCTAGCTAGGGACTTGTGTTGTTTGAGCGAGGAAGTCTTTTGCGATGATAAATCTGCGTAATAGGAGGACAGTCGAAAATTGAAAAGATTGAACTAGTTTTAAATTGTAGATTGATATTTGTATTTCTTAAAAATAAGTTGCTTTTCTTGACTTACTTAATCGCACATCATTCGCCCGTCGCCAAAGAAAGCTTGGAGGTCTTTGCTATATTAGTGAAGTGATGAGCTATCTCGATTTACAACGCATAAAAACACGATAAGAAAGCTATTGTTCTCGCTTTTTGAGATCAGTTTCGGGGGAAAATTAGAACCTTACCCAACTAGGAGCACTATATATAGTGCTCATGATCAGTCGAGATGGTCTTCGCCTTTTGTGCATGTTTTGAAACCCTTCTACGAAGTGTTGCATAGACCTTTTGGGAATGTTTTAGACCAGTTTTAAACAAACGCTGCTAGCGAGCCTGACTATAAAGAATCGGCAAAAAATTTGGAATCCATGTCTCTGTATATTATAGTGCAACAAATACAAAATCCATAAACGCTATCATAAGCAAAATACCTATTAGACCGCCTTTTGTCTCTCGACCAGTCAGCAGACGTTCCCACTTGTTGCTTCTCTTTCATCTAGATTCTCTAGGCTCTGCCTATATAATATTGTATAAATATATCCATAAGTTAAACATGTACTTTTTTTGGGGTTGAATTTCACATATTATTCCTCGCTTATTTTTAATTTTTAACAACTTTTTTGATTATTTTTTTATGAAATAACAGATAAAAAAGCATTTTCATTTGACATTGATTTTTTGATCAATGATTAGCAGGGCTCAATGTCCCCGGCGCCACCCAGAACGAAACAAAACAAAATACATATACAGGCTTAATGTACTCAAAGTGTACCTGAATGTACCACCCATATTTCATTTTGTACCGTTCTGGTTTCCTAGGGAAAGTATATCATTGCGGGTGATTTCATGGACATTCAACTTCACCCGATGTTCCCGATTCAGGATTAAATGATTGTACCCGACAGAGGACCTTTGTACCAAAATGTACCTAGTCAATTTTTTTTTTGTACCTTAACCGTTCCGGAGTTATTCGAATTTTTATTGGGTGGCGGCGGAGACACAATTAGGTCAACTGAAAGATTCATAAACGATTTAACAAGGCTTAAAAGAACGCGTTTTGTACCGAAATGTACCGTAAAAATTAAATTTTGTACCCATACAGATTCCGAAAAAATCAAGGTTTATTAAAAACCGCGATTTCCTGCAATTTCGGGTGAAACTCTGGACCTGCATTTTAATTTCAAAGAAAGCGTACAAGTGATGCGGCAGGAAGTTAGTATTAGACGTGTACTAAAACGTACCGGTAGAATTGTACTTCGTACCCCTCCCCTAAAAAAAAAAAAAAAAAAAAAAAAAAAAAGGTCAGAAAGAAAATTTCATATACCTGATTTTGACCCAGCACACAAAATTAAATTGTTTATAAAGGAATATTTTGTCCTCGTTGTGTATCGGACTCTACCAACCATTTTTGACTTTGTACCGATTCCGATCTAGATAAAATGCATATTGCAAAGAAAAAAAAAATGCAAAATGACCCACATTGATTTTTCCAATTTTATCAACGAAATCATGGCGTATCCGTTCTGTACCGGACTGTGCCAGGCTCGGAAACGTGTGTATCTTCATGGAAACGTTTGTACCTTGATTCAATCATTTGTACCTGACTCGGAAGTGTTTGTACGTTCATGGATACGTTTGTACCAGGCTCGGAAATGACTGTACCTTTCTCGGAATCGTTTGTACCTTGATTGGATCTTTGTACCTGACTCGGAAACGTTTGTACCAGGCTCGTAAAGGATTGTACCTTTCTCGAAATCGTTTGTACCTTCATGGAAACGTTTGTACCAGGCTCGGAAATGATTGTACCTCTCTCGGAATCGTTTGTACCTTGATTGGATCTTTGTACCAGGCTCGGAAAGGATTGTACCTTTCTCGGAATCTTTTGTACCTTGATTGGATCTTTGTACCTGACTCGGAAATGTTTGTACCTTCATGGAAACGTTTGTACCTTCATGGAAACGTTTGTACCAGGCTCGAAAAGGATTGTACCTTTCTCGGAATCTTTTGTACCTTGATTGAATCTTTTGTACCTGACTTGGAAATGTTTGTACCTTGATTGCATCTTTGTACTTGACTCGGAAATGTTTGTACCTTCATGGAAACGTTTGTACCAGGCTCGGAAAGGATTGTACCTTTCTCGGAATCGTTTGTACCTTGATTGCATCTTTTGTACCTGACTCGGACACGTTTGTACCTTCATGGAAACGTTTGTATCAGGCTCGGAAAGGATTGTACCTCTCTCATAATCGCTTGTACCTTGATTGGATCTTTTTTACCTGACTCGGAAACGTTTGTACCTTCATGGAAACGTTTGTATCAGGCTCGGAAAGGATTGTACCTCTCTCATAATCGCTTGTACCTTGATTGGGCTTTGTACCTGACTCGGAATCGTTTGTACCTTCATGGAAACGTTTGTACCAGGCTCGGAAATGATTGTACCTCTCTCGGAATCGCTTGTACCTTGATTGGATCTTTGTACCTGACTCGGAAATGTTTGTACCTTGATTGGATCTTTGTACCTGACTCGGAAATGTTTGTACCTTCATGGAAACGTTTGTACCGGGCCCGGGAACGATTGTACCTTTCTCGGAATCGTTTGTACCTTGATTGAATCTTTTTTACCTGACTCGGAAACGTTTGTACTGAGATTGAATCGTTTGTACCTTGACTCAATCGTACAAGCGATTAAATTAAGGTACAAACGATTATGAGAGAGGTACAATTCTTTCCGAGCCTGATACAAACGTTTCCATGAAGGTACAAACGTTTCCGAGTCAGGTACAAAAGATGCAATCAAGGTACAAACGATTCCGAGAAAGGTACAATCCTTTCCGAGAAAGGTACAATCCTTTCCGAGCATGGTACAAACGTTTCCATGAAGATACAAACGATTCCGAGAAAGGTACAATCCTTTCCGAGCCTGGTACAAACGTTTCCATGAAGGTACAAACATTTCCGAGTCAGGTACAAAGATCCAATCAATGTACAATAGATTCCGAGAAAGGTACAATCCTTTCAGCGCGGTGTCTTTAACATTTTCAATCACTTCCATGTATGTAGTCGCTAACGTCCTCATTCTTTCTTTTTTTTTTAAATTTTTATACCGCGTCTCTAATGCAACTCCTCAAATGCAACTCCTGATTGAATTGATTGCGCTCTAGTTTTAATGAAGAGATCGTTCTTAAATGACGTCATCCTCTTGTTCTTTTTCTTTTTAAAGAAAACTTACAGACAGACATATTGAGCTTTTTTTTCTTTTTTTAAACAAGGCATATGTCGTCATGTGAATAATGTCACATTTGTAGAAGCCATTCGTTTGTCTAATCACTTCAATAAAGGCGTAATGACATAAACGTAATCGCAAGGTTATAATAAATGAGTCTAAAAAGCATCTCATTTTGACCTTTCGAAACTAGGACATCGTATGTGCATTACAAATGACGTATTGAGCAGATATCTACAGCAGAGATCACGTTAGAAGTCACTTTTGTTTTTGTTTGAAATCCCTTTTTGTTTCTGTTTATAACATAAAATGATAAACATTATTCACTCTTTAGAGCTTTTCAGCTCATTTTATGCCACCTTGATAATGATGTCATCCGATTTCAAACCTGATCGTTTCAGTTACCCTTTAATTTCCCCCTCCCAGCACTCAATAATCGCAATATTCAAACTATTTAGGTACTCCTGTTTTTTTTTTTTTTTTTTTAACTTAAAATTGTAAACTTCTTCAAGGTTCTTAGGCTACGAAGAAAAGAAACTAAAATTCATTTTTTCTTTCATTTATAGGGTCTACCGGATGGTTACCTCTAAAAAATTGAATTAGTCATCGAAATGAAGTGATTTTAAAGGTGTCTATTCACTGGATTTGACTTAAAAAATGATCTTTCTCATGTCCTTGTGTGCACCGCAGCACCGGAAAAGTGCCAAAACTAGGAATCACCAAAGGATTTCAATTTAGAAAAACAAGTTCAACATCGGAGGTAAGTCAAAAGGTTTTTCATTGCTCATTTATTGTTTTAGGATTGAAGGGATAGCAGACTTAGAATTATTTCATTGAAGGGATTTACTTTAACCAATCAGAAAATTGCCAGTATTTTGATACGAATATATTTGTTGGTTACTTTTAAGCCAAGCCGAATTAGAAAAATAGTTTTGCGTCTGCCTCCCTGGGGGCTTGGGTAGGCCGAGGATTTAAAAATCTACTTCTATTGAAATGAGAGACAGAATTATTATTAGTTACTCGTTTAGAAAAAAAAAACAATGCTTCGCTTCCCATGCGATCGCTGAAGCAAAAAGACAAGAGTTACTCCTCAATTTCAATGGTTGCATTTAAAATCTTGTTCTGAGTTTTTTGATCAGTTAAAACAACTTTTCTTTATTGCTTAAAACTCTTTCTCAAATAAACTACACCAAAGGTAAAAATTTCCTATGCACTATCGATCTTGAAGAACATTCAACATGAGCATCATCATTTTGAGCATCGCCTTTTCTTCTAAAATTCATTAGATACGCTGATGTAGCAGATCTTACCTCCTTTTTTCACAGGTACTTTCATTCAATATTCTTAAAAGTTTCTCGTGAAATGCAAAGATTATTCCACGTGTAATGTGATTATTTAAATCTTCCATGATTTTTCATTTTCTTGTAGGGACGTTGGTCTATGGAAGTTGATCTACTGGTTCGTAGATCAACTTCGGAGTTCTCTTACCATAATGAAGTTTTCAGTTATATTCCTCTTAATTAACATCAGAAAAGACATTTTATATTAGTATTTTATCTGTTTGTGTTCCTTTTATATTATGTTTGTAAACAAGCAACGCTTGCAGCGCCTCTAGTGAAACTTAAATGAACTTACTGCCCTCGTGTCACTAGACTCGAAGGTAAAACGTCAACGTGCGAAAACGTGTGTCAATTAGGGGTGAATGGACTTTTTTGGTTATAAGATTTTTTATTGCATTTATTCTGTTTTCTTAATGATTGCTTCAAATATTTGAGTTATTTTCGAATTAGAATATTCTTTTCGCGTACATTATGAATATCCATATTTGAAAGATTACCGCAGGATCCAGTGGCACAGTACTTCCTTTTTTAAGCTTTTTAAATGAAATGCATGATGTCAACAGCGGATTCTAGCATTCACAAACATTTTTTTCTCTGTAAGTACATGATCGTTGTATGACGGTTTTTATTATCACACCATGCTGTTACTCTATATTTTATTTCGTGCATAATTTCTAGACTCAAATCAGACTAGCACACAATACTCCGGTATCATAAAATAGTTATATTTTGATTATCGTTTTAAAGCTCTGTTCCATTTTATATTATTCTCTATAAATAGCATAATCGCCTGACCAATTGATGCTTCAGTTTTGAATTTAAATGTGAAATATTGATCAGAGAGCTGCATTGATGCTGCAATCCATGACAATGTTAAAACCCTTTTATATTCCATGTTGACTGGTTTAGTTCAGTTGATAAATTACAGTTGGATGCATAGTATCTGTGCCTTAAGTACTTTGACTGATTTTTTTTTTCCAGCATAACAACCAATTGCATCACAATTTGGTGAGGGGGCGACCAAATTTTTCCATTGATCCTGAACAAAAATTCTCTTTCAAATGGATTTTGGAATCGAAATAAGTTTGAAGCGTTTGGCAATGATTGCTTATGCTGGATATTTCTTTAACAAACCCATCATCGAGGATACAATATTTGAACATTTTTCTAGTGAAGTTTCTCGACATCATATTGAGTTTCTTCCCTCTTTGATGAATATGGTTATGAATATGGGATTAAAAACTGTATGTTTACCTCTTGCAATTGCAACTGAACTTAAGGAAATAATTTTCCGGCTGGGACTATCAGTTTATGATTGGTATCGTTCTTTGTATAATATTAGTAACATGCTCATTCCCTTAAAATGTAGTAACAGAATATTATTGGACTGGACTGTTTATGGGACTGTTAATAAGGCCAAAGCTTGGAAAAAATGGATTATCCCAGTATTGGAAACAGCCAAGGAGATTGAACAAGAAAAACGGAAACGCCTTACCTTTGAGTTTTATTATATGGCATGTGCAACCGTTCATAAAAGTTTCATTAATCATCACTCCAGAGAAATGCTTGTGTTCTGTCTGGAGGACCTTCGTAAAAAGGAACATGAGGAAAATGGAAAGGAGAATGAAGAGGAGTATCTTAAATTTGTTAGAAGAGTTCTTTTTATTATAAGTTCAGTTTCATATTTGGCTGATGAACCGACGCATTTGGAAAAAACCTATCTTTTAGAATATAATTGTTTAGATCCTACGTTTCATTGTACAAATCATACTATGTTTCAATCATCTGTAGAGGAACTGGGGCTATCAGTTGTTGCTATTCAATATTATTGGAATCTTTTAGATGTACGAGAAAAAGAATTTAGCTTAGTTAATACAGCAAAGGAATGCGTTGAAAAATATTTAAAATACTTTAATCGTAGTCATTTATTCTACGAGCGATGTAGCTCCAATGATTATTTAGATTTATTGATTTTTCTTTTCAAGCAGATGTCAGTGGAACAAATTGAAAAATTTTTAAGTTCAGCAAGTGTAAGAGAAAAAATAGGAGTTTTAACAGGTATTATTTTGTCCTGGTTTTGGGAAGAATTTTTTTTCTCTACATTTGATTTGATGAAGAAACATTTTTCTCGGTATTGCACAATTGGTGAAGTAAAATTTTTTTTGCTGCACTTACTTAAGGCAACTCTTGAGGCAATGGTATGCAATTATGACCTAGGTTTCGATTGTAAAAACAGCATATCTCACAGAATGTTTTACACAATCTGGGAAGAAATGGAGAAAAATGAAAATACCAAATTTGATGTATCAGACTTCAAAGGAGATTGGTGGTTTGAAGAATTCTTATTGCAAGGCTTGTACAAAGGCTTTGATATAGAGATTTTAAATGTGTTGCTTAGCCCACTGGACAAGGACACAAGAATAGGCTATTTAGAGATAGGTCAAATATATTAGAAAGAAATTATTGGAAAAGGTCAATACGAGCAGATAGAAAAATTTATAGAAGTGGTATTAAAATCTGAAGAACGTGCGTGGTTTATTAAGAATCTATTAAACTTTATCGCTGATTTTAATGAAGAAAATAATCGTGATGCAGTGGAAAAAATTTTTGATTGGCAATTAAGTTATGAAGAAAATCAGAAAAAATGGAATAGTTTAATAGATTGATGCATATGATCTTGTACATGAGTGCCAATAATTAACATCGGAAATGTTTCTCGTAGATTTTTTTTGCTGTTAAAGCTTTAAAGTTTTATTAGAAAATAGTTTTCTTCTTCCAAATAAAAAAGCCAAATTGCAAACATTGTTTGTTAGAGATAGCTGCATGTGATTAATAAATTAATGGTTAATTTTAATTATTGATAAATTAGTTCTTTGTTCATTTTGCCTTTTACCATTTTCTAAGGGCTTTGTCAATAAATAAAAAGATTTTCATATTCGATGAAAAAGTTCTTAAAAATTGGGTTCATTTAAAAGAATTATTCACAATTTCATGAACTATTTGTTTTCAATGAAACTCAAAATTGCATTAGCTGCCATTTTTTTGAAAGTTGGCCTACGAACCAATTTTTTGGTATTGAGCAGAAATTTGTCTCTAGGTAATTTGCCCAAGATTCTTTTCGAAAAAATAAAAAATTTGAAGTCTGTACTAATTATACTAATTATATTTTTCTTTTATTTTACAGGCTGAAGAAGCTATTCACATTTCTCGACTACATCAGCTATTCTCTGGACTCATCAGTCTCTCACTTTTCTTTGCCTGATCTCTACATTTTGAATACCTGGACTTGAGAATCGCAGTCTACCAAGCCCAAAATTGCAAAAGATGTGTAACTCTCCTAGGTTCAATGTAAGTAAAAAATATTTTTAACCCATTTTAAACTATACTAATTTTTACAAGTTTTGTGGACTGTTTTGTCATCATATCAATTGTTATTAATTTTATTTGTTTAAAATCTTTTCTGATTTCATGTAGTAATCGTAATCGTTTCTGTAATCTACATTTCAGGTAAACTCAGGAAATGGATTTTCACCACAAAAGCCGTTTTCTCAATTTTTTCAGTTGCATATCGTAACTTACAAGTCTGAAGGAGAAAAATCCATTTATGAATTGCATAATTGATGCTTAAAGAGACAGAGAATTTAACATGATGTATAAACTTTGAGTTTTAAAATGAAAAAAATGTCTTCCCCTAAGATAAAACAAGCAACACTAAGATTCGAAGTAAGTGTTTTCAGACTATTTAAAATATGATATCGGCTTGGTGTATGCTTTTTCATTCTTAAAAACTGAGATAATTAAATGGATTCGAGTAGATGCCAAAGCCTCTGATGGGATCCCTGTAATGAACACATTTATACTTTTTTTAAATTGGTATCCCAGTAGCGCCCTTTGTCAGGATTCCATGGGAATGCTTCCAGTGGGATCCTAAAGTATAATCTACCGGAATGTAACCAAGCCGTGTTTACACTCCAATTTTGTTAAAATTTCGAAAACTCTGCAAAACTTTAATATCTTTTTTATTCTTTTAAGGAAATAAAGTAACTTTCGAAGAGAAAACTAAATTTGACAGAAAGAAAATGGAAAGAACTTTTGACCACCTTGGAGTCCGACTGTCCGTCATACCGTCATGGAGGAAGTTTAAAGACTTAAAAATAAAAATTCAAAATCTGAGCATATTACTTGAGCTGCAACAAAGGAGGAAAGCAAATGAGGCAAGTAGTAAGAATTAAACCTACATGTAAATCATAGCATTTTTGATTTCGAATAAGGTTCTGAAATTTTGTCCAATTTTGATGAAGTTTGATACAGTAGTTTTGATACAGCACCGCTATTTTATTTACCTCTTGGGAAGTTAATGATTAGGCAATAGGCTGAATATTCCATTTAGGGATAAAATATTTTGTAATACCTTCATTAGTTCACAAGTAACTACGTTTCTCTATATTTGTCTTTTGCTTTCTATGATTGTTTGTATGGATGTAAAATTGCTTCTGTTAAATCCATAATCAAAATCCAGATAGGCCACTATCGAAATCACCAATAAAATTTAATGATGCCAAATTTGAAAGTGCTTTAAGGTATTTTAAATGTATAACACCTTCGTGTAAATTAATTATTCAGATTTTTATTTTAACTTTATTATTTTATCTCTGACAGGTTTGATTAAATTACACTTTCAAACATTAAATCTCAATTGCAGTAATTTAATTGTTTCATGACAATTTGAGCACCAAACAACCTGTTATTAAGACATCCTAAAAGATTTACCACATTTTCGAAGAGAAAAAAAAGAAAAATGAGAATAGATACCAGAAAAAATAACCAGCTTTTCAATTGAATGGAGTTTATATTATTTAAAAGCAGACATGTTGAAATTTTTTCGTAACAATTAGCAAGACAGGAATGAAATTTGTAGGTCAACCTGCAAAAAAACAGTGAAACCATGCAAAGAAAAATTCGCAACTTAAATAGACTGACGCGACCTCTAGTGATACACTACATTGGAGTTTTAAACTTTTTTCCCAAAAGAGCCAGTGTATTTTTAACTGCTTTAAACTTTTTTCAGCCATCACCGCATGCAAAACCAATTATTAGAGGTGGTTCAGGGCTGCTTAAAGATTTTATTTTCGATAAAATTTCTTTAATGCGCGACAAAAAATATTTCCATGTTAAAAGTCCATAAGAAACTCCAAGTGGTGCTGCCATCTATAGTTCATTTAAGTTGCGAATATATTTAAAATTCGACTTGTTGCTTTGTTTTGAATTAGTCTTGCGCACTAGGTGGCAGGTAGATCGTAGGAAAGCTCCATCTGCGGTGGCGGTGGGCTCTCTGATCATCATGGCGTCAGTGAAGATGATTGAAATTTTGAAATTACGGTGATGAATTTTAATCGAGGAACATCGAATTTAGTGCTAAGTAGAATTAATGAAAAACACGTATTGCCAATTGGGAAAGCCTTCAGGATTTCAGTTAGCATAATTTGTAAAAGGTAAGTGAATTAGAGGTGTGAGTTTTCTGTACTCGTTATGTAGGTTCATATTTCTCTGAAGAAGTGGTTTTGGATCTTTTGAACTTCTATTTTCCGTCGTATCTTATTTCGATTAACGAATTCTTGGCCATTAAAGTATTATTGGATGTTAGTAATAAGGCCTTGAGGAATTTTTTCTTTACTTCAAAGTTTTGTAATTCTTCGTAATGAA
>CM075214.1:0-46624 GCA_037577465.1 Liposcelis bostrychophila | reverse complement strand
CTAAAAAGCTGATAGAAATTTTTGGAAAGTCAGAAAGCTTAACTAATTTTTAAAAGTTTAAAAAGACAAGTAAACAGCTGTCAAGAACTTTGAAATTATGGGCAAATTTTTAAATTTGGAAACTTTAGCCCAAAATCAATCCTCTAGTGGCGCTACAGGTCGTTAGAATTTTAAATTTAATTAACAATTTTTTTTAATTGGAGCTCAATCCTCAGGTTTTTCAATTTCTAAATTCTTACATTGTTATTGCCAAGGCTCTGGTTTTTTTTAGCAATTTCCAAATTTTAAAATTATTGTATTCTTTTTTTTTAGGGTTGGTTTGGATCTCTACGAAGGTCGCGTAGTGGACAACAAAAAAGCCGGAGTTTTGGAACCGGCAATATCCAAAATCAAGTCTCTTAATTTGCAACGGAAGCTGCTATCACGATCCTTCGTATCGACGACATGATTCGATTAGATCCGGAACGTAAAGACCAAAAAGGCTATAGAGAGGCACTCGAAAGCGGAGAATTGGACGGTTAAAATCATAGAACTGTTGTTTATTTTATTTTTGTTGAGCTTATATCAGGAATTAAAAAGAAGGCGTTATCACGAAGGATGCTTTTTGAATTAAAAGTGCATTATGTATCGAACAAAGGGTTTGACAGTATTAACATGAAATTAAAAAGTGCACAGCATCCCGAATTCATTATTTTGCATTTAACTTTTCGCGAAATTTAATTTAATTTTTCTCGTCTCTTGGAAATAAAATGTTAGAGATTATTAAACAACCTGCTTACTTAATTTATCAACATTTAGTTTTTTTCAATTTAAGTTAATTATTTTATTTGCACTTGTAGGAATTAACTTTTTCTAATTATTAATTTAGAGCTGTCAACTTTTTTAAAAAAATAATTATTTTTATCTCTTTAAAGTCTTTAATTTATTTTAATTTCCTTTTCTAAGTTTAATTTCTATTCGAATTTTAAGAAAAAAAAAATTGAGTACGACAGATTAAGATATTCCTGATCTTTTTTGTCTAAATTTTTTAACGTGGCTAAAATAGAATTAATATTCTTAAATTTTAAAACATGTTTTAGGGGTCACTCACAATGTGATAAAAAAAATTCAGACATATGTTTTGTTTTTTAAACTGTTTGTGAACAAATAAGTTTCGAATCAAAACAAACTATCCCAATTGTATAAGTGGGAGGTTTTCATATTCACGTACACATATACTGTTAACTCATTGCTCAGAATTGGAAAACCTAATCATGCCAGCCATTCCATTTCTAATACTCTGTCTACACTTAATGGTTACTTCCTCCTAAGCACCCTGACACCCTAGGTGTTCCAGAACTTTGCTCTATAAGCTAAAAACATGGAACATGTATGGGTGTCCGGGTGCCTAGGAGCAAGGCAACCCATAAGTGTAGACAGAATATAAGTAAAAGTAAGTATTTATTTCATTCAATTGTAATTTTTGATATTGGTGAATTTTTTTCTGATGGGATAGGCCTTAATGTAAGAAAAACTGAAAAAATTGTAAGCAAAACACCAAAAGTACACCTTGAAAAATGCCATCGGTACAAAATGCATGCTGGGCTTAGGCTATGACATTTATTATTTAAGAGTTCAGACCAATTTTTCTAGAGACTAATATATTTAGCATTATTTTCGAAATTTCTTTTTTATTTTTGGGCCCGAATTTATTGGTCATTGCCTAATTTCATAGACTATCGCTATAGAGGGCAGGTCGATTTAAAAATAAAAATCGTGGCTGCAGATCAAAATTGTCTAATGCCAACTTACAAACTTATAATGGCATCTGGCATCACGACATCACGACGAAGTTTGTTAATAAAATTCCTTTTTTAAAATTGTTTTTAATAATTATTTGAATCAACAGATGCTTTAAACAATATAAAAATAGTAGAAGTATTCATTTTATTGAAATTAATGATGAAAATGATGAATTAGTCAAAAAACGTATTTGACCGTTTTTTTTGTCTGTAGTGTTGGTAAACAGATTTACAAAGCAGCGTTGTTTTGAAAGGGTGTGAGATTTAACGGTTTTGTCTTCATCAATAAACGATTTCAGTAGTTTTTCTCCCTTTTGTGTATATTAGTTACCGTTAATATATCGCAGTTCGATGCATTTTTCTAAACTAATTTGAGTGGTGTGATTTTTACATTGTTTAAGTTTGAATTTTTTCGGAAGTAACCTTCGAATGATTGACAGGATTTGTAGACATTGACAATACACTTGTGTAATATACCGCGATGGATGACTTTACTCAGGTATGTACCTAAACGAAAATCAGGGGACTCGTTATTTAAATATTTCATTTTTCAAAAGGTTTTAAATCACGGGTGTAGGTTAGGATTTCGGAAGACATGATTTTCATTCCATTATTTACAGCTCTAATAAACCAAATGGTAATGGTCGGTTTTTTTCAATTTTTTCAGAGGATGCTGGAACGCGCGAAGCTAAGAAGGGAGAAACTTGATAGCTACATGGGAAATACAAGTAGTAAGCCATGTAAATTAAACAGGTATTTATATAAAATAATTCAGCCTTAAAATACATAACAAAGAACATGACAGATAATCTATTCAGTGTGATTATGAATCGCCCAAAAATTGTATGATGTTTTTGTTTTTATTCTGTTCACAGACTGGCTGAATTGGCAACAAAGATAAATACATGGGAAGATGATGTAGATCATCCGAGAAAAAATTTTGTGGCAAGTGAGACTGTTTCAAAGGTAGGATTTGATTTTCAATTTTGTTTTTTGTTTTTAATGTCTTTATTTACAATTGTTTACAGCCATCCAGTTCTTCTGTTATGAAAGAAAATTCAAAAAATGCTTTTACTGAAAACCAGGAAAATAAGAAACCGGAATCTAACCTCAAATCTGTGGAATCCAAACCTAAACCATATTTTTTTGGTGTAAAATCACCTGAGGTTGATGTTAAGGCTTCAAATGTCAATGCAAAAACTCATGATTTCAGTATTAAATCTCCTGAACCGAGTGTTAAGTCGCCGGTGCCAAAAACATTGGTAAATATTTTAATATTTTGTTTTAAAGGGCATTTTAATTTTAAACATATATAAAACTTTTTTTTTTCTTGCAGAATGTTTTGAGTCCTAAAATGGGTGTGACAGTATTAAAAGACATGTTCGAGAATAAATCAAGTCCAAGTAAAACAGTCAAAGATCCAGCTGAGTTATCTCTGAAAGAAAGGAGGGCTCTATTTGAAAAGAACAAGGGAGAAATTTTAATACCAAAAGTTGCTTTTGGAACTCCTTTACCTGCAAAAAAGCAGCTAATCCCTCAGCAAAAGGAAGTTTCTTCAAAAAAAATTAGTGAAGTGATTGAGAAAAAAATTACTGAAATATCTCAAAATCGGAATGAAAAAGATAAATTTGGAGTTCAAATTAATTTAAAGAAAATTGAAGTAGACAAGCCAGTTGAAAGTAAGAATACACAACTGGTGAAAGAAGAAAAAATTAATTTTAAGCCAGTGAACGAACCTGAAGCTCCAAAGGAAAACAAATTTCAAGAGCCATCAAAAAAAGAATTTCAAAATTCACCAGAGGTTTTGAAAATCGTTAAAGAAGTGAAGAAAATTGATGTTTCCCCTGCGAAAATTGCAAAAGTTGATAGGCTCTATCCAAGTTTGAGCGATATTGAATCAGTGGAAGAAAGTGATGTCAGCTCATCTGAAAATGATTCTATGAACGAAAGGTGAGATGAATTTTTCAACTTAAATGTGGTCAGATTAAAATTGAATAAATAAAAGATTGGTACAAAGCTTAATTATTTTAGATTTTTGTTCAGTTGAAAATAATCTCGGAATTTTATATTAATAGAATTTTTTTCTTTTTTTTTAGTAAAAACAGCAACATATATTTAAACATGAGTTTTGGAGATATACTTGAGGCCAGCAAAAACAACACTCTTTCGCCGCCGAATAATCATTCGCTAGAGTCAAACGAGTGCCGAGTTTTGAATCAAATGGATGATTTGCTTGACGAGGCACTCGGTGATATATCATCATCAGATGAAGATTCGCCTACTCCGCCGAAAATGTTGAAAAGCACGAGTTTCGAGTATAAAAGCAACCCAGACGACCATGGCAGTAACCAGTTGATTCACACCGTCAGTTTTTACAGAAAACAGCAACAGACTCCTGTAAGTTTTAACTGCATTTAATTATTTTTATTCAAAATTCAGTAAATAATTTTTTTTTTTTCAGTCGCAGTCGTCAACTCCTGCTAAAATTATCAAAAGAGAAGAGGAGCACCCGGTTGAAGATAAAGCGGATCAGGATGAAACGGCTTTGGTTGAGGAGAAAATTCAAAATTTACTAACGGAAATTAACACCCAACAAACTCAGATTTCTCAAGCTAGTGAAGCTTTGAATTTTTGTTTGTCGAATGCAAACTTTTCCAGCAGCAAAGAACGAATTGAATGCGAAAGAGTTTTGCTGTTAGCTAGTTAGTAATCAAACATTTCATAATTAACGCTCTGATCAGGGATGGCAAACCGAACGGAACCGAATCGAAAAAATTCTAACCTAGCCTGGATTTTTTGTCTCAGTAAAACCGAACCGAACCTTTTAGAAAATTTTAATGAGAAATTCAAGCCCAAATCCGAACCCATTTAAAACTTAAAGGTTTAAAACCAAACCGAACCGAAACCGAATGCAAATCAGGGAAAGAAAAAACTCAAACCGAAATCGAATCCGAACTTTATTTTTTAAAAAAACCGGACCGAGACGAAACTTTAGAAGAAAAGCCAAATAGAAGCCGAACTTGGACTTAGTTAATTTCAAAACCCGAACCAAACCTGAAATCGGTTTTGTACTAAAACAAAAAAGAAAACCGAACCGAACAGTATTCAAAAAATTTTGGATCGGTACCCAAACCGAACCGAACCGAACCGAACCCTTCCAGGTGGACAACATTTTAACCAAAACCAAACCGAATTCAGTTTGTTGAGTTAAAAAGAAACCGAACCGTTTTGATTTTTGGTTCGGTTTGCCATCCCTGGCTGGGAATACATCAAATATTTCATATTTTTCGTTTTGTTCGCAGGTCATAAACGCCAAGCTTGTTTGAACGAAGTCCATCGACTGAAGGTTGAAAACAGTCTCCGACCGAAAAATTGTGTTTCTGAACTAACCGAAAAGGGGAACGTCGCCATTAAAAACATGAAACTTCCACTGAAAAGAGAAGCTCTTCATTCAATGGCTGCAGGTAAAAAAAAAAAAAAAAAAAAAAAAAAAAAAAACCGGAAAAATTACTCTGCCAGTCGAAAAGCTCTTAATTATCGTTTTGAATTTTTCTTATTTTTTTCAGCTGAAAGTATGCTTTATTTTCGTTTTGTCTGACAAAATGTGACGAACAAGTATTGCAATTCCGTAGTCCCGCTCAAAATTTAATGAACATGACGTATCCGTTCGGATGAAATGAACTAATAAATTTATCGAGTGACTTTAAGGTTACCGTGGAAATTATTACTTAGAACTGAGCAAAGATTATTACCCCACGACGTGAATATCATATTCAGGAAAGAAGGTATGTGACGGAAATTTTTTCCCGTTTTTTTTTTCCGGCTGTCATTAATTTTTTTTCAATTTTATTTTAGGACAAGAAATTATTGACCCCGATAAAAATAAAAAGTCTGATGCGCAAAATCAACTAGACCGTGCATTCAGAGCCCTGGCGGACCCTACGCCGTTCGTACTAGCAATTTCAAATGTGCGGCTTTTTCGTTTTTTCCCTTCGAGAAATTTCCAAAAAGCATGGACTCTAAACAAAGTGCCATATACGAGTCCATTGGAAGGTTCATTTCTCTGTCGATCGAAAATCAACTACGGTTCGATTCTCATTTTTCCGGATGTTTGACTATGTTTGATGACCATCAGGTTTTGGAGCTTGGCATCGTCGTTGGTGCCGGTTGGCGTCGGAACATCTTTCTTACTGGAAATACCGGACGACGAAAAATACCAAAGTAATAACGATTTTTGCAAATATTTGTTTCATCTTAAAAAGTCTTTTCTAATTTATCGTATTTTTCAGGCTCCGATCGGTACGATCGATTTAAGGGCGGTCGTCACGGAAAACGTAAGTATTGCTTCAAGGGAAATTTGCGCCAGGCTTCATACCTTCTTACTTGAAACGCAGCGCCCCAGGCAAGATAATGATCAAGACTCGTTAGTTTGAACGTCAGGGTGATTAACGAAAATTCGACACTGCTCTCTGCTGATAGCAAAGATGAAATGCGGGAATGGTGTCGGAAATTAAACAGGATTCTGGCCCTTTTAAGATCGTGGAAATGCATGCCTTAAATAAATTTTTTTTAAATATTTTCGTATTCTTACGCCTTCTTATATGATAAAAGCTCTCTTTTAAGCATTATTCTTGTTATTTGTATTTTCTGCTTTACATACATCGGTTTATTTTTTTTTAGTAACACATAAAAGATTTTTTAAAAAGACCACACTAGGGTAATTCGAAAATCAGATTTTTTTTAAATTTAAATTTATTTAATTTCGGGAAAAGTTTCTTTTAGGTAAGTTTCGCCAATTCGACACCTCAAGATACATTACAAAAAAAACGTACCTTTCTTATAGGTAGAGTATCAATCCTGAATTTTTTTTTTTTAGATTTTTTTTCGGACGGTATCTTGAAGTGTCGGATTAGCCTTTAAATTCCCCATATAAGGCCCATAATTGGCCCATATAAGGGCCAAAAATGACCATTTATTTTTGCGTAAAAGGACATTTATTCCTATTGGAAATTTTGCTTATATAGATTACGAATTTGAAGTTGAAAATTAGTTTCGGTGCCCGGTTTTTGAGCTACAAACAGGCCGGATTTAAAAGCTCTGAAAACCTTGCTATGGCTTTTTGCCCGTGGTTCAAAAATCGTGCACCAAAATTAATTTTCGACTTCAAATTCGTCATCCACACAAAATTTCCCTTGGGAATCAATAAATAGTATTTTATGCCAGAAAAAAAAATGTTCATTTTTGGCTCTTTTACGGGCTTTTTGGAAAGAACCTCGCACAGAATAATAGAATTCGGGTACCGGATAAAAATCCATTTTTTTTTTTTTTTTGTTTATTTTTAATTGTAAACTTCATATGGCACCCAAATTGCTACTAATCTGTGCGGGGTTCTTTCAGGGCCAATTCGACACCTCAAGATACATTACAAAAAATCTTTAAAAAAATTCTGGCTTGACACTCTAGGGGCAATTGAAATATTACTTAAGCATGGTTTTAATGAATTTGAACTCCATCCCCCCGAGTGTAAGATATTTCGCCATATTTAGCTTATGGCAAAGATGGTTAATGCTGACCCCAGATGCTTACGTAATACTTGAACTGCCCCCTACCTAAAAATAAAATATTTTCCCAATGTAGAAGTTTTAAAATTCCAAAAAATTATTATTTTTCGAATAAATTAATTAATTTTCGAACCACCCTACTGCACACTATAGAGTGAAATAAATTATCAAAACGAGCGATAGTTGTTTTTTATACGTATATTTTATGACAAAAATAGTATTTTTAATAAGTATTCAAAAACTAATCATTATAGTATATTTTTAATGAAAAACTATTATTATTATTTTATTTTATTTTTCTTCTCTCTTTTACCGGTTTTTTTTTTATTGGGAGTCATGTGTCATGTGTTCGTTTCAGCTTTTTGAAGGTTATAAATCAACTGAAATGTTTTTAAAAAGTTTTCTCTCAGATAAATTGAAAAAAAAAAAAAAAAAAAAAAAAAAAAAAAAAAGTACCTATCGAAATCACAAAAAGATATTTTTATGACAGGTGGCGCACTCCTCGTGCTTATGGAGAGTAAAAGGAATATGTTTTAGAAAGAAAAAAAATATATACCTTTTATAAGCTAAAGCTAGGGATGGTACATCAACTTTGTGTAATATTTACACGAAGAAAATATTTATCCTTGATTGGATCTTTGTACCTGACTTGGAATCGTTTGTACCTTCTTGGAAACGTTTGTACCAGGCTCGTAAAGGATTGTACCTTTCTCGGAAACGTTTGTACCTTCATAGAAACGTTTGTACCAGGCTCGGAAATTATTGTACCTCTCTCGGAATCGTTTCTATTTTGATTGAATCTTTGTACCTGACTTGGAATCGTTTGTACCTTCATGGAAACGTTTGTACGAGGCTCGCAAATGATTGTACCTCCTTTCCGAGCCTGGTACAAACTTTTCCATGAAGGTACAAACGTTTCCGAGTCAGAGGCTGAACTTACTGCCCTCGTGTCACTAGACCTAAAGGTGAAACGTGTACGTGTTCCGTGTTTTTCAGTCAGGGGTGAATGGACTTTTTTGGTTATAAGATTTTTTATTGCTTTTATTCTGTTTCCTTAATGATTGCTTCAAATATTTGAGTTATTTTCGAATTAAAATATCCATGTTGGAAAGATAACCTGGCACAGTACTCACTTTCCTAAGCTTTTTAAATGAAATGGAGGATGTCAACAGCGGATTCCAGCATTCTCAGACATTTTTTCCCTGTAAGTACATGATCGTTGTATGGCGGTTTTTATTTTCATACTATGCTGTTATTCTATATTTTATTTAGTGCATAATTTTGAGAATCAAATCCGACTAGCACATAATACTCCTGTATTATATTTTTAAATTTTTAAAGGAGTTATAAATATCTTATGACATGCAGAAGATTAGGTTTAAGTGGCATGATACCTCTCATTGTCTGGACAAAAGTGGCAAAAAAGCTGAAAGAATTCTAAATACAAAGTCATTATTATAAAGCCGTCAGATACGAAGAAAATCAGAAAAAATAGCATGGTTCAATAGATTGATGGTGCCTATGATCTTTTACACAAGTTGAAAACTTGGAAAACAAATAAAAAAATTTTATGTACTACTACTACTACTGTACTAATTTATATTCGATAAAAAAGAGTTCTTGAAAATTGGGTTCATTTAGATGAACTATTGACGATTTCATAAACTATATTTGTTTTCAATGAAACTCAAAATTGCATTAGCTGCCATTTTTTGAAAAGTTGGCCTACGAACCAATTTTTTGGTATTGAGCAGAAATTGGTCTCTAGGTAACTTGCCCAAGATTCTTTTCAAAAAAATAAAAAATTTGAAGTCTGTACTAATTTATACTAATTATATTTTTTTTTTATTTTACAGGCTGAAGAAGCTGTTCACATTTCTCGACTACATCAGCTATTCTCTGGACTCATCAGTCTCTCACTTTTCTTTGCCTGATCTCTACATTTTGAATACCTGGACTTGACAATCGCAGTCTACCGAGCCCAAAATTGCAAAAGATGTGTAACTCTCCTAGGTTCAATGTAAGTAAAAAATATTTTCAACCCATTTTAAACTGTACTAATTTTTACAAGTTTTGTGGACTGTTTTGTCATCATATCAATTATTATTAATTTTATTTGTTTAAAATCTTTTCTGATTTCATGTAGTAATCGTAATCGTTTCTGTAATCTACATTTCAGGTAAACTCAGGAAATGGATTTTCACCACAAAAGCCGTTTTCTCAATTTTTTCAGTTGGATGTCGTAACGGACAAGTCTGAAGGAGAAAAATCCATTTATGAATTGCATAATTGATGCTTAAAGAGGCAGAGAATTTAACATGATGTAGGAACCTTGAGTTTTAAATGAAAAAAATGTCTTCCCTAAGATAAAACAAGCACACAAGATTCGAAGTAAGTGTTTTCAGACTATTTAGAATGTGATATCGGCTGGTGTATGCTTTTTCATTCTTAAAACTGAGATAATTAATGGATTCGAGTAGATGCCAAAGCCTCTGAGGGGACCCCTGTAATGAACACATTTATACTTTTTAAAACTGGTATCCCAGTAGCGCCCTTTGTCAGGATTCCATGGGAATGCTTCCTGTGGGATCCTGAAGTATAATCTACCGGAATGTAACCAAGCCGTGTTTACACTCCAAAATGTGTAATATTTCGAAAACTCTGCAAAACTTTAATATCTTTTTTATTCTTTTAAAGAAATAAAGTCACTTTCGAAGAGAAAACTAAATTCGAAGAAAGAAAAAAATGGAAAGAACTTTTGACCACCTTAGAGTCCGACTGTCCGTCATACCGTCCTAAAGGAAGTTTAAAGACTTCAAAATAAAAATTCAAAATCTGAGCATATTACTAGAGCTGCAACAAAGGAGGAAAGCAAATGAGGTAAGTAGTAAGAATTAAACCTACATGTAAATCATAGCATTTTTGATTTCATATAAGGTTCTAAAATTTTGTCCAATTTTGATGAAGTTTGATACAATAGTTTTGATACAGCATCGCTATTTTATTTACCTCTTGGGAAGTTAATGATTAGGCAATAGGCTGAATATTCCATTTAGGGAAAAAATATTTTGTAATACCTTCATTAGTTCACAAGTAACTACATTTCTCTATATTTGTCTTTTGTTTTCTATGACTGTTCGTATGGATGTAAAATTGCTTCTGTTAAATCAATAATCAAAATCCAGATAGGCCACTATCGAAATCACCAATAAAATTTAATGATGCCAAATTTGAAAGTGCTTTAAAGTATTTTAAATGTATAGCACCTGACAGGTTTGATTAAATTACACTTTTAAACATTAAATCTCAATTGCAGTAATTTAATAGTTTCAAGACAATTTGAGCACCAAACAACCAGTTTTTAAGACATCCTAAAAGATTTGCCACATTTTCGAAGAGAAATTAATAAATGAAAAATGAGAATATATTCTGGTATCTCTAGATACCAGAAAAAATAACCAGCTTTTTCAATTGAATGGAGTTTATATTTTTAAAAGCAGACATATGTTGAAATTTTTTCGTATAATTGATGATTGGTTAAATAATATTAAGTAACAATTAGCAAGACAGGAATGAAATTTGTCGGTCAACTGCAAAAAAACAGTGAAACCATGCAAAGAAAAATATATTTAAAATTCGACTTGTTGCTTTGTTTTGAATTAGTCTTTCGCGCGCAGCGAGATCGTAGGAACGCTCCATCTGCGGTGGCGGTGGGGCCTTCTGATCATCATGGCGTCCGTGAAGATGATTGGAATTACGGTGATAAATTTTAATCGAAGAACATCGAATTTAGTGCTGAATAGAATTAATGAAAAACGCGCATTGTCAATTGGGAAAGCCTTTAGGATTTCATTTAGCTTAATTTGTGAAAGGTAAATGAATTAGAGGTGTGAGTTTTCTATACTCGTTATGTAGGTTCGTATTTCTCTGAAGAAGTGGGTTTGGATCTTTTGAAGTTCTATTTTCCGTCGTATCTTATTTCGATTAACGAATTCTTGGCCATAAAAGTATTATTGGATGTTAGTAATAAGGCCTTTGGGAATTTTTTCTTTACTTCAAAATGTATGTTAATGAACATACCACGCGACCACCCTACGCAAAAAACATTATGAGATAACCATAAAATTTATGGTCAGAAATGTTATGGTCCTCCTTTAATATCTTATGGCGTTTTGGACACGGGTAAACAGTAACATGTTGCGGTTTGACCATAAACATTTAAAGGTCCAAAACTACGAGAAAACCATAACATTTATGGTTTGCTAATAAGGTGAATGGTAGGATATTTTACGGTTAAATAATAAAGTTTTATGGTTTAAAAATAATATTATTCTATTATTAATAAACGATCATTTTAAATGAATGATAGTTAACTATAATTATTTGACAGATCATTTTTTAAAAAAATTTTTTAACATGAAGATATGGAGAACTTTGAAGGAAAAGCTTGGACCAAAAATAGAAAAGCCAAGTTGAAAGTCTTATCTGAAAAAAAAAAAAAAAAAAAAAAAAAAATCACAAAGGATCGATATTCTTTATATAACAATGCAAATAAATAAATAAATAAATAAATGAATATACGTATCTGATCTGAAATGGTAGGCTGTGAACACTTTTTTTTCAGCGGTTACTTATGAACCTCATCATGCAGATTTTTGTTTAGGATGATCGATTCTCCATTCCAAAATAATGATAATTTTTTCACTAGACACATTATGAAATAATTTTGCTATTTATTTTTGCAATCACACTCCCAGCAATGGCATTTTTTTTTCAACAATTATATGAGATGTCTTATTTGTGAAACGGCATGCAACATGTTTTACAAACATAGTGATTCTCTGTTCCAAAGTAAACTAATTTTTTCACTACGCATATTATAAAGTACTTCCCTTTTATTTTTAACAAATCACAATCAAACATCCAGCATGGTAGCTTTTTCTTCAGCAATTATGATGGGAGCTGCTATGTTTGGAAACAGCATCATTTTTTTCATATAATTATTGATTGTCCATTCCAAAATCAATCTTTTTCTTTTTTTCTTCACTCGACACCTTACGGATTATTTATACTTGATTATATTCGCGATTCACATCTCACTGAGACTAATTCATGATGCATTTCAAATAATTTCCAAACGGCTGTCTTTTAACAATAACGTAAACAAACATTAGCACCTTGTTTTGTGTTCGATTTTTTCGGTTAAATAAACGTTCCCGAATAACATTTTTTTATGTTACTTATTCACAAATGCTTCTGAAAAATATAATTTTCGTATTTCATTAATTAAAACTCACTATTTTACTGACTAAAACGAACAAATAAACATTGTTTACACGAATACCGTTGAACAGACGCCATTATTTTTTTTTTCCGTTCTCTATATCCCCGACTTCACCGTTGGTGGAAGTTTGATGTTAAACAATAAAGACTGAGCATTTTGTTACCGCGCTTAACGATTTGAATTTGAATTTTAGTTTTTTCTTTCTCAATTATTTTTTTATTCAATTTAACATAAAAATGCTCATTGGTAATTTAATTTTATTCATTTGAATCAGTTAATTATTATTGATTTTAAATTTGAATCGCAGAATGCATGAGTACTTATTAATTAGTTTTAAAAAAATGTTTTAATATTTTTCATTAATTCTATGGCTCATTTTTTTTTTTCTCGCTTGAAATTAAATTAACAACTCAACATTTACCTATTTCTTTTCTTTTTATTGCAAAATCTTAAGGTATAAGGTTTTGGGTTGCACAAAAGGCTCATAATTTCTAAAAAAATAAAATACAACTGTAAGGTTAATTCATTATAGCAGTTATGATGTTTATACGGTCATCCATATCTTTCTGATGGAGGAGCAACACCATCGTAACAACCATAGCACTAATGGGTATTCAATACAACTAATGCAGCTACTAATGCAGCTGGTTACCGATAATGTTAATGGTCACACCATTGATTCATTGTTATCCATAACAATGTATGGCTTAACCATAAACATCATTCAGAAACCACGTTATGGTCAACCAATAAAAACTTATGGTCCTATGTGGTTACCATAGTTGCCTATGGTAAAACCCTATGAAAACCATAAGCAATATGGTTTTACCGTAGTTTCTATGGTTCATCTCTATGGTCCTTTTGCATAGGGCATCTAATACGAAAGGGCATCTAACACGAATAGCTATGCATAGCTATTCGTGCTTTGGATTAAAATTTTTTAAACGTAATTGATTTTCCTTTGGGTTCAGAGCCCTGTGAAATTATTTTGTAGTTGGTGAAATCAGTGTAAGATGTTTATTAATCACTTAAGTTTTTGATTAGTTTTGAGATTGAAAATTTTCCTATCTTAAATGATCATTTTAACAGGAATTATAGTCATGCGAAAATATCAATTAGCCCAAAAAAAGGAATGTGCTTGACAGTATTTTACAGCTTTGTCTTTTCTTTTCTTTTATTTAGGAACCTGGGGGATAAGAAGCAATTGACTGTAGATGTGATCAGTTGCACATTCAGCTAATATGAGGAGACTCGGAACTTCAACTTTCTGAGAAAATCATTGCAACATGGTTAAATCATTAAGGTGCTGCATTAGCCCAAGTGAAGAACAATAAAAAGGTAAGTTGCTTTATTTCATTAATCATCAGTTCAGTAATCTACCTGTGTTGAAATGAAATGTTTCGCAACATTTTTTAGATTAGCCAAGTACAGTAAGTTTATAAAGGATGTTTAAAATTAAAATGTTGCAGGAAACTTATCATGATAAAATAACATGTCTCGTGTAATTGATTCTCTTTGCATTAAGAGGAATTTTTTTTTGGTAGTTAAATTTTCGGTCGATAGATGGCTCATGAATGTAAGTCAGACCAAAATATGGCGGCTAAAAAAATTTGAAAGTTTGTTTTTGTTTACTTGAATTGGTTTTTAAAATTTTTATACTAAAACCCATGTTTTTAAAGTTGAAAACAGATTTAATACAGATAATTACTTCCGTAATTAATTTTAGTCATATTATTCGCATTTGACATCTCTATTTGAAAACGATGTACAAAAAATAAATAAAAACAAACATTCAAATTTTTTTAGCCGCCATATCTGGGTCTGACTTACACTCGTGAGCTATCTATCGATTAAAAATTTAACTACCAAAAAAAAATTCCTCATTATAATTAAAATTTCAAAGCCACTCATCTTGAAAAACCCAAACACTTAACATGGTTGTAAGTGGTTGTAATATGATCTACAATTTTGCAAAAACAATGCTTAGAAAAATAAAAATTTGTTCAGCTTCACAATAATTGTAAGAACTTACTATTTACCCAAAAGCTGTGAAAAGAATGATTGCTAATGTAGAACTTTAGTAATTAGAACTCGTTATAAAAGAACACAAAAAATTTTATTGTTGGATAATTATTTTATTTACTGACCCTATTTTTGACTTTGAGTCTGAACTTATTTGAAATTACTCATTAAAAACTTATCAGGCAGCAGCTAAACTTTTAGTTAAATCAGATTTTTTTTTTTTTCTTTTTTTTTCTACGAATTGATTATAAGCAAAATATAATTTTTTTTTTTTAAGTAAATGGTTTTTTTTTTGTTTTGTTTTCAGGAAAACTAATTTTGCAAGGAAAGAAGTAATGGTTTCATTTCTAAACTGTAATCAGATGTGATGGGATAAACAGACTTGTCTATTGGCAAATCGTCAGATTTTGTTAAGAACAGTTTACAAATTTACATAGCCAGGGATCATCATAGGTAAGACATATACTTATTGTATTCAAATTAAAGCTCCTTGAGGCTCGGAAATTAGATTATTTCATACAGATGATTAGATTATTTCATACAGATAGAAATGTAATACATATTTTTTTGATCTGATTACGTGCAGAAATAATATTGGGAGTAAATTTAATGGTCAGGGGTAAACTGGCCCGTTTTAATCCCTTCGACCCAAAATCAATAAACTGGGCCGGTGCGATTAAATTTAACCAAAAAAAAAAAAAAAAAAAAAAATAGGAATTTTTTTTTTTTTTTTTTGCTTTTAGCGCTAAACGGTTGTTCAAACATTACTTTATATAATAATTCATTTTTAACTTTTGCATTATGCTTTTTTATTCGTTATTTTTAGCATATCCATCCGAGAAAGTACTGTTTTTTTAGATTTTGAAAATTTCAATTTAACAGGTAGATTTTAAGTCATTAACTAAATGAAAGATAAATCCCTTTTTTCACATTTTTTAAAATTTGTAATTCATCAAATGATTTTCGATACCTTGAAACCCTGCTCCAATTTTGAAAGTAATGTTTTTTTAAAAATTCCTAAATTTTAAATTTAAATTTACAGGAAAAATTCCCTTTCCGTAACTAGAATCTTAATAGTGAATGACCGGGCGAGTATACCTGTTTGGAAAAAGGTCAGTTGACCGTGAAACGAAATTTACCTATTTACCAAACCGATTTTGGTTCCAAGGGATTAAAACGTATCCTATTGTTATATTCTTATGCAGGTACATGGTGTGCTGTGTTTTTTTTAAGTAAGTGATTTTTTCAAAATGGTTTTTGTGAATGATGAGGAATAATTTGTTGCTTTTCAAGTTTTTGATTTTAAAAATATATAGGGAATTTGAGGTAATTGCATAGGAACTTAATATCAAAATAAATGATTGAATTGTGAAGGTTTGATAGGAAAAACCTAGGTAAAGCCTAGGTTTCTCAAATTTTATTATTTGTCACTTATTTCTTTTTGGAAAACAAATAGCTTAGCATTTGAGTAATATTTTGTATTAATTATCAGCTAAATAGACTTTTTTTTTTATTATTATTTATTTTCGTAATGGTCATAATTTAATGTAACACTGGAATTAGGCTACTGCTGTTACTGTTAGGGGTCATGTACATATTACGTAAGCATTTTTTTTGCCATTTTCAACCCCCTCCCCCCCGTTGTAAGCATGAGTAAGATTTTGGCAACCCCCCCCCCCTCCATATTACGTAAGTTTTTTTTTTTTTTTTTATGGAACCAACGGCACTCGACTTCAGTAATTTTCCCCATAATTCATGGAACTGAAATAAACCAATATAAATACCTATATTGAGGAAAATTAAAGAGAAGGTTACCTTTATTAAGACGGTAACAAAATAATGTAACATTAGCTCGCCGCAACATTTATAATATTTTAAAATAACATGAAATTAATTAATTAATTATTTATTTTCAAAATTCCTGGCAGATTAGAAAAAAGCTTACGTAAGAAAGTGTGAGACCCCCCCCCCTCCCCTTGGTAAGGTGTCGTAAGCATTTACGAGACCCCCTCCCCCCCCTTAACATGCTTACGTAATATGTACATGACCCCTTATGTGCTAAATTCAACGTTTTTAAATTTCGATGATATTTTTCATCGCATCGTATAAAATTAATTAAAACATAATTGGTATGGTAATGATCAAAATGTTTGATTGGCTTTCGCGTTGAAAATTTAATTATACTCAAATGGCAAATTTAACATGAATTATATATAGTTTTTTGCCTGAACATTATTCATTTAAGAAGTAATTTTTTTCTCTAAAATTCTAAGCAGTTGTTTTTTTTGTTCTTTCTTTAAGGATCTTCATAAAGATGGAGTTTTTGAAGAAGCAATTGGTAAGAGCATGCAGTTTACATGAGTGGATACAAGCTGAGAACTTACTGCAAAAATCGTAGTAACTAAGCAATCATAGTTGAATTATCGATGAAATACTAGTTCAGCCAAGGTCATCATAATGATTGTGTGGTAAGTTGCTTTTTTTTTTTTTTTTTTTTTCATAAATAAATGACCAGTTTTAATTAAATCTTAAACCGTAGGAGGGGGCTACTTTTTACAATGGTGGGTAACTTTTTACACTTTTATTTTTTAAAAAATACTTCAAAAAGGCTAAGAATTTTTTCAAAAATTAAACTTATTCCAAATTATTGATAATTTTCGAGTGTGATGTTCGAGCATAGTTGCCTAAACTTATTTTATAATGAAAACTAGCAAAGCGGCCATTGCGGGCAGTTTTATTTTATAATGTAAAAAGTAGCCCCCTGCTACGGAAGTTTTTTTAAAATGAGTATGTGTTCAAATAAGAACTAGAGTGTTCAGAGTAAAAGGGAAAGACATGATCCAAAAACGCAATTGCTATGAGTTGAATTTTAGAAATAGCAATTTATCTACTTGTAACTCAGAGACGTAATTTCCTATGTCCAGAGTGGTGCAATTGCACCACCCAAGATTTTAAATTTTTTTTTGCAAAATCCAATATTTTTTACTGTGCTGTGCATATATAGTACAGGTTTCGATTCATTTGAGCCTTGAGAAAAGTAAATAGGTCATTTTTGTGATCAATAAAAAAAATTAACCCTATTATTGGGTCAAACGGTCACTCACAATCTCATTATTTTTCAAGTACCTGAAGGTCCGTCTTTGAAACTTTTTTTTGAATATTATACTAAGAAACATTTTATGCAGATTTATGACGCTTTACAAATCTCTTCTTTGTTTTCATTTTCGGTTTTTTCGGAACTACAGCTACCAGGAATCTTTTTAAGAATTCTTTTTCTTTCAGGTCGTTCACTTTCTTCTGATTTTTTTTCCCCCGTTAAAAAATTAACCAATCATTTTAAAAGTATGTTGTCTTCTCCAATCAGCTGCACCACCCAAAAAAAAAAAAAAAAAAAGAAATAAATAAATAAATAAATCTTGCATCACCCAAAGAAAAATATGAAATTACGTCTCTGCTTGTAACTTTAAAATGCAAACCTTATTATTTAGCTTTGATTGTTTATTGGTATAATCGATTTAGTTTATGCTACATCCTCATTATGCAGCACTTTAAAGAAGATTTCGATCTATGTATTTTTTGTTAGATCTAAAGAAATAATAAGTCTGATTGATTAATAAATTGATTCTCTGAAGAAGCATGCAGTAAAACTGTTTTTAAACTGATAATTTAAAACAATTGATTAATCTAAACTTGTTTAACCTTGAATTAAAAAATGAATCAGAAAATGATTGTTTTTTTCCTCCTAGAATTAATTTTTATGCAAATTTTAAGTTTTGTTTACGTAAATTATTTTTTTCTTTTTTTAGTTTTTAGTAAAGATGGACTTGAGATGCCACTGATCAAGTAATGGTTCCATGCGTATGTCGGGGTTGGATGTAATTATATGAACGAACTGTCACCCACAAGCAAACCGTCAGGTATGGATTTAGTCAAAATCGTTTTTCTATTAACTAAAATTAAGGTTCCTATTAATTATTTGAAAAAAGGCATATGTTCGTTTGTGAAGGGTAGGATCAAAGGTCATTCATTTTGAAAGCTAAAATAGTCACGCTAAAGTTTCATTTTTTAGTGATCAGTTTTGTTTAGCAATTCTGGAAGACATTTGTACGTGACAGGAAATATTTAACAAAGCTGTTGATATCTGGCTGGATTTTATTGTTGCCGTAGTAGTTAATATTCAGTTTCGCTTAGGGAACTTTGTAGGAACAATTACTTTGCATTTGATTAAATTATGGAAACAGATGTTTCAAAAAACCTGAATATTTTTGAAATTTCGGTATATAATTTTTAAAATTTGGTATATAATTTCTCTTAACTTTAGTCATTTTTTCACTGCGAACCCTGAGTACGATAAAACTGGTGTACTTGCTGAGGGTGAAAATCCAAGTTTTAAATATGGGGTTACCAACTATATGAGAGTCCTGTTATGTGAAAAAATTATGTATTGTACAGTTGGTCGAACTTTATAGCAGGATACAATGATAGGTGCTATACAATCCTGCCTTTTTATATATCTTTTATATTTTCGATTCAAAACGAAACAAAAAAAATGTGGAGTTTTTTTTTTTTTATGGTGTCGTCGATTAGGTTTGAGCTCGAGCAAGCAAGGTCTGAATGGTGGCCAAAAAATCAGTCAGCGCAGTATACAGAGTTGGGGTTGGTGGACAATATTCTCATGTTGCGCTTAGCCCGGAGGGTTTTGGGGGTCAAAAAATCCGAAAAATGCCTTAGATAATTTATTGGAAATTCTCAAAATCAAAGTAGTACTTTAATTGTATCGCTAGACATTTTTTTGCCGAAATGCTGATGAGGAGATCAATGGTGCTACCAGTTAAGAAAGAGCACTGTTTGAAGCTTTTATATATTTCAAAGCGTTATTTATAAATCTTGTTTTTTGTTTTAGAGAAAAATGAACAAACTTAATGACCACTAGATTTTAATAGCTTTTACGCTAAAAGTATTTTCATACCTGTTTTTTAAATCGATTTCTTGATGAAATCTATTAAAAGAGGGTTATGTTTATTAAGACACCTGTGGGTCATTTGGGGGGCTTTGGCCCCTCGACCCCTTCGTGTTGTTCGGGATTATTTGGCCCAAAACAAGGGTTTTCGGCTTTTTTTTTTCTCGAGACTAATGATTGATGGCCTTGATGTTAGATTTTGAAAACGTTTCATAAAAATTCTGATAGATCTTTATTAAATTTATTTCCTGCTTAATTAATGAATGAATGAATTAACTTTTTTGGTAAATGTAGCTTTGGTAATGTAATTTTTTTTTTTTATATAATCTGTGATAAATTATTTTTACTCCTACTGTGTCATATTATATCTGAAGCAAAATATTCTTGAATTAAAATTGTGAAATATTCTCTTTTTAGGGAGAAGAAAAAATATTTCCAGTGATGAAATTCGGACGACCTTGTAGAACTTCTCTGCTGGCAGAAACCGATGACATTCCAGCTTTCAAAAGTCAAGAAGATTCACCTATCAAGAATTTTTATATGTCAAAAATTTTTTTTTTTAATTTTTATGTAAAAAAAGGCAGGGTAGGAACACCTACTATCGGACTGGCCAACGAGTTCCATTTTATGTCTTAAAGATAGGCTTTTGGGAAAGGGGGGGGTTTTCGTTTTTTAATTACTTTTTTCCGAAGGGGGCCTGGATCGGAGAGAAAGGCCAAAGGGTGGCGGGCCTAGCGTAGATTGTAAACCCGTATTCGTTTCCGATGTGCCGTTGACCTTTATTTCGTATGTTATAAAGGATCGACGTCTCAGAGAAATCGAACGGGGACGAGCCTTGTAGTACCGGCGAGGTGGTTTTCACCATAATGCGAGGGTAGTGCCGGACGCCTCAGTCCAGAGAGCTCGAGGATCTCGTGACAATCTCCGTTGTAGGAGGGAGCGAAAGAATGTAACCACTTATCCAACATACCCGGGCACTAATGGGTAGCCGTAGGGTTTTTTAGGTGCGATTGGTCTCTGTCAAAGTCATGCGGATTACCTTTAACTATATTTGACGGCTAACGAAAGTGTTCCAGAGGCGTGGCTTATGGAACTACTCTAGTCAACCGTTGCGTGTAATAAAGTTTAATCCTAGTGGCGCGGCAGGACTTTAGAGCTTTAGCAGGAGTGTATACAACAAGGTTAGAGGAATCGCCGGCCAACTGCGGAAGCTTTTTAATTGCACTTGAAGCGATTCCGATATGGTTTGACTGGCTATCGACACCCGACTGTGGTCCTGCAGTGGTCAGAAAGAACCGAAGGACGCATGCCCTAGGATCTGTTTTTACATTCTTGGGGAGGCTGATGTAGTCAGGCATTGTCTGCTATGTCAGCCTGTAAGATTTTTTTTTTTTTGAACGTAACGCGAGATATAGGATTTTTTTTTTCTTAAAATGGAACTCGTTTGGAAACTTAGTATTTTCAACATAAATTATTTTTCAATATTTAAAAAATATGTCAGTGGTTTAGGGCACTAATTATTTTCATTGACATACTTCGATAGTACTTTTTGTTCGTTCGAATAAAAAAAAAATTGTGTAATTTATTAAAATAATGGGGAAGGCAGATGAAAAACTCTTTCGCTTGACGGATGAATAGTTTACCATATCATTTAAATATCTTGCATTGTTTACGCTAGAAATTTCTTGAGCGGTTACCGCCAAGAATTTTAGAAAAATTGTTCTGCTCGTGCCTCCTCTATTCCAGGCCGTCCGATACTTAGTTGAACCTATCCTAGATAAACTGTAACGTTGAACTCTTAAATCGTTAGGAAGCAGATAAAAATTAATTAGCCCTTTTTTTTTTTTGGTTTTAAAATTCTTTTTATTGTCTTAATTTTGTTAAGTCGATGAATCATATTTGGAAACGAAAAAGTTGACTTAGCTAATTCAACTTTAAAAATCATATCTTTTAGAGAATTTTTTTCATTTGTCAAAATCAAAAAAAAAAACTAAGGTTTTAAAAATGTGTAAGTTTTTCTTTTTAATGGTAAATAGAAGAGCTCGGCTATGGACCTCTTACATTTCACGAGCTTTCTAAGCTTTTTCAACATCTTACTCTGAAATTACTTAATTTAAAAATAATCTGGTCCACAATTATTTTCATGCCCTTTCAAAAGATTGTATGAATTGACATGTCCCAAACAAAATGTTAAATGTAAAGGTTTTTATCTGCTTCTGAACACTGCCACTTTAAATCGCCGAGCGTCATTATTATGGAGCCAATTTTTTAATTATTTATTTTATTAACGTATAAGATTTTAATTCAATTAATTTTTTTATTTTTTTTAAAATCATAAGTTTGAAATTCTAAATCAAAATTTAAATTTACTTGCGGTTGTCTTGAGTTTTCAAATTTGAAAAGTTTACATGCGATCAAGTTTGTAATTTGAGTTGCCGGGGTTTTGAACACTATTTTTTTATTTTCTATGTAATATTTTAATTATTTTTGGAAGTCGTGCCGAAATTCTTTGACATTGTCCTGTTTGAAGCAAATTAAACGCAAAAATAAACTTAATAAAGGGAAAACTTTTCCGATCCCCGTCAGAGGCGTCAGGTTGTTGACACGATTCGTAATTTAGTATTTTATTTTATTAATCATGAATTTTAAATCGTTTTAGAATTTGGCTGCAAGTTGCTCGGAAGGTTTAAGGTGGCTCTTTTTAAGAAATGCTAGTAACATTCATTGCCTCATCTAGGTTGTTTGAAGCACTTGCAATAAGTAAATTTAGAGAAAATGTCAGGAGTATCAAAAAATCACTCTTTAAAATTACGGTATTTTGAAATTTTAATGAGGCTGTAAATACTGATGTTTTCATAATCTTGTGAAATAGGTACTATCAGCATCTTTTACTAATTAGTTTGAAACGTAATAATTTTTTAGTTTTTGATCTCTGAAGTTCATAAAAAATTTTCCCGAAAAAATAGTTAGTCATTTTGGCTGACTTTTTTATTTTAATTACGGTACTTCTACGTTCCATTCGTGAAATTTTCATACTTTTTTTTTTCCGAGCCTATGAAGTCAGGGTTAATTCGAATAAATTCGGAGATTTGACTTTTTTAATATTTACAAATTGACAGATGTTGCTGATGTCTAGTATCTTAATTTAAATTTTTTTAATAGCAGTATTGTTACTAGCATTTTGATAATTTCATTTTGAGTTCATTGTTATGGTATATCTGAATACTAATAAAAATGAAATGATTGCAATTTTGTGCGATTTTTTAATGGTTTTAAAAGGCCATTTGACAATGTGGTTAATTCAATGCTTAATGTGTAAAATCTTTTATTGCTGAAATGCTGTTTTTTGTAGGAACTTTTTGAAGAAATTGATGGTGCTGTGTCCGTTCGAGTTATTTCAGTTCTGCGTTTCGTGGAGTTGAAATAACCCGAACGGATGGTTAAACAGCATCATTAAATGACTCTAAAAAGTTTCCTGCTGAAAATAATATTTTGACTAAAGAAAGATTCGCAAGCACATTTGCACTGAATTGACACCATTTTTGAATTGCCATTTAAAACCACTGGAAAATCGAAAAAAAATCAATCATTCCATTTTTTTAAGGAAAAATAAAAATAAAGAATTAAAACAAAAAAACATATAATGTAAAGGAAAAAGATTTATTAGAAATAAAAAGATTGATCAATAAAGAGACTGCTATACACTTATTACTTATTTCCTTAATAAGAAAAAGTCACGTGACTATCTAAAGCAGAGCGTCCGGTTCAATTCTATTTTTTTTTTTCAGTGCTGCCACCCCCCCCCCCCCCCCCCTTCCCCCCCCTCGGGTGCCTATTGGTATGTTCGCCATCTGTGGTATGCCCATTACCTGACTGCCGCTCTTAGCAATAGGACTTTTAAACTTCTTACTAAGATAAGCAGCCAAGTTTTTTTAATGGACAACCTCATATGGATGGAGACCATGCCAATAGGCACCCGAGGAGAGGAGAGGAGGAGAAAGGGGAAAGGGATTTGTAAGTATCAATCAAAAGTAAATGCTGTTTATTTTTTAAATGCATCCTAAAGTTTAAAACTTTACACAGATTACAGCTTTTACTTTTGATCGACACCGAGTGATCGCTCGGATTGGGCTACTCTCGAGCAACGTGTTTGTACTTTTTAAGGCCACTGTGCCACAATATGAGCCTCTATACCTCATAGAGTATGAGTTCAAGAAAAGGGGAGCCTAAGTTGGGTCTTTCAAACAGATTGTTTTTGGGCAAATAAAAATATTATGACAATCAAGCTTACGATCAGAGACTGACATTAGAGTAATTCCTTGAAATTACCATAACATCAGTTTAGAAAATAGAGCTTGAAAAGAGCAAACAAGTAGGGGGGGGGGGGTGGCAGCACCGAAAAACTCTTATTCAAGCTCTATTAAGAATTTAAAAATGATGTTTTTTTAATGTTAAGTCTTACCTTTTTTTTAAGTTTTTTCAATTTTTTTTTTTTTTTTTCAATTTTTTTTTAGAATTTTTTCATTTGTTTTTAAATATTTTTATTCAACTTTTTTTTTAAATTTTTAGTTATTTTAAATAAAACATTCTGATCGTAAGTAAAAAAAAAAAGTACATCTAATCCTTGTATTCCAAAAAAATCCATTTGAAAGATCCTAAAAGTTAAACCGCGAACAGGCTTTTTTATCAAAACCTCAACACACGACACCCTTCACACCCGGCCTACAGCCTAGCTCAAAAGAAAAAAAAAACTTTCCTTTGAGATAGCCGATCCTCCAACCTCCGTTAGCCTCCAAACCTCCATAAAAAAAAAAACTACTGATTAGTATTTAAAAAATCATTTTTAATTAGTACTGAAAACCTTTTTTTTTTCCAGTATCAAAAATATTCTACTTAATCAGTAGTTTTTTTTTTTTTACTTTAAAATTTATAATTCGATTTTACCGCGAAACCTGTGCACGTTTTAACTGTAAATGATAACTAACAATTGGAGGGGCTTGAACTCAGGGACTGATTGGTATATATAGGAGGACTATTGTTGTTGGCGGGACCTTAGTACTTTTACGTTTTTCAAGAGTAGCCCAACGCGATCACTTACGAATAGTGCCCTTACGTGAACTTAGAAAACTTGATCGTTACTCGATCTAAAAATTCAGGTAAGAGCACTGGTTGCGAGAGAATGCCCACCCTCCCTTATTCTCTCGCCCCGACCCTGAATAATATTAATATTTTTTATATCAATTAAAAATTTTTTAATTAAAAAAAAATATCGAAATTAAAGAATCGCATTGGGCTTTACAAAATACGTTTCCAATTTTAAAAAAAATACTTTTTTTTTTTTATACAAAATTTTTCCCTTTTTTAACAAACGCAGTAATACGATTTTCCACAAAGTCAGCAAGTGTTACAGGAAACTTCTCCAGATCTAGTCGTTGTGATTTTATTTTCTTTTTGTGGTCCTTCAGTTGTTAAGCTGTTTAAACTCCTCTAAGCAAAGCCGCAGGCAGTTCAAGGTCATTAAAGATCATTTTTCGGTTTGTTTCCTGAAAAATAATAAAAAAGAATTATTATTATTATCTTTATTTCGGCTTTTTACCGCACCCTTTTACAGGGGTCGCCATATAAATGTGTGGGCCTAAGGCAGACACAACATTTACAGACTTGCATGATAGCGTTTGAGCTCAACTAACTTTAACGGGACTATATTTCCGCATTCTATTCTTACGGATTTTTTACACGTTAATATAGATTTTTTGGGAGGGGGGAGCAATCATTATGTTGCTAACCCAACCTACACCTAATCCTGAGCTATTTTTTTATTAAATACAAGTCACGGCGGTATTTTCCTGGGATTATGCTCACATGACTCAGATGTTGGCGGTCAGCGGTGAGTTAACAGCCAGATAACTGAGCTGTTTTGTGGATGCCATCCCGTGGCGTCAGCATTCTAGAGCGTAGATAAGCTCCTCCGAGATAGGGGGGACATTAGTCCAACCCTTCGGAACGAGTGCGTGAGGGGTAGGCCTGGCATTCACTGCCCCCAGGTCGGCCAGAGAAGAAGAAGATTTTACGATTATCATAAAATCTCTCTCTGTAAGATATTTTATTCTTGCATAGGCTAAGTACCATAAATCCAATAATTAGAAAGTATGGTTTCACTCCTATGTCTTAAGCGAGCATCGGATCAAGCACGAGCACGGGTCTCGAGTGTGAGAGTCGAGTGTGCTACGTACTAGCCTACGATGCCCGCTTTTATTATTATTATTATTTTTATTATTATTAAATATCGGAAAAGGATGATTTTCTGCCCATTTTTGGTCGAGCTGAAAAATCTAGTTTTCTGAGTGATTGCTTTTGATGGTAATTGATCATTTTTCATCAAAACGGGGTCAAGCTAGATAAAAAACAGCGTTCGTCGTTTCTGGTATTTGAATTGGGAGGGAATGATTCATTTTTTTGTTAACTAAAACATAAAACTCCATTGCTTATTTTTTGTTGTTGAAATAGTACCCAAATTCACCGTTAGAGCGCTGTACTAGTGTTGGGGAAAGAAACGTTTTAACTAAACATGACAGTTCATAGTTGACAGTCAAGTTGTCCGTATCATTAATTTTAATTTTTTTTTTTAAATCTATATTGGTAATGGTTATTATCGGTAGTGCACATAAATTTTTCATTATAAAAATGCATTTAAAAATTTTATTCATTTCGCTTTCCTTGAATTGCGTATCACAGCTTGGAGCATTAGGGATAAATTGGAAAAAGTGAAGGAATTCGAGCCAAAAAGGAGAGCAACACGAACGATTGTACGGAGCTTCAATGAGACCTTGGAAAAAGTGACTTATATTATTTGTTTGAAGCGGGCAGCAGCACGGATCTACCAGACAGTATCTCAGGGTCAGGGAGCAGCCAGTCGCAAGTATTCTGAAGGAACCCCAGACGAAGAAAAGCCGGAACTAGTAATGACACCTGAACAGGATGGAGGTTCAAATCTAATAAATAAGGACAAGAAATCGCTAGAAGTCGATTGGACACCAGAGATGAGAAAGAGTTAGACACAATCCATGAAAAAATGAAAAAACTTAATGTGTGGAAAAATTAAAACTTTAATAAAATTTCGTTATCTCAGTAAATCAGTAAAAAAAAGGAAGTGCATGTGCAGTTTACTCAGAAGTGGATTTTTGCAAATATTGTTTTAAATTATGTTCTTGATAAAACCCTCGGGTTAGGTCAATTAATTAATTAATAATTTTTATCGGTAGTGCTTATGGTCATCAATTAATGATTAATTTTTTTCCTTAAATAGAAAATAAAAAGCCATCGTTTATTTTTTGTTTTTGAAATAGTACCCAATTTCACCGTTAGAGCGCTGCACTAGTCTTACCGTTTCAACTAAATATGGCAGTTCGTGGTTGTCAGTCGAGTTGTCCGTATCACTAATTTCAATTTATTTTATTTTTTTTGTAGTTTGTATCGGTAGTGGTCATAAATTAATGGTTTAATTTTTTTTTTTTTTTTAACCATAAAATAAAAAGCCACTGCTCATTTTTTGTTTATGAAATAGTTCCCAATTTTAGTACGTTTGAGCATTGTTTATTCCTTTTTTTTTTTTTTTGCGTTTTTTTTTTTTTTTTTTTTTTTTTTCTACCATCTTCTAATTGTCATTCCCATCCTCTCAATCTAAGTCGAATTGATGAGACTAGCCCAGTGAACCATTTCTTTTAAATTTTTATTTTTTTTTTGATGACGGGGAAGTAGCATTCGAAGCCGAATCCGGGAAATTATAAAACATACTTGCAAGAAAGAAGCTGGACTCAACTCCGGGTAGGTCCGTTGCTGCAGAGGATTCGCCGCAGAAGAATGAACCATGAAGCAGAAGAAGAGGATCCTGCAGGGAAAAACAAAAAGCAAATTAAATTAAATCCTCCGAAAAAAGTAAGAACGGGTAAAAAAAAAAAAAATATTTAAAACTACCAGAAAACTTCTCAGTTATTTAGAAAATCCTTCAAGTCTTTCGGAAAAGAAACTCATGACAAAAGAAAATTTATTTACGGTTGTTGAAATAGTTTTCAATTTCACCGCTAGAGCGCTATACTAGTCTCTCGGAAAGAAACATTTTAACTAAATACGGCAGTTCCTACTTTACAGTCAAGTTGTGTATATCATTAATTTCATTTTATTAAAAATAATTTGCATCGGTAGTGGATATACACAGAAATCTAATCAGCATTTTTAAGGCGTTCTAATTTTTTTTTTTAAATAATAATTATTTATTAGATTTCGCATTATTCACCTAACACCTTATGTAACCCAGTTCAGTAGGAGATGCATCAGAGCCCGAGGTAGCTCAGTGGTAGAGCAGCCGTCATGAAAACGGAAGGTCGGTGGTTCAAGTCAACTCTTCGAGTGCCTCTGGTGTATTCTTTTACTGAACATCTCCCCGGTTCCCTCTTTGTGATCCATATACCGATAACCCCAACCGAGAGAATTACACCCCCCTGCCTCAAAAGCAGTAATTTAGGTTTGTTGGAAAATTAAAATAATTATTTAATAATTATTTTCCAACAAAGCGTTTTAATTATTTAATACTTCAATTTTTGAAAAGAAAATTTTTCTTTGGTTTAATGTAGCATTAGGGAGTGCAACAGAAACAGCTAAATATTATTTATTTTTAAAAATTATTTAGAATTTCCAAGACGGTAGGAAGTTTTGCGAAGATTGCATAGGGAGAGAGAAGTTTTGCAAATCGTAAAACGGCGGATGTTGGAATACTTTGGTCATTTTCTCAGAAGACTTAAATATGAACTTCCGAAGACAATTATTCAGGGACATATGGAAGGAAAAAAGGAGAATAGGCCGGAAAAACCTATCGTGGCTGTGTAATTTAAGAGCTAAGACCGGTTTAAGTATCGAGGAGCTCTTCAGAGATGAATATAAAAATCTCATTGATGGTCGCCTACGCCTGGACACAGGTACTGCATAGTAAGAAGAAGACGGGAGAAAATAAATTTTTTCCCGTTGGTCTTTGAATTTTTTTTTTTTTTTTCGTATTGTGCAGAACGATTGCAGACACTGGCGTTTACTAATGCGAGTTTCCAAATAATTCCGAAAGATGGCGAAACTCTAACAGTCGCTCATGCGCACAAGTTAGCAAAAGCAAGTGGACATACCACAGTTATGGCTCAGTCCGTTTTTGACAGCCGAGCTCAACACACCATTGAATCGAATATTTTTTAAAAATATTATTTCAAGTCTTCGTGTAATTGATTATTACTATCAGTGCGGGTCGGACATTAGTAATCAGGGATAAATTTTAAAACTTTAAAATAAAAAAATAAAAAAATATTTTTTTATCAGCATAAAATATATCAAAGTTTTTAAAATCAAATTTTTTCATTCGGCGGGAAATTTATTAGGAGTGCATTGGAAGTGATGCCGAATATTTTCTTACGGTTCTTCTTTTATAAAGGCAAAGTTTTAATTTTAAAGTTATCGCAATTGGTCGTCGAAGTAAACTTCGAAATTTTGAGCAATATGTTTCGTTACTATTAGTGCCTGCAACATTAGCATTAACGCAAAACGTTTATTATTATTTTCCTAATCGAGAGATAAAAATGATAGAGTTCCCAGACAAGAAAGACATGATTCCTTTCGTAAAAAAAAGTTTAAAAAGCAATTTTGTGAAATAAAAATAAAAGAAAAAAATTAACGGTGGCTGGTGTTGTTTCTAGAATTTATCGGTGAACAGATGGCGTGCCTAACGAGTGTCGCCCTGTGTCGCCATCAGCGCTTTGAAAATATTAAATATGGCAGTCCGCTCTTGTTAGCCGTGGTGTGAGGTTCACTTTTTTTTTTTAGGATCGCCTAATTTTTTGTTTACTATTGTCGGTGAATTACTGCTTTCATCGGGAAGACGTTAGGAATAATTCTAATTTTTTTTAAAATTCGGGAGATAGCGTTATAGTGTTCTGGGTCTTATATACTCGTGTTTTATTTTAAGATTTATCGGTTTGGCTTCGACTTTTTAACGCGACGGTTCAATCTTTCAAATTTTAATTACCAACGTTATTTACAAAATATTTTGGGCAGGGGGTTGGGAGCTAGGATTGCAGTTGAAAGACATGATTCCTTTCGTAAAAAAAGTTTAAAAAGCAATTTTGTGAGATAAAAATGAAAGAAAAAAATGGTAGCTGGTGTTGTTTCTAGAATTTATCGGTGAACAGATGGCGTGCCTAACGAATCGCGCATGCGCAAGTGTCGCCATCAGCGCTTTGAAAATATTAAATATGCACAGTAAAAAATTTTATGTTAACTTGCTGAAAAAGGGCTACACATTTTTCATGTTAAAAAAAATAGAATGTTTTTGTCCATAAGACATTCTTTTGTTTTCAGTGTTTTGTTCGAGGCTACAGGCAAATTATGTTACTTTTAACATAAAATTTTTTACCGTGTGGCAATCCGCTCTTGTCAGCCGTGGTGTGAGGTTCACTTTTTTTTTAGATTCGCCTAATTTTTTGTGTACTGATATTCATTTCGGTCTTTCATACTTTTTTAAATTTTTTTAAAAATCGATATAAGCTGCTACTGTTAAATTATACTTAGCCTTGTGTTCGTTCATGTTTATTCGTGTAGTTTCCAGATTTATTTTATATATTCAGTTGTCGGAAAAAAAATTATAATACGAAGTCCGGTTTTCATAATCGAGTTGTCCATAAATTGTTTTCGTTCAGGCTGAATCAATAACCTTAGCTAATCAGTGTTTTTTAAAACATCATTGGGCTTCTTCGGCTTCGTCTTTTTAACGGTACGGATCAACCTTTAAATATTATTTACGGACTTCGTTTTATCGGATGTAAATGTGAAAAAAGTCTAAAACGCAATTTTGTGACATAAAAATGAAAAGAAAAAAAAAAAAAAAAAAAATAAGCGGTGGCTGATGTTTTTAGAATTATTGGTGAACAGATGGCGTGCCTAACGAATCGCGCATGCGCAAATGTCGACATCAGCGCTTTGAAAATTATAATATGGCAGTCCGCTCTTGTCAGCCGTGTTGTGTAGTTCACTTTTTTTTTTTTTTTTTTTTAGGATCGCCTAATTTTTTGTTTACTGATATTCATTTCGGTCTTGCATATTTTTTAAAAATTTTTTGAAAATCTATTTAAGCTACTATTATTTAAATTACTTAGCCCTTGTGGTTCATTCGTGTTTTTTTTTTAAAACATCAGTTTAACTTCGACTTTTTAACGGTACGGATCGATTTTTAAAGTAATATTTACGGATTTCGTTTCCATATTCGGATGTCCTGCTTTTATTTTACCAGCATTAGGACTTGCAACAGATAAATCGTAGAGTATTCTTTAATTATCGGTGAAGATCCCAAGATGGGAGGAAAGATTTAATCAAATGTTTAATTAAATCTGTTGCACGTTTTTAATGCTTTGCAGATTTTTCGACAAAGATCAGTGTAGAAGGAAGGAAAGGAAAAAAAAAAAAAAAAAAAAAAAATGAAATTGATTGTAACAACTAAAATTTTTAAAGTTTTTATTCCACTGGTTTTTGCTGAAAGAGGTGCAGTCTTTTTCGTCTCGTTACCGTTTTTCGGAATTCTGGGTTCTGAATAGACCGGCATGACACAGAGTTTTCACCATGATGAAAACCTGAATTTGTCTTGTGGGGATCTCCGAGCCTGGAAATTCTAATGCGGAACAAGACGAAAAGGAAAATTCCCCATTTATTTGGGATTCGGATCGTGTAAGCATTTGGGCGTGCAACGGAAACATAGATCGCAAGGCGGAAGAAAAGAGACTATAAGACTTATTTTAAATCCGTTGCACGCTTTTAATGTTTCCGCAGATTTTTTGAGGAAGATCAGTTTAAAGGTAAAGGAAGGAAAAAAACAATAACTTGATTTTTTTAAACATTTTTAGTTTTATTTATAAAAATGTTTTTGTTGAACTGGTCTTTCTTGAAATCTTTGCAATCTATTTCGTCTTGTTATGTTCGTTCGGATTCTGGGTTCTGAATAGACCGGCGGGACACAGAGTTTCACCGATGAAAACCTGAATTTGTCACGTGGGGATCTCCGAGCCTGGAAAATCTAACGTCGAACAAGAGGAAAAAGAAATCACTCTTGAGTTTTAAGATTGAGTGAAAAAGTCCTGCGAGGTAGCGAAGCGGAAGGTACATTGTTCATGATTATGGTCACAATGGTCATGGCAATTTAACTTCTGCTGAACTGAACTTGTAGGTTTTTTCACTTGGTGTTAAACTTAGGAGAACTTAGTATTAAGGGTAGAGTTAGTGTTTTGTTAGCATCAGGGCGTGCAACAGCAACATCCATTTTTAAAAAAAGACCGGCGTGCGGTCGCCACTAATTTACCGCCTTTTTAACGGTTCGGGTCAATTTTTAAAATATTTACGGGATTTTTTTTAACTTTCGAATTTTAAATGCCCCTTCTCCTGGGGGGACCACGGTTTATTAATGCATTGATTTACATGTCCCAGCTTGAGCGGGGGAACTCTCTGCCTCGGGAAGGACCACTTCGAAACGGGTGGTCGTAACCGGGGCAGGTGGGAAAATCGAATTTTCTAATTTTATTTTATTTTATTTTTTTTTAAACCTTCGTCAGTTTAACTTAGACTGTTAATGGTACGTGTCGATTTTTAAAATAATATTTACGGATTTCGTTTTCATATTCGGACGTCGTGCGGGAAAGACTTAATCAAATATTCCGGTAAAGGGGTGGTCGTAGCCGGGGCAAAAGGAAAAATCGGTATTTTTTTTTTTTTTTTCTTTTATTCGGGAGATAAAATTATAGAGTTCCTACGGGTGTTTTTTAAACCTTCGTCAGTTTTACTTAGATTTTTAACGGTACGGGTCGATTTTAAAATAATATTTACAGACTTAGTTTCCATATTTGGACGTCGTGCGGGAAAGACTTGATCAAATACTTTGTTAAAGCTGTTGCACGTTCTTATTGCTGTGCAGATTGTTTAAGGAAGATCAGTGAAGAAGTAAGATAGAAAAATAAAAAATTGTAAGAAATGAAATTCTTGAAGTTTTTGTTCCGCTGGTCTTTCTTAAAGAATTTGTAATCACTCTTGTGCTTAACATTGAGTGAACAAGTCCTACGAGGTAACGAAGCGGAAGGTACATTGTTCATGAGTATGGATGGTCACCATGATCATGGCAGTATACCTTCTGCTGGACTGAACTTGTAGGTTTTTTCACTTGGTGTTAAACTCAAGAGAAAACTTGGTAAAGGCCCTTTTCTCCTGGGGGGACCACTGGCTTATAATCTTAGAATTATAGGGCAGATCCCAGGGTGAGGGGGCTACTCTCCTTCCTCGGGGGGGCCACTTAGGAGTGGCTTCAACCGAGGCGGGAGGGGGCGCTCTCCCCCCCCCCGAGTTTCCCTCGGGGGGAGGGGAACCCGGAGGGGGAGCGCTGCCGCCCCTCCCCCCCCGGAAAAAGAGGGGGGCCCGCACGTCGGTCTCCCCTCGAAAATAAAAGGGGGGGTACGTCGCATTTTTTCGAAATGAAGTCTCTACAACCAACGTGTGGTGTGCTTTTCGAGGGGTGACCGACGTGCGATCCCCCCTCTTTTTCCGGGGGGAGGGGCGGCAGCGCTCCCCCCCCCCCCGGGTTCCCCTCCCCCCGAGGGAAACTCGGGGGGGGGGGGAGAGCGCCCCCCTCCCGCCTCGGTTGAAGCCACTCCTAAGTGGCCCCCCCCGAGGAAGGAGAGTAGCCCCCTCACCCTGGGATCTGCCCTATAATTCTAAGATTATAAGCCAGTGGTCCCCCCAGGAGAAAAGGGCCTTTACCAAGTTTTCTCTTGAGTTTAACACCAAGTGAAAAAACCTACAAGTTCAGTCCAGCAGAAGGTATACTGCCATGATCATGGTGACCATCCATACTCATGAACAATGTACCTTCCCCTTCGTTACCTCGTAGGACTTGTTCACTCGATGCTAAGCACAAGAGTGATTACAAATTCTTTAAGAAAAACCAGTGGAACAAAAACTTCAAAAATTTCATTTGTTCGAATTTTTTATTTTTCTATCTTACTTCTTCACTGATCTTCCTTAAACAATCTGCAGAAACATTAAAAGCGTGCAACGGATTTAAAAGTCTTAGACTCTGTCTTTTCTTCCGCTTTGCGATCTTGAAAAATAAAGAATATTTAACGATTTATTCACCGAATTATTCCGTTGCACGCCCTAATGCTTACACGATCCGAATCCCGAATAAATGGGGAATTTTCCTTTTCGTCTTGTTCCGCATTAGAATTTCCAGGCTCGGAGATCCCCACAAGACAAATTCAGTTTTCATCATGGTGAAAACTCTGTGTCATGCGGTCTATTCAGAACCCAGATTCCGAAAAACGGTAACGAGACGAAAAAGACTGCACCTCTTTCAGCAAAAACCAGTGGAATAAAAACTTTAAAAATTTTAGTTGTTACAATCAATTTCATTTTTTTTTTTTTTTTTTTTTTTTTCCTTTCCTTCCTTCTACACTGATCTTTGTCGAAAAATCTGCAAAGCATTAAAAACGTGCAACAGATTTAATTAAACATTTGATTAAATCTTTCCTCCCATCTTGGGATCTTCACCGATAATTAAAGAATACTCTACGATTTATCTGTTGCAAGTCCTAATGCTGGTAAAATAAAAGCAGGACATCCGAATATGGAAACGAAATCCGTAAATATTACTTTAAAAATCGATCCGTACCGTTAAAAAGTCGAAGTTAAACTGATGTTTTAAAAAAAAAAACACGAATGAACCACAAGGGCTAAGTAATTTAAATAATAGTAGCTTAAATAGATTTTCAAAAAATTTTTAAAAAATATGCAAGACCGAAATGAATATCAGTAAACAAAAAATTAGGCGATCCTAAAAAAAAAAAAAAAAAAGTGAACCTCACACCACGGCTGACAAGAGCGGACTGCCATATTTAATATTTTCAAAGCGCTGATGTCGACATTTGCGCATGCGCGATTCGTTAGGCACGCCATCTGTTCACCAATAATTCTAAAAACATCAGCCACCGCTTATTTTTTTTTTTTTTTTTCTTTCATTTTTATGTCACAAAATTGCGTTTTAGACTTTTTTCACATTTACAATCCGATAAAACGAAGTCCGTAAATAATATTTTAAAGGTTGATCCGTACCGTTAAAAAGACGAAGCCGAAGAAGCCCAACTGATGTTTTTAAAAAACACTGATTAGCTAAGGTTATTGATTCAGCCCTGAACGAAAACAATTTATGGACAACTCGATTATGAAAACCGGACTTCGTATTATAATTTTTTTTTCCGACAACTGAAATATATAAAATAAATCTGGAAACTAACGAATAAACATGAACGAACACAAGGGCTAAGTATAATTTAAACAGTAGCAGCTTATATCGATTTTTAAAAAAATTTAAAAAAGTATGAAAGACCGAAATGAATATCAGTACACAAAAAATTAGGCGAATCTAAAAAAAAAAAAGAAAAAAAAAATGGACCTTACACCACGGATGACAAGAGCGAACTGCCATATTTAATATTTTCAAAGCGCTGATGGCGAAACTTGCGAATGCGCGATTCGCTAGGCACGCCATCTGTTCACCGATAAATTCTAGGAACAACACCGGCCACCGTTAATTTTTTTCTTTCATTTTTATCTCACAAAATTGCTTTTTAAACTTTTTTTACGAAAGGAATCATGTCTTTCAACTGCAATCCTAGCTCCCAACCCCCTGCCCAAAATATTTTGTAAATAACGTTGGTAATTAACATTTGAAAGGTTGAACCGTCCCGTTAAAAAGTCGAAGCCAAACCGATAAATCTTAAAATAAAACACGAGTATATAAGACCCAGAACACTATAACGCTATCTCCCGAATTTTAAAAAAAATTAGAATTATTCCTAACGTCTTCCCGATGAAAGCAGTAATTCACCGACAAAAGACACAACCTAACCTTCTGACAGAAAAAAAAAAAAAAAAAAAAAACTGGATTACTTTTAAGTTGATAAAAAATTGTTTTAAAATTTAGTAGCGATTACTAAGGGCCGACTAGCACTAATAGTAATTATTAATTACACGAAGATGTAAAATAATCTTTTATAAAAGAAACTCGATTCAACGGTATGTTCAGCGTGGTAGCCAAAAACGAACTGTCATATTTGCATCTGGGCATTGGCTTTAGCGAACTTGTGCGCATGCGCCATTGGTATAATGTCGCCATCTACCGGAATTATTTGGGAAGTTAGAAGAATGGTAAAGGATATTCTAAGTTATAAAATTATCCTAAGCTAAACCCGAAAATAACTTCGAAATTGAGATTTGGCTTTTTAAATAATTAGAATCGTACGTTGCTGCACTGACTTTTACTAATAAAAAATGAAGCAAGTCACCGGAAAAAAAAAAAAAAAAAAAAACATTAGATATCATTTCGAAAGCCCTCCCAATAGAAGCAGTAATTTTCCGACGAAAGAGAAAACTACAATAATAATCCTACGGCAAAAAAAAAAAAAAAAATTGTAAGAAAATTGAATTATTTTAAGCCGATGAAACATAATTATTTTTAAAGCTATATTTTTTATATTTGGTACTAATTACCAAGGACCGACCCGCACGGATAGTATTAATAAATTACACAAAGATTTGAAATAATATTTTAAAAGGCAACTCGATGAAACGATACGTTTTGTTCAGCTGTCAAAAGCAAACTGCCATATTTGCGTCTGTCCGCATGCTTTTAGAAAACTAGTGCGCATGCCCCGACTGGCATACGCCATCTTTTGATTGTTTTCGTAAAATATTATAGCTATGTTTCTGTTGCCCGCTATAATTTTAACAAAACACTACAACTACAAGTTTATAACGCTATCCAAATACCGACCTTGCAAAAAAAAAAAGAAAAAAAAAAAAAAAAAAACCCAAACGAAAAATTTAATTATTTTAAAGACCGAACCGTACTTCTCAGAGGTTGAAGTCGAACTGGTAAAATTGGACGGCAAAAAATGTTGATAAATAAATGTTAACACATCCCAAGAAGTAACAGAAAAGCTTGACACTCGAATTTTAATAGGAACTGCTATATTCAGTTAAAATCCATAAAGCGCTGTCTTCATCGCATGCTGAGGGCAAATCCGTTCCGAATTGAACCGCCTGAAACATTTCCTTTTAATTGTCCCAACTTTTTTTCTATGTTAAAAAAATAAAAATAAAATAAAAGGCTAAAGAAAAAGAAAATTTTAAAAAATGTGTAAGATCAAAATGAATATTAAATTAATAAACAAAAAATTCACGATCAAAAAACTGAGGAAAAAAAAAAAAAAAAAAAAAAAAAAAACGAACTTATCACCACGGCGGACTGCCATATTTCTGTTCTGAAAGCACTACCGTCGACACTGCGTGCGTCATCTGCCATAATAATTCTAAAATAATTATCCTCTACTTTTCCCTACCTTCCGCTTCCTTTAATAACCCCTTAAGTCGCCCAAAATTTGAATTCTTAGACTTAAATGAATATTTTTAGTAAACAAAAAATAAGGCGATCATACTTTTTTTAAAAAATTCACTTCACAACACGACCGAGAGGGGCAGACTACCGTATTTATATTTTCAAAGCACTGATGTTCGACACTTGCGCATGCGCGTTTCATTACGTGCGCCATCTGTCGAATAATTCCGAAAAAACAGCATCATCAACCATTAATAGGCGAGTCTCCGCTGGGAACTCACGCAAAGCATTATGGGTAGAAAAAAATCGTCTTCTGCTTCCCGGGTACAAACAAACTCTATGTTTTAATGGAGGATATGAGGATTTCAAACTTCAGATTCTTTTTTTTTTCATGTAAATTTGTAAATACTTATTTTAATTTTTTTTCGTCTTTGGTGTATGGTTTTTCGATAACGTATAAAAGCATTAATGACGCCCTTTATCGCAATTAAATAAGAATTAATAGAGAAAATTGTTAACGTATAAAAGCCGGTGTTTAGGATTGGGTTCAGTTGGCAAGGCAATTTTTTTTTCGTTATGAATGAAACTTTTGTAAATATTAAATTGTAATGCGCTTGGGACATTGTTCATGTTAACATGATTTCGATGTAATAATTTTTATAACTCGAATCTTTTTTGTATTCTAATTGTAGATAGTAAGTACTTGTGAAGGAAGACAAACACAACAATATATAGGAATTTCAAAACAGTCTAGAATAATCCGTATATTTTTAAATTTTTTAAAAGTAAAAGGCATGGTCTTTTTTTGAATTTATCGAGAAACAAACATTTTTTCCTTGAAAGGTTGAAGCTCCAAATACAAAAATTGGATCCATGTGTACGTAATTCTTCCTGCAAAAGATTTAGATATTTCGAACGAAATCTCTTTCAGAGTAAATCCTCTCCTAATGCGGATTAAAGTCAAAAAATTTATTCTTACAAGATAATTTTTGTTGGATAGATTTGTTCTTAGCTGGTGTCTTTGTAGGTGTTCCTTTTTTTGACTTTTCTGTGTATTTTAAGGTTTGGCATTTTTCTTCTCCTAGAAAATCATACAAATTTAAGAAAGACATAACTGATATTCCATCAGTCAAATATTTAAAGTCTTCATCACGATTTTTAAAATGATCAAAGGACCAATACTGTTTTGACACTACAAGGTTTAGACTATCATTTTTGTCACATATTCTCTTAAGCCCATTTCTCTGAAACTGTTTGTGATGCTACACTTCTGCAATTTTTTTCTGTTTCCACTATTGCATCCTTCTTTAACTCATCTAGAAGAGGTGTCTTGGTGGACGAATTGACAAATTCGGATTCTAAACGACTGATGACGGATTCTAAATTTGTAGAGTTTTCGTTTCCTTTCACGTCGATTTCTTTCGTAGAAAAAAATGTCTGAAATAAATTTGAAAATATTTTTAAATATTGCTTTTATATTATTTAAATAAATCATCATAGCATATTGAATTATTTCAATTCTATAAAAATTACCTCATCATAGCTGCAAGGTATGACACCGATCATAATCATGTCTGAAAAGATTTTCCCATTTTTAGCTAAAGCTCTCATTGCTTAGTAAGAAAGTACTAGCTGATCTAAGTAGTTCTGAACTATATTTAATGCACATCCAGTTTCCTTTTCCAGGCAATCTAATCGCTATAAGCAAGTGTTGTTGGATAACCGAAAACAGTAACCAGTTTGTATCAGTCACATCCAGCTGCTCTGAGGGTGATGGTATAACGTTGATCAATTCCAGCTCAGTTAAATTTACATCTTGTGAATCATTTTCAGCTTCCTCTTTCACAGACAATTTCCTGCAAAAATTAAGAAACTGATTATGGCAGTTCTTCCATTTTAAATGCTGATATAAAACTTTTATTAAAGTAGTGAAACTTACCGTTTTTTATTTTGAATTTCAAACTTTTTTATTTCTCTTCGTCTTTTTGGTAAAGGATCCGGATGTTCTGGCTAATACTTTTGATTGAAAAATTCTCCCTTCTGCATGCCTGTACCCATCTCTTACATTTTTCTAAATCTTCTTTGGTGAATGAATTTAATGAATGTTATGCCTTTCATATATTCTTTGTGTCCATATCTACAATCACTATTACAGACGGAATGTTCACACCTCTTTGTAGGCATGGCTGCTGCTAAAAACAGTTCAAGTAAATCCATCATTATTATAATAATTTAATAATAATGATAACGATGGTAAAACCGTAATTTTATAATGATACAATTAGCCATGTAGTGTGAATATACTTACCTCTCAATAAAATCAACTTGATTGTTTTTGATTTTGGATTAAATATTTTAATAATAATACATCGCCATCAAAAATGATTGAAAAAACTTTTCACATTATCAAAGTAACATAATCACTGGCTTAAAGCGAATAAAAAACAATTAGAACTAGTATTTCATTAAAAAAAGAAAAGCGATATCTGAAATCTGCATGTAAGCCATTAAAAATCGGGCATTTGTTTGTACCCAAACAGCAGACGACGTTTTTTTTTCCCATAATGCTTTGCGGTGATGACGTAGTGCGTAGACTCGCCTAATTTTTAGGCCTATCTCACAAAATTGCATTTTTAAATTTTTTCACGAAACAACCCCGTCTTAAGGTGTTAACATCCCCCGTCCCCCAAAAAAATTATTCTGAGCTGATTAAAAACAATTTTTTTTTTTAACGAAAGTTAAAATTGCATAATAAGGGCTGGCCCGCGCTGATACCAACAAATAATTTTTTTTAAAAATATATCTCGAACAAACGATATGATTAGCTCGACTGTCAAAAAACGAAATGACGTGTACATTTGTATCTGAACAACGGTTTTTTCAACTCGTAAAATTGCGCCTTCTTTCTAAATTTTTGGAATTATTTAACTCAAAAAAAAAACTAATCACGGCCTATATGTAATTTTTAATTTTTTTTTAAGCGAATGGTTTAAAAGAAAAAAAAACTGCTATTGCTAAAACTATTCAAAACACTATGGAGAAAAAAAAAAAAAAAAAAAAAAAAAAAAGGAATCCAGAGGCGATCATAGGGTGGCGACGGTAGTTGCGGATCCGGCATCAATAATTATGGATCACATCGTCAAATTTAAAAAAAAATTATGTTTGTTTAAAAATAATTTTAACTCTTAAAAGCATTTTTACATTTAATAAACTCTAATAATATAACACCAAGTCTATCAAGCTTTTAAGATCTTTTCTATTAGTAAAACGAAAAAATACCTTGAAATTCGAAATTTTTCCGGGAAATAATTAGACCGCCATTTTTCCGCTTGAAATATAAAGTTACTACGATCACCTTAACACGCAAAATATTTTTAAATGGGTTAATCCATCCTTTAGTTAATGGTCCAATGTTTAATGCTTTCAAACCATTTTCCTGATACAAGAATCATTCCTGAAATAATCACACAACTGAAGGCAGAAAAACTAGAAAACTCAATTATGGATCAAAACAAAAATTTCACGGCAGAATGAAAGAAGGTTAATCACTAGATTGAACAATAAAATGTTAAAGGTTTGGTATCCTTCCGGTCTTTGTCCTAGCAAAATAAAACTTGAGAGCCCAATTTTAAAGGTAACTGCGGTAACTGCAATTTTAAAGCCTACCTCGCAGCAGGTATTTAATTTAAGGTTTTATAAAACATGCAGAGAGCTAAAGATTTTTACCCCTTTAAAAATCCTCCAAAGAGTTCCATCGTTCCAGTAGATTGCTGCATTGTTCTGGGAACTGCACCATATTTGATGGAATTTATGAGCTGCATAATTCTGGGTATAGCGAAACTTTACAACGAATAATGAATTGGGTTTCTCTGGATCGCTGTTGAGTGACTAAGAGTTTACTATCTGTAAAAAAGAAAAAAAAATGTCATTACTGCAAAACCGAAACTTTAAAAAAAATTGTGATTAAATAAAAACCCGGTTTTGTCAAGACTTGAAATTAGCCATGACGGCCAAGCGAAAAATGTGAGAGACTGTGCAGATCCATGTGTTTGATATATATATTTAAAAAAAAAGTACAAATAGTTTGATAAAAAAAATTAAGGTTAAGTGCTGTTAAAAGCAAGTTTTTTTTTTTTAAAAAAAATTAAGGTTAAGGTTGAGTGTTTGCAAGTTTTGAAAATAATCAGCAGGAGAAAGCGAAAGCAAATGAATAAAAGGGAAATCTAATCTTCAAGAAAAAAAAAAAAAAAAAAAATGTTTTTCACGATACCCCCATAATGACAAGACAAACTTTGCTTTCAGCAAAAATTTTCTTTATCATGTGCAAGTGTGCATAATGTGATTAATGTCAAAAAAATAAAATAAACAAGTAATTCCAAACATTTACGGCTTATTTTTAAACGATTTCCTTCCTAACAAATAATAAAATCTTGAATAAAAATTTGCCCGACAAAGCTTTAATAGGAAATTGTTTATGCAGCTTATTGTAATAATTTCTAACTCACCACAAATCTAATGGACGACACATCAGTAAAATCCCATGAACGATCAATTCCAAATAGTGTCCATTTCTACGATACTAAAAGCTTATTCACCTGTTGTAAACAAAGAAAAAAAAAAAAAGAATTAGATCTTACAATTTACTAGATGGAGAATTTTAAAATTATAAAGATATCTTGTCAATTTAATTAGTATTCTTAATCCTGGTTAATCATTCATCCAAATTTCGAAATGGATAAAACATTCTCAAAACGATTTGTCAGTTGATCAACACAAATCGAACAGCTCTCACCATCAAGATATATTGCTTTGCATGTTGTTAATGAAACAATAAAAAATTCTCAGACATCCCTTCCCAAAGTTTAAATATCAGTAAAGAACTTGTTAACGCCCTACAACTAATCTATCCCACCTTTCAGATTGAACCAATTGGATTTTGATAATGCTTTAATTCCTAATTCCCTTTATTTTAGCATTTGAATATTTGAAAAGCAAAAAAAATATTCCTCAACATTCACGAACTCATTCTTCAAACTTAATCTCTCATGTACCTTTTTTTTTGATTCAATTCCATTTCTAGGCCGCCACCCACTCATCAACAATTCAACCACCAAAAAATTTTCAAACAAATTTAAGATTACTATCCTGAAACATATACACAATATTTTTTAAAAGGATTAAATTTACACTCGAAATGAGTTTTAAAAATTAAAAAACACAAATTGCTGTATTTGTGTTTTGCCCTAACCATTGCTCTATTGTAAAAATATTAACCACCGAATATATGAGTGTCATATGAAAGTCATTTTTAAATTTTTGACGAGGGAAAAATATTTAATATTACTTGTTTTGCAAAGCAGTTTATAAAGTATTTCCTCATTCTAACCACAAAATTGTAACCATTCAACCTAGCTGAAGATATAAAGCTAGCATAAATAATGTTTTGTTAGTAGTTGGTAGCTTTAAGCTGCAATAAAATGGTGAGAAGGTTTTAACGCTTGAATCAGTTCAAGGTTTTCATACCAGGGATAAAGACTACATTCTATTTACATCATTTACATTTGTCATTTTGATTGAATCAATTCTTTCAGAACAATGCTTTATATTCAAATTCAAAATTGAATCATCCACAGGTCAGGCGAGCATATGACTTCAATAAGATGCATGGAATATAGTCTCATTTAAAGTTTCCCTCTCACATAAATTATCCCATATAAAGTTACATAGTTTCAAAAAAATCTGTTTTCCTTTATAAAAGCTACTAACTGCAGACTTTCATAACCATTAAAATAATACCAAATACTTCAGAGAATTGCGACAAATAAATTGTTCGATAGGTGTTAATCCCCTCCTTTTTTCAATCATTGCTTTAAGGGCTAAACCGAAAAGCAAAGTACAGATCAGCAGCTGAGTGTCATAGTAAAAAGCATATAATGCTCTGCACTTACCAAAATATGATGAAGAGCAGAGTCAGGAAGCATAACATGTTTTTCAGCTAAATAGTTTCAACATGTATCCTTATACAATAAACGGAATTTTAATGAAAAAGCTGGGATAATAACAAACCATCGTTTAAATCCACAACTACAACACCGCGAGCGGTGTAAGAAAAGTAAAAAACTGCCGTATTTGCATCACATTGTTCGGATAGACAAAATAAATTCAACTATCACAAAATTCCGCAAATGCAAGTAAACGTAAACACAGCTTAGAAAATTTATTAACCAATTAAATTAAAACCCATTGGAGGTATTAACCAAACACTGTTTTTCGTACAACTGCCCACAGCGACAGCCATATTGGATTTAGAACGCCAATGTTGCCAACTTCTTTTTTAAATAGCTATTTAAATACCTTATTTTTTTAAATTGTTTCCTCAAATTAATGCATTGTCGGGATTTCCCTTACCTTTAAATCAAAAAAGCATAAAAATAATTACTCTGTGCATGCTTCTGTATTTATGAAAATCATGGTTCTGTATTTAATCAAATGGTCCGGTTCGATTCGAATGGAGAAAATGGCCAATGGACGGTTCTCGGCAATTTTATGAGTTTCCAAATACTCCCAAATATTACCTTTATTTTGGTATCTTAGATGAACAGTACAATCAGCTTGGTGCTTGGCATGTGTGATTTAATTACAATTAATTATACTACAGTTTTTAACAATGAAGAGGTATGTCTCCACTGGTGAATTAATTACATGGTGTAATTAATTACAGGATGTAATTAAATGATTTTTGAAGGTACTAAATTGTTGTTTTCGATTTTGTTGGTTAGATCTACATTATGAAAAAGGATATTGAGCTCCAATGATTTGAAAAAAAAAAATAACACCTTTGTAAACCATTTAATTGCATTCTGTAATTAATTACATCATGTAATTAATTCACTAATGGAGACATACCTAAGGGATTAGGACTAGGGTTCAGTTTTGACATTGAGGCTTTTTTATAGTTAGTGTAGGTCACAGAAGTAGAGACTTAATTAATACTAATACTAATACGTATAAAATTAACATGAAACATTTATTACACAGTAAACATATCGCAGTCACAATTATAATCATTATCATTATCAGTATCTATGAACAATAGATTAGTTTCTTGTTTTATTTTAGTGGAACAATAAAAATGATACTCATCTGCAGGAGGGATGAAATTTTAAATTAAAAAAAAAATGATCGTATCATATATAAAGGAAAACTTTGTACATATAAAAATGTTAAAATTTAAAAAAAAATTTGATTAAAATATGTCAGCCATCTAAAACACTGTCTAACCAGTCTTCTAAATTTTCCTCGTCATTACTGTTAGCTGTCAACTGAGCATTCTGTTTTACATCAGGTACTTTATCAACTGTTTTCTTAATGTTTATAGTATCAATGTCAATATTTTCAAGCTTGTCATTAATTTCACTTAAATCATTATTTTTCTCAACATTCGAAATGAGTTCCTCAATTTCTTCACCGTCAACCACATTAATTTCAGATTCTTTTTCCCATTCAAATTTGATTACTGAGAGATCCTGTACTCTCTGCAGATGATTTCTCTTAGAAAATTGAGCCAAAAATTTTTGATGAATTAGTTCACTGTCTTCTTTATTTCTCATCACAACACTTTCATAATGTCTGCTCAAAGCTTCCAAATTCTCATCTGGCTTAAAATAAGTATTTTTCACATTTTCATATTTTTTTTTAGATCCATCCGCAAAGGCATCACATTTTTTTAAGTCTTCTTCACTGAATATGTTTTTATCCAAACCTATCCTTTCATAAAACGGTATGCAAGCTAAACCTGCTGACAAGACTTGTAAATTTAAATTCAGCTGAAATGGTTTTTTCTCTGCAATTTCCTTTTCCCAATTTTGTTCTGATTTAAAGCGAAAAGAGTGTGAACTCAAATTCGCGTTTTTCACCAAAGCACTGAAATCATGGGCATCCGATGTTGATTCTCCCTCCTTTACATCATTCGGCATATCTGTTTCATACTTCTCCCAGTTGCTTTGAACTGCCCGCCTATTATATTTTTTTTCCTGTTGTGTTCCAGTTAAATCATTGTTGACAACCCGTTCATCAGGTTTCTGATCCTTCACGTGACTTACATTCGAGCCGCTTTTGGGCTTCTTCGGCATTGTAACGGTTTGAAAAACGAGAAACCCGTCTTATACTCTAACAATATTTACAAATGCTTTATAACCTAAACTGGTTAAGTCGTTTGTTTTCATACGACTGTTCGAGTCCACGACCGCGCTGGTAATAGTTAGTTCAGTTGTCGTAAGATGGCGCTTGCGTCAACACAATTCGAAATAAAAAGTTAATGCGTGGAAATAGTTACGCTATTCTAATACAGGTGGCAGTCCAGTCGCAAATTACAACACAAGATTTTTTTTTACCGCAATTTAGCATATGTTTCGATTATTATTAAAATTATTGCATCTATTGAAATAAAAATATGAAATGGGATTTTTACGTGACAACAGGGATTGTCTTGGCAAATGTCATGGCCAAATTAACAGCATTTACCGAATGTTATCACTGAGTAAAACTTCCGATTTGCGTGCGGAAGGCACAAAAAAGATAAGGGAAAAATCGGCCTTTTTTCATAAATTGAAAGCTTAGCGCCTGGCTCTAGGAACATCATTTCATTTTTCGAATAAATTAGTAACCACATAAAAAAATAATTAAATGCAGAAACCAAAAACTGGAAGTAATTAATTTTTAATTGGTCTTAAGAAAATACGCTAATTTTTTTTTTTTTTTTTTTTTTTTTTTTTTTTTTTTTTGTAAGACCGAAACTTGACAAAATTTTAATAATTGGTCGAGCAAGTCTCTTGTTTTAAATTTTTTTTTGAATAAATGGTTGGGACATTAGTGACATCTTGAAGATTAATGAGCGGCATTTTTTTCCCCGAAAAACCAAATTTTTTTTCTGTTGTCATTTTGGGTGGTCTCCTTTAAGAAAAAAAAAAAAAAAAAAAAAAAAAAAACTTGTTAAACATGCATGTAAACTTTGATTATATTCATGCTCTGCTTTTCCTCACACATAATAAATTAAAACAAAAACCATTATCCTTGTCATTTTTTTCTCTTCTTTAGAATTGCATAATCGTTTACAATACATAAAATTTTCAAGCTGCAGCAAAGATGTCTCTTGCACAATTTTTTTTATTTTTTATTTTAATTTTTATGCGGAATTGTGGTTTTCTCAGGAAAATCTGTTTTTATCACAAACTTTATCTTTTTTTTTTTTTTTTACTGTAAACGTAATTCGATTTTGAAGTTGAAAGGCACCTCCTGCGTTTACTTTTCAAATCTCAGATATTTTCTGTAATATAAACTGAGAACTAAAAATTTACGGGAAAGAAAAAAAAAATTTAAATCTTTAAGCAGCAGTTTTCACGATTTTAAAAAAACCTGAAGAACCCTGATTGGTGACCTGGGGAAAACCGAAATGGAAGGGGGTAAGGAAAGTTCCAATGACCTTTTAAGCCACGGAAGATTAGGAAAATGTGCTTAGCTTACCGGAAATGGAATCGATTCTACTGGAAATTTATAGCG